>VZRR01002464.1:33466-141550 GCA_013398015.1 Oreocharis arfaki | reverse complement strand
GTGGGTGGGGGTGTTGATGCCCTCATGACACTTTCTGCTGAAATAATCCTCCCACTTCTAAAAATGTAAGATTTTTACAATTATTTTCCTGTTGGACATTAATTCTATTGTAATTTTTTCTTTCCCAAATTTCAGAGAAGGAGCTTCCACACTGAGAGTCCTATGTATAGGGATAACACTTTGTACTGGCCATATTTTTGGCTCTGACTAATCCAGTGTTTTTTGGTGACTATGGATTGCTTACACTGCGTTTCAACTCCCTCCCACACTACCATGCAGCACTTGACTTTCCACTATTTGATTTTTTTTTCTTTCATAATTTTTCCACAGCTTACTCTTCATTTTCAAGAATCACAAGGTTTGAGTTGAGGTTGGCTGTGTGCTGTGTGGCATCATTGACAACAATCATCACTTCTTTGCTGATTCCCATCTGTCAGAATTGAAATATATGTAGACAAAAAAAAAATTGTTTGGTGGAAGCTCATTTGAAAAATTGTGTGAGGGTCCAGACATTTTTTAACACTCTGCTGTGGTATCATGTAGGTAATTAAACACACTCTGATGTAAATTTTAATAGGAATCAGAAGGTAAGAAAGCTGGCTGGCAAGTGGCTGAACTCCGGAGAACCAGTGTCCTGGAAATGTGCTGGCTTGGGATTGTATGTGTTTAAAGCCAGTTCCAATTCCCATAAGGAACATGGTATTTGTCATGCAGAGAGCTAAGGTACGGTGATGAGTAGGAAAGGAAGTTGTCCAAACCCTATCAGTAGCAAAACAAGGAACTGGTCATGGCCCCAAACCTACCAGAGTTCAAGAAGAGCTTGGATGCTTTTGGGGACATGGTGGGATTTTCAGGGTTGCCCTGTGCAGGACCAGAAGTTGGACTCAACGATCTTGGTGGGTCCTTTCCAACTCAGTATATTCTATGATTTTTTGAAAGCCATATACAGAACTTGTGGCTGAGCCATGATTCAACACAGCAGAAAGGAAATGAAACATCAGAGTGTCTGTAAAACAAGGTGGGATAACCTGGGCAGATTGTGGATGTCTTACACAGAGTGACAAGACACGATGAGCTTGAACCCTGATAAAAGGCCAGACCTGATTGTGTGCTCACTGTACAGAATGTTGGTATCTCCAAAGCAGGCATGTAAACAAGTCCTTAAGCCTCCTGTGACAAATTACTCTCTTGAAATGCTAGATGCATCTAGCTAAAGAACTTTAACCACAGACATAATTATTTTATAATTATTGCCTCCTTCTCAGGAGAAACACTGCTAGCAGGAAACAGCAATGCAGTATTAGATAATGTTATGCTATGATGAAACTGCAAGGGCTGAGATGACTGATTTTTTTTTTTTTTTTAATTTAAAAATGGCCTGGTTACTGCTGAAGGATGCAAGAGGTCATAGTGAATAGAACTAATCAAGAATTATATAAATAAACACCCCCACTTCAGAAAACCTTGATTCACTGTAGTTAAAGTACTTAAACACAATTTGCATATGAAAATATTTCTCGAGTATCTCCCACTTCTTTATGAAATACGTGAATATTGATTTTCAAAGATACTTGATGTTTTATTCCTATCCATAAATCTCCCTCTCACATGTACACAATATCCCAAGAAATGTGAGAAAATATGAGTTAACAAAATCCCACCTCAAAATCATCCAGAACTGATAAATAAGTTGTAAAGTTATTACCATGCAACCTTCTAGTTGCAAAACATGCACCAACAAATGTGTGCATCAACAGCCATATAACAGCTCTCAAACATGAATAGCTATTTCAGCACTACTAGTATTAGTGCAAAATAAATTCTAAAATTCTTTATTTCTGCTTTCTAGTAGTAAGGATTGCTGTATGACTTGCCATGAGGGTGATAATTAATAGTAGTTTTCCATATTTGTCACTTTTAATAAAGAACACTGCTTTGCCTCCCTCTCTTTTCAAGATGGAAGTCTGACAGACCAAGGGAGCACACTGACTTCCCCTTCACCATCAGCCAAGAGACTGACACACCTTTTCTTCTTTCTTCTCCACAACCTGCAAAATAACTTCCTTGAGCAACACCACTTACCTTCTACTTAACTGAGAAACATGACATATCTGCAAGAAATATTCTTTTGCACCTCTCCATGTGAATCCTGATGTTTCCTTGGAAATGTTCAGGGCCAGGATGGATGGGACCCTGAGAAATCTGGTCTAGTGGAGGTGTCCCTGCCTGTGGCAGGGCTATTGGAAGTAGAGGGTTTGCAAGGTTCCTTTCAACCCAAACCAATCTGTGATTCTGTGATGATCAACTGCAATGTTGCTCCGCCCATGTGGCCACCACCACATCGTCCCTTACACGTTCCAAAGTCTTGTCTATTCTCATACTGTTACTTGCACTATTACTTTTGGGAAAAGAAATCTAATGACCTTCTATCTGCCACATTAAACTCTATTATTTTTGACTTTGATAAAATCAAAACGAAGACTAGGTCTGATTTTCAGTATCTTGTGTATCTTCCCTTCTATCTGCTCTATCTGATGTATCCAGTATATCAGCTGATCTTCAGAAATGCAGCAATTCTGATTTTTGCCTTTTTTTGTTGTTGTCTGTTTACACTGATGTCTCTAGACATGCTGTGACTGGTTCTAGCGTATTTTTAATTTTATTTTTAATTTGGCGTCTGGGTATCAATTTAATATTTACAGCCAGTAAGATGACATCTTTCAACTTTTTTAATCTGGATAGGATATAGTCAATTTATCTAGTTCAATCAATTCAATCAATTCAATTAACTCATCTAGTTCAATTATCTAGTTCTGATACAGTTCATTTTAATATCCTGGAAATCATAAGCCTATATGTCTCAGTGATCTGTCCTTTTCCACAGCGCTTCTGCTCAGGCCTGCTGCATTGACGATGTCTTCTTCACTTTCTTATTTTATTCCAACATTTAAAGCTGTATTTTCTCTTCTGCTCTCACATTCAGCTTGGCACAATCCTTGCTTCACTCTGTTCCACTTTATTGTGGAACCACATATTTCTCTGCCACTTTGCTGGGTGATGACGAGACATCCTGTGGTCTTCATTTCAGGTCATGTAAGGCCTGTGCCACATTAAAAATGAAGCAGAAAGAAGTTGCATGGGCACAGCAAAAGAATTAATGTAAATCTCTGAAAAACATAATCCATACTTAATTAATGAGATACAGCTGTGGTCTATCATGGGATTCTGGCAGTGTCTGAACTATAGCATCATATGGCTGGAAAGCATCCATTGGGTCTAATTCCTAAGAGCAAGTTCAGACTTATTTAGGGACAGCTTTTTTTTCTGGCTATGTAAGCTGGATGCAGAGATATGGGCACATGGGACAGGAAAGAGGCCAGATTGCTGCAGGTTGTTAATGTGTGAGCTACAGGTAGAGCAGTAAGGGACTGAAAAAAAGGCAGGAGTATGCACTGGGTGCTCAGTGCATGAGGTTTGACAGGTCTGAAGTGTGGGATCTGACACTGAGAAGCTCGTATATCCCACTGCAGAGCTTGGGAGAAGTAAGGGGGTTTTTGCCACATAGGATCAGACTCTGAGTGATGGAGAAAAGTACAAGGTTGCTCACATCTGACAGCAAAGGTTTCTTCTGACACCTGAACACTCCTCAGAGGTCTGCTGTCTAGGGAGTGACCTCCTATCAAGGCTCACATCTCACAAGTTAAGCAGACAGAGGATTAAAAAGTGCCAGAAAAAGTCAGAAACCTGGCAGCGTGTGAAGGACTCCTGCAGGGTTATGCAGTAAGGTGCAATGGGACTATAATTAGCTTGATGGTTGAAATGAAGGAACAGGCCACAGAATTACAACAGATCGGACATGTAGAGGAAGGTTATACCTTGGGAAAAACTCCGCATGATTTGTTCTTAGAATGCTTTCCTTTGCATTAAAGAGAGAGATCTCTCGAGGAAGTGAAATAGATTAGAATAGACTATGCACAAGGAGTCAAAATATAACATGATCACAGTGCAAGCTACTCCAAAGTGGAGAGAATTAGAGTGAAGAAACATTATACACATTTAATAATGATTTGGATGCAGTGACTAAATCCATCAAAATCCACTTTATTTCTTTCCAATAACATGTAAGCCAATCTAAATTCCTAGAGCCAGGATATATCACCACTCTATATTTATGTCTTTTGATGATTTTCACTCTGAATATGTTCTGTTTAGCAATTGATGATTCTTTCTTCCCTTGCTTTATTTTGTGTTTTGTGATTTTTTTGTTTCGTTATTTTTTTTCCCTAGATTCTCTTTTAATTCCTTTTAAGTGCACTGAAAACATGAATCATAGAATCATAGAGTTGCTTTGCTTGGAAGGGACCTTAAAGCTCACCTAGTTCCAACCCCCTGTCATCAGCAGGGACCAGCGTGCTCAAAGCCCCATCCTACCTGGCCTTGGACGATTCCAGGTGTAGGGCATCCACAACTTCTCTGGACAACCTGTTCCTGTGTCTCATCCCACTCACTGGAAAGAATTTCTTACTAATATCTAATGAACATGGGTCTCATCTCTTTAAATACCTCTGCTTAGACTATTATTAGAAAATTGCTGCATTCACCTATAATATAAAATTAAATGTCCTGGTCTGAGCGTGGTCACTCTGCTCATTATAATATAACTGAAAGGAGGGAAATTAGATTTTTTTGTTTCAAAAACATAAGTGGAAAATTACTGTTTAGCACTGGTTGCATGAAGTTCTTCACACCAGGTAGACAGTGTTGAGTATATGCAGGTGACATTGCATCATTCTGCTGCCAGTGTTATAAATTCTTTTAAACTGAATATGTGGTCCCTTGGATCATGCACTGCTATTTTAGTGCAAGGGTCTTCTTTAGAATCACAGAATCACTAAGGCTGTAAGAGACCTGTAAGATCGAGTCCAACCATTAACAGAACACTGCCATGTTCACCACTAAACCATGTCCTCAGGTGCCACAACCACACAGCTTTTGAACAACTCCAGGGATGGCAATTCCACCCGTTCCCTGCTCAGCCTATTCCAGTCTGTCCAGATCCATCTGAAGATCCTTCCTACTCTCAAGGAGATCAACACTCCTGCCCCACAGAAGCTGGGATGGGAAGGAGTTTTGAACCTGGGCACACCAGCGGTAGGGGATCATCTCTGCAGGCAGCACTGTTTCCTAGAAGGTACTTGCAGAAGACAACAGTAATTTAGGGAGTGCAGAGGACACTGCATATCTGGGATCTGACTCAGCTGCTGACACATGAGCATCTTGTGCTGTCTCAGGTAGCCTGGGGTACAGGAGACATTCACACTTGGCCAGCAGCAGGACCCGTGAGGGATGTAGTATAATCTCTGGAGGTTAGGCAGGGTGTGCAAGCATCTTAAATGAACAAGAAATTTAAATGCCAGCAACTGACCTGAACGCCTTGAGTTTTCTGAATCCTTATTTTTGCGGCAACTCTGACTTCTGACTGCCATAGCTCTTGCCCTCTTCCTATGGAACATGCTCCAGGATCATCCTCCCATTCACTTCCCTTGTTTCTTGTTCTAGTTGAACTCTGAGTAACGCCAGCACATTAATCTTACAGAAAGATACTATTTTTTTTTTTTTTTTTTTCTGGACTATAAAACCGTAAGAAATTCTTGTAAGGAAAAAAGGTGAAAATGTACAGTTGGCAGGGGAAATGCAATGACCAGCAGTGAGGCTGCCATGGAAACATAACCTGAAGCTAACAAAAGACAAATCATACCAGTACCTAGTTAATGAAATTTTGATAAGAAGCAGGCAAATCTGCTATTAGAAACATAATTCTTGTAGGTCAACATTGCAGCTAAGAATCTGCTACTTATTTCCTTATATTGCTGGTCACTGTTAGTGCAAGTGTTAACATATTTTTAAAGTGGTCAATGCCACTGGTCTAAACTTATTCCAAATTAAAGTGTTTAGCTTAGAAGATTGCTCAAAGGAGAATATGGAGACATAGACACATAATTTGAGCACCTGTATTTACCTGTATTTATTGCATAATAGTTCTAGGGTGAAAATTTAGAGTCATAATGTGACACAGGAATTCTTGCTTCATTAACATCAAGTAGCCACTTGTGAAGAAAGAAATAAGGGAAATTTTTAGCTTTTTTTTTTCTGTAATCAAAAAATATCTTTTATCTTGCCAACAAAGTTTGCAATAATCTGACACTTCAAGATAGATTGTACAAATAATCAAATCCAAATCAGGACTTATTTGGACAGCCACACCATACCTTAAATCTGAGACTTTTTTCTTCTTTTCTTTCCATAATGGTATATTTTGCAAATATCATTGTTTTACTCAATGTATAAATTTATACTCAATTTATAAATCACAATGTGTTGATCTATTCTTTTTTCTTTGAAATGGTACAATCACACATTCTATAACTTCTTTCTGAAAGATGATGCTTTAAAATGTTTGGGACATGTTGCTTTTAGTCAGTCACCTAGTAACACAAGATGTTAAGGCTAGCTACTCTATTCCAGGAATTGAGTAGGTCAAACAATACAAAGAGCTTAAGATCTAATCATATATACCCTACGTCAATCCTCCAAAAAAGAATCTGAATGCTACTTTTCTTGGTTCATAATATGCACTTTATCCTTATCAGCAACCTTGTGATCAAGAATGGCTATGCTTATTCTGACAGAAGATTAAAATTGTGTCCTTGTGATACAGTAGAAAAAGTTTATTTTTTTCAGAAATGTGAGATTCAGAGCAACTGTCTCTGAGAAGAAACACAAAGAGGCAGCTCTAATATTTTAGATTTCAGAAAGATCTTTTTTACCAGAACTTGAAATCCCAAGATCTTTAATGTGAGATGGTACCGAAAGGTTGTTTAGGCTTAATGGACTCTTGGAGTCAAAATCATGAAAGGGAATGACTCTGAGCAAGTGCTGCCACATGGAAGAGAACTACTGCTGGATTCTGAGTGGAAAATCTGGGAGAGTGTGTGTCCCCCTCACCAAAAGCCTGGAGTCAAACACTGACATTGGGTACAAGGGTGCAAATATGGGGGGATCTGATGGACACCTGAACCTTCTACCGCCGTGTGGTCACTTACCATGAGCACTTTGCTGAGAGAGCAGTTTACCTCATGGAAATAGAGGATAGACTCATTTACATCAGATTTAGAATATCAGAGACAGGAAGAAAATACTTGTTGTGCTGAACAACCTGAGCATTTGTACACTGACATGAGAAGTATGAAGATAAACAAAAAGATCTGAAAGCTTTAATACATAAACAAAGCTGCAATTTATTTACTGTAGCAGAGCTTTGAGGCAATTATGACTGCACTATGAATGGGAAATGACTGAGGATCATTCAGAAAGAAAAAAAAAAAGAAGGGAAAAAGAAAAACAGTAAGTGACACAGCCCTTGTGCACCAAGACTTTCTGTCATTAATAGTGTTTGATAACTTCTATCTATAATTCCAGAAAAAGACGAATTGAAGGGAAATGACTGAAGGAGTTGTGACATTTCTTTGAAAAAAGATGAAGCAGGTACATAAGCAAAAATATTTCATTGCACATGAAGGGCGGCATTTTAATGAAGCAACAAAGTTGTTAAAGCTCCAACTCAGACACAAAAAGACACAAGAAATAGAAACTGAGATTAATAAAAATGAACATAAATATTAAAAAACCCCCATAACATAAAATGAACATGTAGACAGAAAGTTAGACCAAAAAATAATATGGAGTGCAATGTGTAAGAGGCATCAAGAGTATCAAGAAATCATTCTTTGAGCAGTAAGTGAAACATCATGGAAAATCTTGATCTGATACTCAAGTTCTTGTCGTTCTTAAGTTTCCCTGTAAAAGGTCAATGAGTAGCAGATGTCTGGAAATACTAATGTAGTGATAAAAAGATAAGATTTTCGAGTTTTCTACTTTGAATAAGGAAAACAGAAATGAAAAAGAAGTTGCAAGACTTGATAAATTCCCAGTTAGAATAATCTCACATTTTTAGTAGCTATCTCCACCTTAACAACTGAAGGGCTAAGCCATTAGCAGCCAGCAAAACCAAATTATATGATTACATCAAACCATTGCAACTTTCTTCCAAGGCAGCATTATAGACCTTCTGAATAAAGATGGTAAACATAATTAGCAAAAAAAAAAAAAAAAATTTTAGAAAACTGTATTTCATGCTTTGAGATGATTCTAACAAGGAATGGAAACACAAAAACATGGAACCACTACCACGTGAGTCTGATAACCATTAATATAAAGAAGTTATCAATTTCAAAAGAGAAAGAATATATTTCTGGAGTCTTGCAGAAAGCTACCATGTAATTGGTCAATGCATTAATTAACTCTGCAAAAAATTTTAAAAAGTTTATTTTTTCAGTTTGCTGATCATATGAACCTAAGAGAGGAAATACATACATTAAATGAAATTAATAGAAAAGAAAGTAAATTTGAAAATTGGTAAAACAGTACTTCAAAAAGAAATAATTGGATGAGATTAGGTGAGCAGAGACAGTGTGAGTTGTTAAAATTGGAGAAAATAGTCAACTACACAATTGCAGGATGGGGTATGATGGTAGCAGATCTGTAGAAAAGGTGTCTGGAGTTAGAGAACAATATTGGTCAAATATGAGCCAAAAACATTATAAGGTGAAAATACGAACTTTATTTTAATTAGCAGAAACCCCAAAAGACTCTAGAAGATGTGAGTTCATTCACTCTCTTTCAGGTCTTGTAATGTGTTAGGGATGATGGAACTTCAGGTGTTGGGCCTAGTAGTGTGCAGTTATTAAATGTTAACCAGGAGAACTGTGACAAGAATAAACACGAGCCTGGAAAGCAAGAAGACTGAACAGCTTCTTCAATTACTGAAATTAAAATTTTCTGATGCTCCACTGATTGCAATGGGCTCTTATATATCTTTAGAAGACACGTCTGCACTATGGACACCCAAATAAAGGCATTGAAAGTTTTGATGTGAATTGCACAAAATATTTCCAGTTTAGGACTGAGATTGATTGCCTGGAAACTGTGAGGACCTCCATCACTGGAGGTCCTTAAACAGGATTGGAAAACCCTGTGTCAGGAATGAGGCTGGTGTATAACTAATCCTGCTTCAGGGCAAAGAGGAGAAGTAAATGGTCTTTTAAATCCCTCTGGGAAACTGGGACTCAGAGCCTGAAGCCATTCATGCACTTAGCTACCTACATCAAACGTTCCTGTACTTCAGCACAGACAGTCACTGAATTAAAACCAGACATAACCCTGGGCTCTCTGAATGACTCCTGCCTTGGACTCCTCCTTTGACTAAATAGAGGGAGCACGGGGAAATCAGCCAGTCCATGGGTTCAGGAGGGTAAAGGCAGGGCCTGAAGGTAGCTGGATTGAATGGCTCCTGATCTCCCTTTTCTCACCAATATTAAGACTTCCATGGGTGTACGTATGAAAAGGGGTGACTGCTTCTCCCCGATTTAGTGTTCTGCATCATTTTGTTGTCTGGTGTCCAACTCTGCTACAAGGACCCAGTGTAGCTCTTGATAATTATGCAAATACTCTTTTATTTCTACTCAAAAGTTAACAATCTGCTAAAAGAGAGCTCTTTAAGTAAGGGTCCCAGCTACTGCTTCTTTCCACAATGTTAATTGTAAAATGCATTTAAAATCACTCTGTATCCAAATTTTTATCCGTGCAGAATAGACTTACTATGCCACTAATTTCATGGGTGTTGTGAAGCAAAGAAGTATGAAGTACTATTCCTGGAAGGAACAGACCCATGAAAATCAATTTAGTGTGAGTGCTCTCTCTTTATCAGTGCCACTGACACCAAACACTATTTATTTTTTCGGTATGTATATATATATGTATGTGAATATGAAGAGGCAGTTCTATTACTTGAGTCAAATGAGATTTCCAGTAAAGCTACACCATATCCAAGTCAAAATGCCCTACCAGTGACACAAGGAACTGGAAAGTTACTCTTTCACAGAAATGTTGTTCACATCATTTAGTACCCAGTGAATGTGCCTTGAATCATTCTAGGGTGATCTTACCGCATGAGGTGGAGTAGGACTCACCAGTGGGTCTGTTTACTATCAAAAGGGAAAATGTCTAGGCAAATGTCTAGGCACCCTGGTGCATAGAGGCAGCCTTTAGTGCACTGACCTGTTGAAAAGAGTAGAAGAAGCTGAAAAGCTCATCCCTTCCTTTTCACACCACCGGCATTTTTTAACTCCTGAAAATGTAGAATAGTGGGCAATCAAGGTGCAGGCTTTCAGCATTGGGTTTGTTCACTTTTTTTAGCCTTCACTACTTTCATTGTTTTTAAAGTCAACAACAGAATTTCTCTCTCTCCTTTTTTCATAGTTAAATCTGGATTTAGGCATTGATGGCTTTTAGCAATTATGGATTATAGACCGAGCTTTCTGCAGAAAGAGTGATCCTTCCATTAGTTTTCATAAAAGGAAAGATTGGGTGACAGTGGCTGAGCTCACAGGAAGTTGTTTAGAAAATAACTTTCTCTAGCAAGGAAGTGTGTTAAATTGGTTTTGGGAGAGGCAAAATCTTCCCCAAAGCCTTGTCTCCTAAATTGACTTTTGCTAGTGAGCCTGAATAGAATATGACGGATTTTCAAGAAAACTTGGGGTAACCCTTGCAATGACTTTCTTAGCTGTGTTTTCGGAAGCATGTCCTCAAAATCATTTTCATGTTCTTGATTTGAAGGTTTGGTTTTGTTTTTAAAAAATTCGTATGTATAACCATGGTCAAAGTTCATTCTACTTTTGTCACCTTTAAATTTTAATGGTCTCGGGAAGATGGACACAAAGTTAATGATACAATTAATGATACATATAAGGATGAAGAGACCTTAGTTCTCTTGTATAGCCACAAAGGGTCACCCTTTTCCCATGCATTGTCTACTCTGGTTGCTTTTATGTAGCTCAGGAAAAAAATGTCTCCTTTAAAGGAGACAGACCTGAAGTGCAAGGACAGAATCAGGGTCTCAGCTCGTGTCTGTAGAGTGACAAATATCCATGCAGATCTCTGATGAGTGCAATGGAGATTAAAGAGAAACAATTCAGAGAAGGAGACAATATTTGGTATTTTCATTCATGCATTGCTGATACCAAGTACCTTTGAAGATCACAACATGGTTAAAGCCCCGTAGTTTAGTCTGTTTACAGGGAAGTTTATTTGTCTATATATAATCAATTCTGAACTTCCTATAGATCTGTGTCTTTTGATGAACTGATGCTATTTTCTAAGAATATAAAGCTGTTTCTGAGGGTGGGAGGTTTTATTTTTGTTGCTGTTCTGGGTGTTTTTCTCTAAAAATACAATGTGTGTCTGAGAACTCCAGCCCTATGATAAATTGAGTTGAAAGCAACTAATATTTTATGAAGTGATATTTAAAAATAGAGATATAGAGGAATACACAAAGATCCAGAAACTTGATTTCTGTGAGAAAAGAAGAGAGGAAGCATGCAAAAAATATGAAAAATTATGGATAAAAAGCAGAAGTTTAATATATGACTCTTGATAATAAAATGTTTTATAAATGGAAAAGGAAATTGAATTTTCTGTTTTTAGCAAAAATTAAGCCTTTTTGTATTTATAGATATGTGCTACAGTGTTTGTTAATGAGAGGGAGGTGCCAAAAAAATCAGTTTATCATCTATTTAGGACAGAGCAAACAGAAGATATGGGAGAATGTCACCTGGTTAAAATCAGCAGTATGAGTATGTGAGTCCTAATTTCTGTGTAGGACTTTACCTCAGGTCTTTAGATACTTTCCTAATTCTGGCAGTGTATAGGCATCAGACATGTTCCTCCTAAAGATAGTTTTGGTTTTCTGTGTATTAATCCACCCATTCCCTGTGACTGCTCCCGTGATTCTCATTCTGAGATACCAAACTCCCTCTTTTTGTTGTAGACTAAACTTCACTTTTTGATTACATCTTCTGAAATTTCTCTCGGTTTTGAGTACAAGAAAGTTCAAATCTCATAAATAAGGAGCAGAACCACTCATGGCAAGTGTGCAAGAAATGCAAATCAACAAACAAGTTTTCTGGTTCATTACCTAATTTTTCTCCTATCTTGATCCAAGATCAGGTTCTCTGTAAGGAACAATTCGCTAAGAGTCCTTGGGCAAAGCCCTGGTATGCATTTGTTTTCAATCATTCACTTTAGAAACTCCCCTTACCTTGCACTGAGCTGGCTTGTCCTTGTCATTCTAGCTCATGTTCTGTCATTTGGCTTAATGTCTTTGGAAGGAGTACAATGCTTTGATTGAAAAAGTCATTTTTATAGTGGGGATGAACTAAATGAACGTGGGGGAGGATTCATTATGCTGAGAAAAGCAGACAGAAGACCTTGACTGTATTTTCTCCTCCCTTCCTATTTTAGGGAGGTTAAAAGGTAGAGAGAAGTTCAGTGTAAAGAGATGGAGCACAACTATTTTGCTGCCTACCCTCAGGTGCAGGGTTGGTTATGAATTCTCAGCAAAGCAAACGGCCCTGGGTTGATGGGGTCTAATTTTGATATGAATCTTAACTTCAGAAATTGAGTTTTTTTCCTGGAACACGGGTAGGTGTGGATGTGGGAGAATTTAACTTTTATTATTTTTTAAATGTCAGCTCATTCTAAAGGACAGAGCTATCATTTCAGCAAACTATATTATAAATGCCCATGAATCATATGCAAAAAGACAACAATCAACTTTTTTTATCTCTTTTTCCCTCAAACAACCCGCTGAGGCAGAAAGAAGATGTTATAAAAGTAGAATAGCAGGAAATTATTTCACTGGGATGCAGAGAAAAAAGAACTTGCAGAGGTGCAAAAGAGAAACTTCCAAGAAAGTTTAAAGTGGTAGACACTGGAAACTCATCCTCTCAGGTATGATTTTGCATATATATTATCATAAACATATGGATAGGGCCCTGAACAACCTGGTCTAGGAGAAGATATCCCTGCCCACGGCAGAGGAGTTGGAATGAGATGATCTTTAAGGTCCCTCCCAAGCCAAACTCTTCTGTGATTCTATAAAAGCTCCATCAGGTAGGACAAGATCCAACACCAACTTGGTGTTACACGACTTCACTTTCTTGAGGGTTACACAGGACTTTGTTAAATTCCAATTAATTTAGATCTGTAGCAGAATCAGTTTGAAATGGGTCAGAAATTAATTTTGCATAATATGCAGATGTTTCTGGAAAGCATGAGAACCTCTAAGTTGACTTGGTGAGCTCAGAAGTGTGGGCTTTCTCCCTTTAGATCTCTTTTACTTACCATATTTACCATTTTTTGAAATTCTGCTTTTTGCATTGACCATGTGCTTTAATATTACACATACCAGTAGCAAAAAAAAAAAAAAAAAAAAAAAAGAAAAAAGACGAAAGGTTTTGTTTAAAATATACATTTTGCAGAGATGTTTCCAAACCCAGTGTGATACCATGGAACAAGCTGAGATGGAAAATTAGGGTCATCATGAATCTTGCTATTCTCTCTTCCTTTCACAAGCTTTGGCTCCTGCCTTCCCACTGTATGCACAGCAACAACCACAGATGGATCAAGAAGTCAAAAGGTCTTACCACTTTTCAGCAAACTGCTAATTAATGGCATATTAGTGTTCTCAGTCAGGCAAACAGAGAAAACATTGTGAGCAGTAAATCACTTTTGACTACTGTACATGGGAACTCACTCACAAATGGCTAAGCAGAAGGTCAGCTTTCTGTGAAGGTTCAAAACAGGGTAAAAACTCAGAGCTCTGAACACACAGCAGGAGACCTTCATCTTACAGCCACTCTGCCCTGGCATCTTTTATGTGTAAACAGCAAGCAGGAATTCTTAACTAAAACAAAACGCTACACTGCATGCATAATGCCTCCCTTGGGGAGTTAAAAAGAGAGGACAAATTGCATGTGACAGATGTTAGCTACATCACTTAACACATCACTGAATGGCATTCAGGGTATATCAGAAAGGTACAGTGTAATGTGAGACGCACCTGAGCAAGCTTTGAATGAGAAACTTGACATAGAAACCCCGGAAGAGCACGATACTATTATGGTTATCCTACTGCTGGGTCCCAGAGGAGATTATTCAGAGCTGACATATGCTTTCATTCAGGTCACTGCACTGGGTCATGGAGAAAGGGTTTTGGGTAGTATGCATGTAGGCTCTGCTTCATTGACAAAATCCTCATGTTCCCAGGCCCTGTTTCATCTAAAAAGCAGATTCAGTGAGAGATTAAGACATCTAAGATGAGGTATCTACTTCTGCACCAGATGTGCAAGTTCCAGCTTTACTCAAAGGAGTTCTATTCAGTCACTGGATTCTGAATAATGATTCAGACAAGTGTAGATGTTTATTTCAGGGGTGATGGAATTGTGCCCTAGGCTTCACTAATTAGGTGCACTATTCAGTTACCTAAAAACAGATGTGGTGCCATCTGAACTGCTCTGAGATAACCTGCCTGCCCCACAAATGCTGCTTCAGAGCCCTATGGGTCTCCTGTAAACCCTCAGTCAAACTGCCCATCCCAAATGGATGTTTAGGGAACTAGGATTCAAATTCTGGCTGCCCACTGGTTGTGACAGAAACTGAGATTCCTTGCTCATGTGTCTACCTCCTCGCACAGACACCTAAATGCAAGGACCTCGAGGCAGAAACTATTCTTATCTCTTCTGTCCTCTCCCTATCCAGAGCCAAGGAACAGACAAAACTTTGTCCCACTACTTCCTTATGCCTCAGCTGTCCACCTAATAAAATGTGGCCCCACACAATGGGAAAGGAGCCCTGCTGAGGGACAAGAGGTGTCTGATTTGCCTGACAGTGAGGGCCAGAATGAACAGACACCAAAGCAGATTACACAGGGTAGATGAGAAAAACCAAGCAAATGTGATGAGGAAAGAGTCTGAGAGTCTTAAGACAAGGTTGCCACCATCACATAGTCAAAAGAAAGAAGTGAACATTTATAACATGTATAGTCTATATATGTATATAATCTATAATGTATGATTAGGTAATATTACATAGCAGATTATATGTCCACACTTTACACGTGTTTGTGGGGAATGATTTGCTTCCTTTTTTTTATATTTTACCCTTATATTTCATATGTGCATATACTAAAAAGTGTTATTTTCCTGTTGTTAATATACACATTGAGTAATCCAAATTCAGTAATATATACCTCACATTATTTTCTTTTAGCAAGTACATGACGTATGGATTAAATTTATTAATTCTTGCCATGATTGGTTGAAAAGTAATGTTGAATAACTTCATTACATTAATTTAGTACAGGGGTCATCATTGTAGTGTCTATGAATTGCATAAAACCCACTTGGGTAACTTCGACCTGTTGTGGCCTTCTGTTGAAGCCTGGAAGGGAAGGGAGATAATGTTTATGTCCAAAACACTGAAAGCTGGATAGCTGTGGAGCCAGCCAAAGACTGTTGGTAAGAACATGCTGTGAGAAAGGACAGGATGTGGCTGGAGCAGGGGCTGTATGGAGGTGGGGCAGCGCTTTTCCAGAACAAATGTCCTTTTTCTGTTTCCTGGAGATAACACAGCACAGTGCAGGTGCAAGAACGAGGCTGAGAAATGGGCATGGACTGTAAGGGGCGGGTCAAGACCACCCAAGATCCCTGAAACCCTCTGACCCATTTCCAAAAAAATCCAGAAGAATGGGCTGCACATGATGACTGATTACCATAAAGCAAGAAACTTATCTCCAGGGTGGGGAAAACATCTATGAAAGGTACCCAGGACCTTGGACACCCCATCAGCTGGATGCACGCTGGAGCCAGGGTCGGTGATCTCTATTTCTTCCATTCTTCCTTTCACTCTCTCTTCCCCTTTTCATTTCCTTCCACCCTACCCCTTTATCCAAAACCCACTGCCATGTACTTACACTAGGAGACCAGTGACTAACGTATCGATTTCCATGCCAAGTGTGTAATTTACTAATAAAGCTTTGTAAGCTTTTGCAGATCCTCTGACTTTTGTCATTCCTTTTGATCATGAGCATCTATGAATCTTGAATATTCCTTATGGGTGGGACATCACACTGCTCTGTTCTTATCAGCTGTTGTATGTAAAAAACCTGTATTGGAGTGAATCTCATGAGTCACACTGGTAGTGCCAGTTTGTTTGTATTCTTTCTGCATTTCCTTGGCTCTTCTGCCACAGGGCTGATTCTTCCCAGAATTTTCCAGACTCCACTATATGAGCAGCACTGTTTATCTGATTGCATCTTGTGCAGTAGGATAGCATCAAACCTACTACAAACGTGAGTGTAAGTGTAAGATCATGTGTAAGAATTGCTGATAGTATGTTTCTCCCTTGCACAGGAGAAAGGTGTGTGATTGTTTGTCCAGGAAAGTTGAAAATATATCGTGGGTGATTTGAGCACAGCAGTAATTTCTGTCTATAAATTTCTCAAAGAGTAAGTGATTGTTGCTTGACTTCAAGTCTCTGCACTCTGATGTTCTTCTCTGAAAAGCTAAAATAATATCGCTCTACTGTCTCTAAGGGCTGTCATCATTTTGAAGTCCAATTTAGAAGGAAAAAGGTTTCAAATCACATCTGGCTTTTCCTGAGCATTTCTCTACTTTAGTCATCATATTTTTCTACTTAGAATGAGCTGTTTTTTCCCCCTTGTTTCTCTTTCTAGATGGGCAAAAGGAGGAAATAACTGTTTGTATGTCTTGAGAAGTAGCAAAAGTGTCTGTCTGCAAAATGCTGCCTTATTCTGTAGTGATTATTTCTCTCCTTTGCAATAGTATCTGTCCTATGAAAGAGCAACAGATTTGTACCTGCCCTTTTAATATGACTAAATCCTGCTATTGAATTAAGACATGAACCCTTGAGGGAAGAGAGCAACATATTTGGAGTATTATCATCCTGTTGTAAGTGTGGGAGCGACTAATTCCTCCGGTGGAGTTTCCTGTGCATTCTTTTGAGTTTTCACTGAAGATTTCTATGAAAATAATTTTGCAATCTCTTAACTGTGTCTGTTTTGATTTCTTCAGGTGAATTGGAATGGAATGACAATACCTGCTGGCAGCTCATAAACCAGATTAAGTTTGAAACGTGCTTCTTTCTGCTGTTTGCCTTCTAGTAAGCTCAAGGAAGATGAATCTACTCCACCATGTCAAAGCAAGGCTTTAGTGATATGAGCAGCTAAGAAAGCGATCAGGAAAAAATATGGGAAAATAAGAAGTCGCTGGTTGGAGAATAAAGGGGTGAAGGGCTTAGGTATGTTTGAATCATTTCCAGTAATAAAGTTCCTAACTACTCCTTAATACAGCTGATTCACTGTCACTCGACTTTTGAGCACCATTAATGCCCAGTTTAAAATATCTATGAGATGGATTACTGTACTAAATACTTTACAGTACTGGGTTTACGGTCAGGATTTAGTGGAAAGCTTCTTTCTCCTATAAATCATGGTATGAATATTGATTGTGGTAACTTCTACTTACCTAAAAGTTTTATGAGGCTTTAAAAAAAAAAAAGTACTGACTGTTTTGGTGGGGAAGATACTTTCCCAGAAACTAATCTGAGGAACATCTCTAAAATATGCCAATTTAGTGTTTATATAGTTAAGAATGACTTTATAACAAAGTGCTGCCAGTCCAGACCAATTTATTATATGGTGCAGAAATGTTAAACTGCCTTAAATCAATAGTTAAGAAGACAGGAGAGTGCTTGGGTGTTATAAGTCATCATTTTAATGAAATATAGATTATTCCAAGACTATTATACAAGTGGTTGGTGTCAGGAAAATTGTTCACTTTTTCAGTGCTAAACAAAACCATCTATTTTAATGCAGTAAAATCAATAAGCAGCTGAGACCTGCCATGTAGCTTGAATGCCCAAGTAAATGTATAGTTAAAACTCCCTATTGATAAGTAGATGGGTTACTGTTTGCATGTCCTGGTTACTAATTCTGATTAAAGGAAAAGGTTTAAGGGAAGATCAAAAAAAGGAGGAAGCAGGAAAAATATTTTGAGGTAACCACTTATTTTCTTAAACAGACAATTACTAACCTTCTTTTCCAACCTGAACAGATATTGGGGGCTGAGGATAATTCAGGAGTGGGGAAACTATTTCAATTTAGCACTTGAATTGAAGGAAACGTAGGGAAACCAAGATTAAAATAAAATGCAATTTATAAAGATGCCTGAGGTTGCAAATACTTGGTTTCCAATAATAAGAACAGTTTTACTTAATGTTTTCAGGATTATCTCTTAAAAAGAAAAAAAAAACCAAAAAAAGAAAAAAAAAAGATGTAAAACTAGAGCAGGGTTGCAAACTCACCTCCCATCCGTTAAAGCAAAAAAATCACATTCTATATCAGGATGAAACCAAAGCCCTTGTTTTGTGAAACTGCCTCTTCTTTGGACAAGATCTTAGATTGCCAGAATGCTAAAACAGGCTGGAAAACCCACAGTGAAGTCTCTCTTCAAAAAATAGGCCTTATATTCCAGGGTGTTTGTGGTGTAGGCTCTCTTCAGTATTTTATAATTTAAATTGATTTTCTCTGATTTTCTCTCTTTATAGAATAATTAAAAATTCACTTAGGTAAAGACAGAATTACTTTACAATATGGAATTTAGGGCATTCAGCTAGAATGAAGAAGACTTTGATCTGAATCATATTAAGCAGAAGTTTGAAATGAGGTGTCTCATGGCTGAATACACTGGCACTTGGGTAGTTAGTTAATCATAGGACTTCTTTGCTTTGATCATTTCTATCACGAGGCTGAGAAAATTCCCAGTGCTTTCCAGTGTTGGCTGTTCTTAAAATTTCCACTTGGAAAAATCACAATTTTTTAATTAAAGCCCTGGTTCAGATTTGTCCTTCTAGTCTAGCTATACTTCACTAAATCACATCCCATCCTGTTTCCTCCACCATCAGCTCCTACTGACACTGCCTGCTAGTAAAGCATGGCTCACAGATACCTCAGAGTGTGACTGCCACTTGGCAAATTGCAGCTCCTGAAGGCACACAACCGAAAAACTCCTAAAGAAAAGGCATTGCACAAATCTCTATATTGGCCCATTGATCTGCATTCACATTGCAACAGGACATTAACTAAGGCGTTGTGTTAGGTTCCATTTGCAGCTGGCTGTCCCTAAACAGAGTTCAAGGGTAGTCCCTGACTTGAAGGAAAACTGAGATTTTTTTAAAATATGCTTGAAGGCAAGCACCCTGAATTTCAACACAATTATTATTGTTGGTAAAAAAAGGTACTTTTTTTTTTTTTTTTCAGCTCATTTGCTAAAATACAGACATCTGGTGCTGTTTTATATGTCCTAAAATATTTTACCTCAACACTGGTCATAGATGAAGGAATAATAATTCTCAGTAGGAAGAGTATTCCTTACCTTGAGTAACCACTGAACAGATATTGTGACATTGTTCCTGTAAGCAAACCTGGCAAAGTCTCTCCACACAGCCCAAGCAGCATGTTTAAGGGATCATTTTAAAAGCATAGTTCCAGGAATGTAGAGAAGACACAACCTTCCATAACATTTTTTTCTGCTATTTCACTTATTGATGAAATGAATATAAAGCATTACAAAAACATATAGCCAAACAGCTCATTTCTTTCTTTGCTGTATTTTTCCCCTACCATAATGCATCACTGTACTTTTAAATTAAGCCCAGCAGGTAGGAAGATCCTATACCCATTTTCAAATAAGATAATTTGTCCCTGCATTACAGCATGTTTCTTTGATATGGTTTCTTTCAGGGCTTAGCCCTCCTGCTTCCTGAAAGATGAGTTAAAGATCCTTTGGAATAAATCCTAATGACTACCTAAGTAAATGCTTTTTACGGAGATGAGTGAAGTTAGATTCACTTTTCCCTGACATCTAATTCTGAGATGTCCTTTTCCTGAAACATGGATTTTCCCCCCTCTTTTCTTCAGATATACTCCTTTCTCTCATTAAAGGCATTTTACTTAAAGCTGATTGCCTTCAGCAATAATGGCATCTTGAAAACATACAGATGACAAAAAATACACTGCTTGAATTTCTTATGCCAGTATTTGCAGATTGAATACAAGAGACAAAGTTGTGCCAGGTGTTCATGCAGAGAATAAAGATAAAACTTCTTGTTCTTCCATCATTTTCCATTCTCAAGGACTGAGTAAAAACTTTTCTTAGAGGACAAAGCTGATAGTAAGGGAATAGCACAGCCGGCTCTGGGGCTCCGAGAGGCAACTGAAGAGCCCCAGTGCCCTTTTAGCTGCAAGAAGCTAATCTGCTGCAGGGTGTGCAAGCAGAGAGCTGTTCTTTGAAAATGACATCTTCTCCCTGTGTGTTTTCTTGCAGAGGCTCTGTGCTCTGAACCAAACACGAGCAGATGATTTGAATGAGACAGGACTTATTAGAGTAGTCAGTTTTACCTTATTCCTCTGCTTGACTGGAGAAAATGACAGTAAATTCCTGTCTCACAGTTCTCATCCATTACAAGGTTCATTACAGAAGGAGTTCTAAGAAAATTACTCCTTTGTCCAGCAGAATAGCATTTTGGCAGCTCCCTATCATTTCCTTTCATGTATTTGACATGTTTTACTTCAGCAAACTGAGGTGAAGTATGATATTAACAGTGTTTAGGACACAACTTTAAAGAATATTTTCCTAATTTTTCATTGTCCTTCCATCTCTAGAAGAAAATACAAGCACAAAAACTCTTTTTTTTCTCCTTTCTGTATGGCTTTTCTTTCTTTTTAACCCTAAGATCCAGTCTTGTAATGCTGATAACACAGATCAGAAAAAAATGTCTTTGGACAGTACATACTGAGAGAAACTCATGCAAAGTAACATCGTTGGGAACTGATGCACTGAATCAGTACTGGAAAAAACCTTTATGGTTTCCAGGTAAAACAGGGTTCACTCATATGTTTGCATCCATGCATCTGGCTTCATATGATCATTCTAGTGATTTTATTCATTGCCTTCTTATCGTGTGTTTCTCAGGTACGCAGCTGAAGATGTAAGTTTGGTTTTGACCTCTTTGCTATTAATGGTGTTTGAGGGTAGATTATCTGCTTCATTTCAGGAAAAATCTAGCTTGAATTTCCAAAGTAATCTGAAATCAAATCTGAAGTAAACCCTCTCACAACAGTTGGGATAGTTTTGACCTTTCATTACTTCTTGTCCTTGGCAATTTCTGCTGGTTTGTCACTTTAAGAACAAACAAGGAACCAGCAATTTTTAATCTGAATGTTCTATCCTGTTGAGCTAAAGCTAACTCCTTACACAATAAACTACTTCTTTCTGTGTCTAAGACTGCTGTGTTAACATACAGGAATTCCTCAAGGCAGAGATAAGAACATTAAAAGAAAGATACACAAAACTGATGACGAAAGTCTTGTCTAGCTCATAGAATCATAAAGTAGTTTTGATTGGAAGGAACCTTTAGAGGTCACCTTGTCCAATGCCCCTACAATGAACAGGGACTTCTTCAACTAGATCAGATCACTCAGAGACTCATCCAATCTGACCTTGAACGTTTACAGGCAGCCACCACCTCTCTGGATGACCTGTTCCAGTGTTCCATCACGAAAAATTTCTTCCTTATGCCTGATCTAAATCTATCCTGTTTCAGTTTAAAGCCATTGCCCTTTCTTCTGTTACTACAGATTCTACTCGAAACTCCTATCATCTCCTTCAAAATATTGAATTTGTATATTTCTCTACCTCTCATGTCCTAACTGTTGCACTGTTGTTTTAGGTCACTGTAAGCATAAAACTTTGATTTCTACAAGGCTAACTCCTCTTCCTCTCCAAAACCAAAGAAATAGATAGTCCAAAATAAACAAGAAAACAAACAGGCAGCCATACCTCCTATTTATAAGAAAGCAGGATGTTTTCACCTGGCCCTCTGTGAAAATATTTCTATGGAGAAAGCTTAGTCCTTAGACTAGAAAACACTTCATTAAGTAGATAACTCTCTGTTTTTTCAACATTAAAGGCTGCAAAATAATCTATGACAAACTCAGCAGCTAGAAACACTGTAAACTTTAAGTCTGAAAGTTGCAAGGACCTGACCCCTCAAAATTTAAACAGTAACCCTAATTTTACATAATCTCTAGTTTTCTTCACATTCATCCTTAGCAATACAACACAAGGTAACATGTATGAAACACTACATAAATTCAATTTCCTTGTTTAGAAAACAGTGGCCAAAAATGCAAAGAAATGTCCATCTATCTATAACCTTTCACATGTTCAAGACTAAAGGAGATGTCTTGTGAAGAAAAGAAGAAAAAGATGTCACAGTAATCCTTTGAGGCAGCTCTCCAACTTCCTGGAGCCTGTGCCTAAGAAAACTTGAATCCAAGGTTGTATCTTTGCACGGTTGAACACAGGTGCCATTTCTTCGTTCTCTATGCACATTGTTCTGCTCTGATCAGGAAGATCATCAGTACCAGATCTGAGCTGTCTTTCCATCTGCACTTGCCCCAAATGTCTTTCACAGCTCAAGGAGATTCTCAGGATCTTGTGAAACACTGACATCTGCCTAAGGAAGACGCCCTCATCTTTCCGTAGGTTCTGCAACATGGTTCCAAAACTTCAGGTTTTAAACCATAGCTTTTGCAGCCATAACAATGCTTCGATTAACTTCTCTGAAATAACAAGACATGAGTCCATTATATCCATTTTATGGATAGACCTTTTAGAAATACATTGGTATATGTGATGAATAAGTATTTTAAGAAGAAATAGATTTTCAGATAAGACTACATTTTAGCTCTCAGTATGAGGGAAGATAATTTAAATTCTATGATGCATGAATCAGTGCACTAGAGGCATACAAATGAAGAGAAAATTGGGTCAGTCTTCCACTCTAAAAGCAAGTTAAGCAGCTAGACAAAGATGTATGTGAACAAATTGTTTAGCAACATTCATCCTTTTGTAGGGCCTGCTTCATCATTTCATTGTGCCATCTTTGTCTTGGGACATTTGCTGAAGCTGCAGTTTCAAAGATGTTCCTGCTGAAAAAGCTTACAAGGAACAACATAGGGTAAAGAGAAAAAAAAAAAAAAACGAAAAAACAAACCAGCACCAGAAAAAACAGAAACTGCCCCCCACACAAACACACACACACAAAAATAAAAAAAATAAAAAAAAAAGAAGAGGAAGCGAGACAAAATTGTGTAGGTTAAAAGTATACAATAAAATGTTAAAAACTGCAGAGCTGAGTGAGTTCTCAAACTCCTGACAGTGTTTGTGGACAACTGATACAAGCTTCACCAAATAGATGAATGATGTTGGTTTTATTAGACATGGTGGTTTGCAAATTCCAGAGACAAATGTGCTCCAGGTTGTGCCTGGTGAAGGAGTAAATAGCCTACATGTATCTCTGGCTGGGGTAACACTGTATGGTAGAAATAAAAATAGAACAATATTAAAATAATTGAAAAAAAGCAATTTTTTCAATAAATATGTCTAAACACTATAATTTTTCAGATGCAATTGATGTTGGCTGAAGCAGAGGAAGTTTCATACTCAGAAAAGGCCTCTCTTCTCAAGGATTCAAAATATCAGGGTGTTTTACCTTAACCATAGAGAGATAACAAATCTACTCTTCTCATTCTTTTGATCTTGGTGACATATGAACATGCATCTGTATTACTACCATTCTTTATCAAAGCAACCTTCACGCTATAGATAACGAGTGGTCCAACAAATATTTTCTCACCCGATCTGTATATAAGTACATTAATTAACTGATTTTGAATAAAAACACACCAACTTTTCAAAGGCTTCAGAATTTGGTTCCACTTCACTGGCATCATCTTGAAGTTTTACGGAAAAAAAAATCCTCTAGGTTCAGATGAAGCCAACTACGATGATGTATATTTGTCTCTAAAGTCTCATTCAATAGTTTAAAATATTTAGTTGGAATGTTATTTCTTTATCAGGATGTGATTTTCGCTGGTAAGAAGTTAATTTTTCATACAAGCAAAACACTTGTGTTAATTTAAACTCGCAATCATTTTTTCTCTTTGCCTAAGAGTACTGATCACTGCTATAAGAACGTGACTGATACCTAACGACATTACCTGAAAGCACAACAGCATTAGGAAAATGATATGTAAGTGGGCATTTATTATTGTAAAGATTGTCTCCAGTTTGTGTATGTCACACAATAGAGATGTTTTTCTACAGAGTTGTGTACAATAAATTTTTTTCTTCATTATTAATCAATAATGAATGGACATAATAATGTTTCGCTGCTCAGTTTAAGCTTTCGCAAACTCAATTTGTGAAATATTTAGAAGAACTAAAATTAATTCTTATATACTTATTATTAATGTTATCTGTAATTTCATTTCCTGTCTCTTAAGCAAATTGCAAGAGGACCTGTCTTATTTTCTTTCAGTAAATTATTAGAATCAGGAATAATTTATCCAGATCATTTTCATCCTAATTTGCACATCAAAGTATTTACTGTTCACGCTGTCTTTTCAGTTGTCAGACACATGAAATTTTCTTTGCTCTTTGACTACATAACTGAAATTTATGAAAGAGAACAATAACAAATAAGTGGATAATGGATAATATGTGTTGGATGAACATTTTGGCACAGTGCAGTAATATGTGTTCAAATGCATTAAGCTTTTGAAATCTGTGGACTTGTTCATAATAAATCACTTGCCTTGATATCACAATAAGCTAATCACCACTAACAGGCAAATATAATACAATACCTAAAATAAGAAGTGCTTTCATTTCTTAAAATGTATGCTAGTTTTTTATTTTGATGTTCTGAAATGTTTCTTCATTCTTGTAGCTCCAGAGAAATAGAATCCATGAGTAATATTTGTGAAGAGTTTGGGTTCTGCTGCTGAAGGAGCCTATACAATTAATTATTTCCCCTCTCAGCAGCACATTAGCATCAACACATTGAATGTGTTATGACAAAGCCTGTCGTCTCGAGAGTCACCACAGAAAGCAGCTCTGTCATTAAGTTTGTCATTGATGGATTTCGTGATAAGACTTGCCTTGTCTTAGTTTGAACCTCTCCGTATGACCTACCTGTCAAAGCTCTTTTGTTTGTTGGGTTTCAATAGAGAGAAATAGACATTTCCAGGTAGCTATTCACACAACCTGTGCTAGAAAAAACTGCCTCAGGAGATGGGAATCTCATCCTGCAAATGCCTATTTTTCTACTGACTGCAATAAAGGACCTGACTTACCTACCTCTGGCACAGATGTCTGCAGTGAGGTAGATGTCTAAATGTAGGAAATATGAATCTTATTCTTTTTGTTCTGGGCAACCACTTCACATGATTTCTCTGACTGATATTTGTTCTGAGTCATGTTATTCAGCTACAGACTTTGATGACTCTAAAGGATCATTATCAGGATGAGGCAGGAGCAGGGCTCCACAGTCCTCAGAAATCAAAGGACTGGCAAGGTTGCAAATTTGCTGACAATCTGCAGATTGAGCCCTCAGTGTTAAGAGCATCTTCAAGGTGAGTGTTTGCATGTGAATGGGATAAGCAGTGACAATTTGCAAGAACTATTGAGTGCAAGGGAGTAGCAATAATAATTAAAAATTAAATGGCAGCATGAGACAAGTTTTGTGAATAACCTCGTTGCTTTGAGTGCCTTATTTCACCCACAGTAGGATTATGGGTTTAGTGGGGAGCCAGCTATATATAATTGAGGCAAGTTATTCTCTTTCTATGTTCCTGTCAACCTTCTGTCTGACCCATAGGTAGCTAACAGGGGTCTATCTTCTGTGCCATTGTTGGTGAGAGTTAGGAAATTATATCTGCAAAAGAATAGGCAGAATGAAAGTCTTTAGGAAAAGCAGGAAAGCTCCCTCATTTCCATGGAGAAATGTTCTTAGGCAGAATTTGCAACTTATGTTTGACTTAAGCTTTGACAAAAGTCAGCTCTGAGATTTGTCTCTGATGTTGTCTGATTGTGAAATTTGATTTTCAGGTAACATCAACTCACTGAAGGTATTCTCTATCCATCTCCACAGACCGGCAGCAAACATTTTTGTAAAACAAAAGGGTTTGCTTTTCAGATTTGCTAATTCAGCACAAGAGTCATGTGTTGTCTTCCAGTGAATCACAAAATCTTCTCTAGAATTACAGTGTGTCACCCACATTCTCCTCATAAGTCATATTAGATAACTATCATTAGTCATATTAGATAAGTAAAACATCTTTTAATCTCCAGAATCTCCCCTGCTATCCCTACTGGTTTAGCAGAAGTCCGGTTGTCAGGAATAAGCAACAAAAAGTATCTCAATAACTTCATTTCTTATTGCTGATCAGGTTAAGGACATCAATAGTTACAGCAATAGTTTAATCATAACAGTTTTCTGCTGTGGTTAAGTGAAAATAATCAAAAATAGCTGAAAATAAAATTAAGATTTAATTTAAATAACTTTTAACTGAAGAGAAATTGGACAAAAAAAAAAGTACAAAATAAAAGGAACAATAATAGAATAAACTTTGACAGAGTGGCTTTAAAGTGTCCTTTGCATGCCTCTCAGGAGAAATTTAATGATTCTCTACGCTGAGAGGTGAAATGTGCTATTTTCATTTCCACATTTTTTCATGATTTTTTATTTAGTGTGTCATAGATAATTGAAAAAAACATCTGCAGATAATTAATTTTATTTAAAGAAAGCCTAATCTGGTGCTCTATGAATAGCTCTAGGAATTTTGTAAATGGGTAAATATGAATAATCCTAACCTAGTCTTGTAAAAAAGCAAAATACATATCAGAAAAGGAAAAAAAAAAAGGATAAACTCACAGCAAACAATTTACAAATACCAAGTATCTTAAATATAAAATTAAGTACCATTATTTCTCCTTTTAGATCAATGTCAGCTCGTGTCTCTTCTCCCAGAGTATAAAGGTATTTGTTGATTACCAGGGAAGACTGTTAGTGTGTGAAATTGCAATAACATTTCAACAAAGCAAAGTAATCACTGCAGGAGAATGTTAACAAAATCCCTTGACAGAGCTTTACAACCAAATCTAGACGACATGTGTTGAAGTTCTTTTGACATTTCCATCTGAATCGGGACGCTGCTGTTTCCTGAACTGCCTTGGCCTAGCAAATATCTTTAAGCAGTTATAGAATACTGAGGAAGAAGGCAGAGAACAAGAGCTTTCCTCAGTTCTATAATCCTCTCATTGTCAACCTTTGATTGGCTCAAAACTGACACAGTCTGCCTTGTTAATGCTTTTGGTTCCTGGGAAATGATCTGCACTGACAAACGCTGTGGCACTGTAGTTCTCTTTAGCTTGGTACTTACACTGTCTTTGTCTTTGTGGTGAAATGTTCTCAGCAAAGCTGTGAAATGTGTTAGTCTTTTATTCAGTCAATTTTCTGAGATACTTCTTTGACTTCATTGACTTTTAATGGGAGTAAAATTCTATTTCAAGTTCGGACACCCTTTACTATTCATAAAAAAAAATAAAATTCTATACTCGGTATAGGCTTTTCAGACTTAAATGATCCCTAAAGTCTGGATTTGCATTTATATAGCAGAAGACATGGGCATTTTTCTTTAATGATACAGGTCTCTGCTTTTTCAGCTGATGAGGAAGACCCAGAAAAGCAAAAATTGCATATCATTCAGGTGAGAATGAATTGTTAAATTAACAATTGCAAGCAACGGAAAACCAACTTAGATTTCCTGGCGACTTTAGCTTTTCAATTTTTTCATTGTTGATTAACAAATTATGATGTTGATTAACAATGAAAAATATGATGCAGGACCTTTTTAGAAAGGAATACAGGATTTTTTTTTCTTTTAATTATTATTATTATTCAGTGCATTCATATTGCTTAATCCTGATACTCACATATCTCAAAAGGGATAAGGTCAAAAGCAAAGTTACAAGGTGGAAAAAAAAAAAAAAGTCAAAAAATACCCTCAACTATACAGAAAAGTTGCCCTTCAAGGAGCTGTGTAGATTTCAGCTTGGAAGAGGAAAATGGAAACGGTGAATGTTATGAAATAAGTGCAGGCAGCGTAGTGTCACTATGAGAGTACTGAGCTGAGCTGGGAACATGACAGGAAATCTGTTTCAAAGAGGAAATAATTAAACTGAGGAACTCATTGTAAGACTCTGCAAAGGCCAAAAATAAAATTGAATTAAAGAATGATTAAACATTCTCATGAAGAAAACGTCTGTGAAAGGTTATTAAGCGCACAGCAAAGCGCTCCAGCTCCAGAGCACCCTGTGACACAAAATTCCAGACAGCTGGAAGTAAACATCATTCTCTTTTTCCCTTGCTCCTGTCCAGTCTCTAGCTGGATGCTGCTTTCCACTGTCAAAAGTTTAGGTACTGATGTGCAAATGGTTTAACTCAGTACCTGGTCTACCATGTCATTAATCAGCAGCACTGTGCCCCAAACACTTATCCCTATGCCTGTTTCATTTAGGAATAAGGGTAGAATTGGGATCAAACGTTGGGAAGACCACGGGTTTTGTGTATGTGATAAATGGAACATCACCTTCTTTTTCTGAGATGCTGTCAGACAGGAACAACTTTCCCTCTCATTCAATAGATGCATTCTGAAAACTCGTAGTTGAGCACATAGGAAATCTGCCTCTCACTGACTCTCTGGGTGGTGTAGAAAACACAGATCTGAGGCTATAATCTGCAAGAGGAAGCTCTCTGCTCTGGCATTCTCCCACACCTGCTGTACTCAGCACTAAGGCTTACCCACCGATACCAGTTAATAACCCAGCGGTCAAGGTGTTGATCATGTGGAGCTTGCTGGGTTTATTTTCAAGCATTATATTTTAGTCAACAGCTGATTTAAGTTAAGTGAGTAATCATTAGTTTGAATGCAGCATGGAATCCCTTAGGAAAGCCTTGAATGTGTTGATTAAGATGCTCTGCGAAATGTTTGATTTGAATAGTCTCCCGAGGAGGAGGATGCTCTGAATTGCTCAGCTGGCCACTATCAGAAAGCTGTTCCGGGTTCTGAAACCTGGTAAGAGGATGCTTTCTGTTTTGATACTTGGATGAAAAAAACTAGAAATTTCCTGGAATGGATTTTATGAATCTGAACATCACTTTCATGAAATAAGAAGCTGAAATAATAAATTCCTGTTATGATGTTCTGCTATTGTTATGGGAGAGATAATTACAGATATCTCAACTTCAGTTAAGATATGAATGAGTTCATAATTAATATTTGAAGAAGGAAAAATAATAATCTTACTAATTCTACTTTCTGGCAGTACAGAAGGTCCCTCCCTACAGTTTTTACGGATTCAATGAATTTGTTTTATCTCAGATTTCCTGTTCATTTATACCGGTAAAATTGCTATGTTTTCAAGAGAGTTGTTATTTACCTATTTACCTAGAATGCAAGTGAGACCCTGATAATACACTGTATTTCCAGAAAGACCCATTAATATCTAGTAACTCCTTAATTTTAATTTCATTTCATGTTATTGTACCTTTAAAACAGGATATATATACTTTTTCTTCATATGCTCTTCCACTTTAATTCAGGGCATGGGGGAGGAAAAAATTAATCTATGAAAAGCATTCTGATCTAATTGTTTTTGTCTAGGTCTACTATGAAAATTGACTATTGTGAACACTAGACATAATTATGACTCTAATTAAAATTTTAAATAAATAAGCACTCTATATCGAAAGTCAAATTATAATAATGTGATTTTACTGAAGCAGGGCAAATACACAGTGCACTAAGTCTTTGCATGAATTATACATGAGACTTTATGGATGACTTACCCTAATTTGAAGAACCCAAGAGAATAAATAAAAATACTGTAACTAGATTTCTGTGGGGGAAAAACAACATATTTCAGATTAGTGATCATTCTTTAACATTGATGTTGGTACTTTGTAGCTATGTGTAGGAAAAATGCCTCGTATCGAAAGCTGGTTTTGCCACTTGCATGTTAAATAAACCTTGGTTTCTTCCCTCACTTCATGCCCTTATTTTCCTCTCTGTATGTTTATTCCCAGCTCTTCGTAATTTGCTTTGAGGAAAAATCATTCTTTTTAATGGGATTCTGAAATGCTGTTGTAGAAATGAGAAATAAAATGTTTAAAAGCATGAATCCTGGAGATAAACACAAGAGACATGTACAGATCTAAAAACTGTAGATCAAGCGAAAGAAATTGTGCCGACAGTTGCTTCGCTGATAGATATTTTGGCTTCAAAATTCAAGCCATCAAGGATCACACATCCCAGATGCCAGCTTCCTCAGGTTAAGTTTGTACTTATATTTTTTAGCTAAGCCTTCACATCTATTAGATACAAGGTCAAGAGCCCCACTTTTTCACAGGTTTATTTGCTGACTCCTTACTTCGGAGATGACCAGGAACATAATACATGGAGTGTCCCTCTAAGAGTTGTCTCTTTCTCCCTCCTGTTAGAGGGAATGCTGGGTGTGGTCTTCTAAGAAATGCTAAAGCCCTTAATTTTTGAGGCATTTTAGCTTCTGTTGTTCTCACTTCCATCCTCTCCAGGCTGGGTTGTTCTTTGGTGCTCCAGCAGGAATGTGAACCCAGCAGCTGCACTGCAGGCAATGGCAGCTAAAGCCATTACTCATGGTCATGTGAAAGAGAACGAAGCCCAACTTACAGATTAAATACCAACAGGAGAGGAAGTAAGTCTGACAATTTGAAGGAGGGCAGATAATGCAAAAATGGCAAATAAAGCAAAATACTGGGCACTGAAGAGAACAGGTACAGAGAGGAAAGTATAAGATTGGGAAATGGTCTCCCACATATTTTCTGGTGTGATCTTCACCTTCCTGCAGCTCAGATGGGTTCCTGCCCAGCATTCTGCATCACCTGACAAAGAAGTCCATCCAGCACTGACCACATGAAGAGTTCCCAGCATCCAAGGGACGTAATCTCATACAGTCTCTCTCCTGTACCTTTTGCCTCTTTTTAAATTATTCATCAAGCAGCTTTTTTCCAACAATCAGTGTCTATGCCAGTGCATGATAACATCTCAAACAGTTCTAGAGTTTAAGCAAATAACTTGCAAATAATTTAATGATGTTTTGCAAAGATATTTAGAGGAACAAACTGGGTCTATATTACCTATATTTTATTTAATTTACTTCCCGAACTCCACTGATCACCATGGAAACCGAGACCTCCCAGCTCTGACACAGGCTTAAATGTGAGTGTTGATTCCAAACTGAATGAGCAAAACCAGCTGAGAAAAGCTAGGAAGGACTAGAAAGTGCAGTTATGAAATCTGGGTGAGAAGAGAGGTTTTAGAATGACACATGGGATCAAAAAGCAAATTGCAAGAAGCAAACATGTAAGATCGTGATACGATCTTGTTATAAACAATTTCTCTGTGTATGTGTGTTCTGATAGGCTTCTGGATTGTCCACTTTGTACTGCAGGTTGAATCACCTAAACTGACAAAGGAACATTGTAATTTCAGAAAGACAGTTACTAGAATCCTAGGGCCATAAAGAAAAGTCAAAGTTTCTTCTCTCATAAAGAAAATCCCTTAATATTTTTTTTTTTTAACTTTGGTTAAAAAAAAAAAAAAAGGAAAAGAAAAGCAAATTTCTTTCACTGTCCTCACTTTGACATAGTGGTTCCTAGGGGGACCTAAACAAAAAACCTTTTTGTTTCTGCAGCCCTGTTAAATAAACAAAAATATAGACTAAAGCAGAGGATGTTTATTTTTCCATGATTTCTAGTGTACGTGTTGTTTGGGAAGTTTACAACACTGTTTAGAGGAAGGGAAAGCAAATAGAAACTGTGTCTTAGTGGGTGGATCTTGGAGGCAGCTCTTGTGGACACTGATGATAAATCTTTCGGGCAAGTTTGCTAACAGAAAATGAAAAGACCCCCTGAAACTGCCAACAAAGACATCACCCACTACAAATAGTCACACTGTAAAATCAAGCAGAGATCAAAGAGGATGAGCAGAGTCAAACCCCTGAAAGATAGTGAGTGAGCAAGAAATACAGCAAAGTAAATATTTATCTAACAGAAAATCACATGGGTCTTGAAATACTTGTATTGCTGAGCTTTAGAAAGTAAGAAACAGAAATGAGGAACTGGGGAAATAAAGCTAAAAATGTGTCAGCAGAAAAATTAGTAGAACAGGGAGGAAAAATCTTGGAAAAAGTGGTAGGTGAAAAAAATGTGTAATTCTTCAAAGGTTACCGTCTTGACAGGAGCTATTGTTACAGCAGGCACAAACTTTTCAGACAATAGACAAATAAAAAAAACATTGAGATTTCTTCCACAGGGAGTCTCAGCATGATTATGCCCAGAAATTCCCAGCTACACAGAATCTCCTGAGCTGGAAAGGACCTGCAAAGATCACTGAGTCCAACTCTGTGAAGACGGACCAGGCTCTGCTCAGTTGTGTCAACAACTTAGGCACATTAGTTGATGCACAGGAAATGATGCACAGGAATTCCACCTAAATATGAGGAAGAACTTCTTCATTGTGCCGTGACCAAGCACTGAACAGGCTGGCCAAAGAGGGAGTGGAGTCTCCCCCACTGGAGATATTCAAGAGCCATCTGTGGATGCAATCCTGTGCCACATGCTCTGGAATGACATTGTTTAAGCAGGGAAATTGGACCAGATGACTCACTGTGGCCCCTTCCAAGCAGATTGATCTGTAATTCTGTGATTCACATTCTTTGAGAATTGCTGAGCATGAAAATGCAGTGCCTATTTTCACTTAAAGGAACTTAAAAAGGAAACAACAAAGTGGAAGAGTGAAGCAGGTTTTTTGATAATGATTTAAAATACACTTACTATAAATACATCTACAGACACACAAAATAAAATGAAATGCAGGTTTCCTTTATTTTTTAGTTATAGATTTTTAGATTAACCAACAAAAAGTTCCAATGTGGTCCTTTGACCTTTATCTTGAAGTGAAGAGCAGTAAAAAAATAGCAACAGGCATAAATTTTGCAATTATAACTGACATGTGTGTGTAGTAAGTTTGCAACAATATTTTACTTTTTTTTTTCAGCCTAGTTCATTTGTTTTCTGCATGAATTTACAAGCTGTTGAAAAAACACCCCAAGTTTATTTCAGCCCTTCAGACTAATATTGATCTCCATAATGATGCATGATCCATGTTTTCAGACTTTTGGGTGCAGAACATACCAAAAATCATGGAATAATTATTCTATGAAAAAATCTTGCTGAGTGTTTAAATTCTTGGTAATGGGTCAAAATTCTCCCATCTCTTCAAATGAAATTCTGTTTCCTAAGGAAACTGATGTGCAATAAGGGTAGAATTTATTTTTCCTATCTCGTAGGTCGATTCTGCCTTTACCTGTCTTGGGGGTGGATTCTGTGAAGGCTTTTACATCAGAATATTTAAACAAGGTGCCCTTATTTCCCTGGTCAATGAAGCCAAATAAGAAACTATGGAGGAGGCTTCACCCAATCTGCTGAAGATGTCTACTCCTGAATGAGATGGATCTTGCCTAAATGCCAAGTCCTCCCTCAGGGATGGAATCTGGATATCTAGTTCAGATGTACACATCCACACCACAGATAACTAAATTTAGAAGAATTTTATTCCACCCTTGATGGATAGTGCATTGAGAAGTGGACCAGGACACAGCCATATGTTACAAAATTCTGAAAGTCACATCTGATCTTATGATTGTGCAAGGGAGGCCTATTCCCTTTAGGATAAACAACATTGGTTTTGCTTGAATCATCATCCACAGCACAGACTCTCTGCTCCTGCTCCAGAGGATCCTAAGTGGCGGCTGCTATATCATACAATTTACAGAATGGTTTCATTCAAGCCAGAGCTCTGAAAAATTGCAGTGAGGAATGGAAAACCTACTGACTTATAAAATATTTACAGGTGTTAAAACAGTACAGGTCTTATATAGAAAAAAACCCACCCTTTTTCTTGCTATTTTTCATGCTGAGATAAAGAGGTTTTTACCTGGTTGTCACATTACTTCAGACATTTTTCATACATTTTGGAAGTCTGAGGAAATATGTCTTGATCTCTGTTTGGTTCTGCAACCCATAATCTTACTACCACAAATTATGGAAAATTTCTTTCTATCTCTGTAGTTAAAGTATGTCCATCATAACAAGAGCAACAAATGCTCAGCATTTTTCCCAGTGTCCTTTCCTTCATAATGTAAAAATATTTACTGTCATTACTTCACTAATTTATCACCTTTCACATTATTAGTGAGAAGTCTGCATGGGGTTGAAATTTGGAGTCATATCAATGAATGACATACTTTACAATTGGGATAAATGAGAAACTGAAAAACATTATAATAGCAAAAAAAGAAATTCTACTTCATATTTCCATAGGGCATCACCCTTTGGAGTAACAATGACTTATCTCTGGGCTCATAAAAAGTGTATAGATAATTCTCTCTTTTTTTAAGTACAATTTAATTTATAATGAGGACTCGGTGAATTTCCCTTCCTCTGTGCTAGATAATCTTTGCTCTTCTGTTCTCGTATAATTTTTGCTGAGTCCGAATTGCATTTTTTATACAGGCAAAATCGAAACTACATAAGGTCACTTTCTGCAGGTGTGGTAGGTGACATATTAGAAAAGCTTGGCATCTGCTTTGTGTGCTTTTTTTGCATTCCCATGCATCCTTTTTGCAAGTCAAATTCTCAGCTTTAGAGGCAAGCATCATTAAGTTCTTATTCCAGATATATAATGTAAAACTTTTCAACTTAGGCAACCGAAAACTTCCTCCAAATGCGGCAAACATATCTGACTTCTTAAATATATTTTTTATTATAAGCTTATTCTAGATTCAGGATTGTGACTATTCTATGATACATTAAAGATGAGCAGACATTGATTGGCTGGAATGGAGATTCAGCTTTAGATTATTAAAAGCAGCTCCAGAGTGAAGTCAAATATTCACATGAAAAAATTAGAACTAAATTGAGTTTTACTCTTGTTCTGTCATTAAGAAAATCCTAAAAATTCTGCTCCTCCTTCCCACCTGTTCCTTTTTTCACAAATACTATAGATGGGAGAGCCAACAGGTAAATTCAGTGAGAAAAGAAAGTATTGATAAGACAAGTCAAGTGTTCATAAAACCTATCAGTTCAAATGTGAGCAAAAGGATAGTTAATCTTTCATCATTCCTTGAGTTTCTCCTGTTATTTCACATGCAGTCTGGACATCGTCTTTACAAGAAGCTCTTTTCTCAATTTATTTCATCAGACAAATTGAAGAAAAGGTTTTTCCCAGTTCATGGAACTGCAGAAATATTTAGTCATCATTAAGGACAATAAGACACACACAGATTTACAGCAAGTACAGCAATTGTACATCTCTTGTGTCTAATGAAAAACTTTTTAATTTTTACCACAAACCTCAAAGAGTTTTATTAAGTTCCACTGGGCACCCAAGAGCATGGAAACTCAACTGTTACTTCTCTTCAAGTGTTGCAAGAAGTTGGTTTGCTGAAGAAAAATGGTTCTTCTAGCTGAAAATTACACTTCTGAAATGGTGAAAGCCCAAAGCCAAGCAAATCTCGAGACATAAAAATTGCATTCAGGCAATAATCTTAGAGTGCAAAGAGCTTTATGCCTTAAGCAAGAACGACTCACTGGAGAGTATAATGGATATATCTGAAGAAAAATTTGATGCATACACACTGTGCCTCGTGAGGTGCAGAAAAGTCAAGTCAAATGATACTACACTGATCACTGATTTTCCTCTTCCTCTTTCCACTCTGGTCATGTTGTGGATGGATCTTATTGTGGTTATAGCTTCCACATTAATATTTTCCAAAATTTCATTGTGGTGGATTGACTCTGGCTGGACACCAGATGCCCACCAAAGCTGCTCTGTCATTCTCCTCCTCATCTGAACAGGGAAGAGAAAATAAAACAAAAGGCTCCTGGGTTGAGACAAGGGCAGGGAGAGATCAAAGAAACACAGAATCACGTAATCATTTACGCAGGAAAAGGCTGCCAAGGCAGTCGAGTCCAACCTTTGACTGATCACCACATTGTCAATTAAACCATAGCACTGAGTCCCACATCCAGTGGTTTCTTGAGACCACAAGGGATGGTGACTCCACCTGGGCAGCTTGTTCCAATGCTTTACAATCTTCAGTGAAGAAATTCCTCATGATGTCCAAATTGCTGTCAGCAATTGCCATCAGGGTCAAAATGGAGTTCACTTGGGGAAATTAGTTTGTTGCCAAAGAAATGAGAGTAAAGTAAGGAGATATAAAATCAAATCTGAAAAACACATTCCCATGACTCCCTCCCCCTGCCTCCTGCTTCCCAGGTTCCATTTCACTCCAAAATCCTCCACCTCATGGGATGATGAATGGGAGTTATGACCAGCTCATCACATTGCCTCTGCTGGTCATTCCTCCTCACACACTTCCTCTGCTCCAGTGTGAGGCTCCTCCCATGGGAGAAAGTCCTGCATGAACTTCTCCAATGTGAGTCCTTTCCATAGGGTGCAGTTCTTCATGATCTGCTCCAGTGCAGATCCTTTCCATGGGGTGCAGTCCTTCAAGAACAGGCTGGTCCAGCACAGGTTGCCTGTGGGGTCACAAGTTCTGACATCAAACCTGCTCCAGCATGGGCTCTTTGCTCCACAGGTCACAGGTCCATGTCAGGACGCTGCTCCAGTGTGGGGTCCTGCAGGGGCTGCAGGTGGATCTCTGCTCCCCCATGGACCCCCATGTGCTGCAGGGGCACAGCTGCCTCATCATGGGCTGCACCAGGGGCTGCAGGAGAACCTCACCTCTGGCACCTGGAGCACCTCCTGATGCTCCTTCTGCTCTCCCCTAAGTGGAGCTGTTTCTCTCATAGATTCTCATTCCCATACAGTTGCTGTTCCATGGCAGGGTTTTTTCCTCTCTTATATCTCTTACCCCAGGGGCACTCCCACCACTGCTGATGGGCTCAGCCTTGGCCAGCAATGGGTCTGTCCTGGAACCGGCTGGTATTGACCGTGTTGGGCATGGGAGAACTCCCAACATCTCACAGAAGCAGTCCCCGTAGCCTCCCTGGAAACCAAACCTCGTCACATAAACCAAACAGATTTAACATTTTGCATAAACCAGACAGATTTATATAACTCACTTTTTTTTTCAGGAGAAGTGCTATAATGAAAAGAAATCATAGAACAAACTCTGTGTTGTAACTAAAATGAGTGACATGGGCATGTTTCTACAAGAGGAGTGAGTGAATAACAGCAAAATAAACACACAGGAATTCCTGCAAACTTAAACAGAAGGGACTACATAAATCCTTCTTGCACATTGAAATTCTGCTGATGTGCTTAAATTGAAGGTGTGCACACTGTTATTTCTTTGTATCATTAGCAGAGAAGAGGGGACACTTCAGCCTGCTTCGGTCCCCACAAGATGGGATATTTCTCGGGTGGGAACTGAGACTGGGAGTTGCCTACACAACAATGAATGAACTGCTTATTTACACACTCCAAACAATCATAATTTTTAGTTCCCTACCAGCAGCATGCAAGCATTTTAAGGAGTACCTTAACTGGACAGGACAGAAACACCTGATCTCTAGGCACTGAGATATATCTCTGTGCGATCAATAAAACCAAAACTATTAAAATGCTGCAGAACCCTCCTATTACTACGCTGCCCTTACTAGCAGCAAATTCTCCCAGGGCTTAATAGAGTCCTTATTTAAGCCGCTCATTTTGATGCCTCAATTTTTTGCCTAAAATGTATTTATATACTCACAGCAAAAAATATGTTCAAAATAAAGCTAAATTTTAATAATGATCTTGCATGACTATTTCCTCCCTTATTGTTACCAAACTTTATTGTCCTGAAATAAATAAATATGTTGAATTTAGAAAAAGATTGTAAGGATACCACTCTTGTCAAGCTGCTATCGACCTTTGCCTCAGATTGACATGAAATGGAAGGACAGCATGAGTTGTGATGCACCACTGTGAATTTTTACTATGGTTTGGCAGCATAGCAGGCACCACCCTTAAAAGAAGGCAGGAGAAAGTCTCCTTTCCTCATCAACTCTGCCTAAAGCAAACAATAGAAAGTTTAAGATTCTTTTAACAGAGGCAGTATTGAAGAGCTAAAAGCAGTAAGTCAAATAAAGTGAGCCAAGAGAAAGTCGTTGTAGTAATTCAAACTCAGTTCATTTCACTGGCATGAAAATTTTTTTCCCGTTTTGTTTCACTGTTTTATCATTTCTCTCTTTCTGGAAAAAGAAAAGTTAAACTCCCTGCTGGTAGTTTTCCATGTCATGAATAAATATTTTTATCACTATTAGTTAACCATTAATGCTCAAAGCATACCAGATTATATAAAAATGTGCAGGAATAATCCTGCTTAGAAGAGCTTAAAGAATTATTTCTACATCTAGGAAACCAGCAGATACATCAGTCTAAATGATTTCCCACTGACAGAAATATAGAATATTTACAATAATGTAAAACACCACTGTTTTCCATTTCCTGAAATTTGTAGAAAGCTCATGTTAACTGCTTAACTGTTTAACCCACCAGGTCAACCTGTCCCTTGCAAACCAGTTGTTCTGGGGAGGAGAATCAGAATACCTCATTAACTCCTTCATAAAACAAAACAAAACTCATCAAGATCGGGGGAAACATTCCAGTTCAGTCTTGGGTGCCCTAATGATAAAGGCAAATGGAGCGGGAATGGAATTTCTTTAAACTCAATTTATTCCGTAAGCACATTAGCAAAACTGTTGTTCCTCCCCTTGTGTTCTTTTATTTTTACTCTTTTTTTCCTTCTCTCTTTTCCTTTTCCTCATACATAGCTGTCTAAATTTATGTGTCTCAACCTCATTAAACTTGTATTCGAGCTGACCATCTTGGGGAATGTAGCAGCTCAGAATTAATGATGGCATACTGCTTGAAAAAGAGGGAAGACATTCTGTTAATGATGACACATTGCTGAAGGTGAGCAGCAGTTCACAAGATGACAGGAAGCTTGAAATCCACATCAGAGCTTCTCTGATTTGAAAGGGGCAAGTTCCGTCCTGCACAGGTTCACCCCAAAATGCTCCATTTAGCTTCTCTTCTGCTACTTCCACACCTGATGTGCTTCATTACTTTTCTGATACTGCAGTGAAGTAACCTAGAAGCTGCAATCTCCTCACCGGAAAAGCATTGACATTCTGAGGCTGTTACTATTGAGTTCATTTCCCCATGAGTTCATACATGAGTTCATGCCATTTCCCCACCCCTTTCCATCCTAATATGCCTCCCCTTCCCACATTGTCCTGCCTTCCCTGCCCTTGGTCCTGGCCACTGCCTCGGGTCCTCTCTATTGGCCCCTGTAGTCCAACTCCACCCATGTACTGTCCCTGTGCCCTGAGACCCCTGGTCTGTGTGCTCTCTCTGTCCCCCCACCCCATACAAAACCCCAGACCCTTCCCCATTCCTGGTCTTTGCCTCAGGTCCCCATGTAAATAAAGATCTCCTGAGGTCACCATGTGGAGACCATCTCCTTGCCTCTTTTGCCGCCGCTGTGATGCAGGAGCAGATGGAACCTGAGCTGGCCTTTGGCTTCCCCAGCAGGGGAAAGCGCAGTGACCAGCCTTCAGAGGGAAGGTTGGGGCACAGGGGCGCTGACCCAGGCTTGGGTAGAGATGCTCCCCGGTAGCCCTGCCTGTGGCCTGCCTGCCACTGCAGAAAGCCACAAACTGCAGCACTGCAGTTCAGCACCTCATGGGATATTGTGCTAACCAGCAAGGACTACAAAGAAATGTAAGTTTTACCATTTCCTTCCAACAGGAAGTGTTCAAAAAACATGTGGGTGTAGCACTTCCCAACATGGTTTAATGAACAAATTGGTATGCAGTCAATGACCTTGTAGATCTTTCCCAACCTTTATCATTCTGTGATTTGATGACCTAAAAGGGTTTTGAAGATGTGAAAGAAGGGGGAGGAACCTCTATTCAATATCTAAATATTTATATACTACCCATGGTAATTTAAGGGTATTAATATATGGCAACATTAGCTTAAGTTAATATTAGGTTGTTTTAAGAAGGTTGGTGTTAAGTGGAGAGAAATAAAAATGAGCAGAAGGTTGAATCCTACCATCTTCAGAGAGATATGTTTTGTTGCTTAAAGAAATAAAAATATGTAAAAAAAAATACTATTTTTCAGTATGTACTCTCTCAGCATAGAAAAATCTTGACACAGAGATGAGTTTTTCTCCCATCCTGGTAAGTGTTAAAGGTAAGTGTGTAGCAAAATCCTGCCTCTGCAGGACCTCCTCAGGCCTTCAAAATCCATTCTTTTGAAAGGAATCTGCATTATATACTGATTTTCTACGAAGAATAATTTTCTTTACTGACTGAGTGAGTGTTCATCAGGAAATAAAAATATGTAAAAAAAAATTCCATGCTGGAGAAGAATGAAAAGTTTTCTACATACTGCACAAAGGAGGTTTTTTTTTTTCCTTTCTTTCATATGCGAATGACTGTTGACATTATTTAATGGAAGTGGTTGAGTCTCCTCCACTTTTCTTTCCATCTTCACCCCAAATGGCATCAGTAGGACATTGCATTCTATTCTGTGGCTTAATCAAATGGATTTCTTCTATATCAAGGAACTCTATTATCCTTCCATTATCTAATCAAAGATAATGCCCAAAAAATCTTTAAAAATGTTTAAACATGGTCCAGGTCTACACAAAACCATGAATTTTATTTTTGCCATAAATAATTTTCTGCTTTGAACACATTCAAAACCTTCCAGACTTGAAAGAATGGAAGAGCTCAGAATCTAGCTCATTTCCAGTGCCCAATGGACACAAAACTAAAAGTTAGATTTCTTCCCTTGATGGGTTTAACCAGTTGGGTCCTCTGATTTAATAACACAACAAAGTCAACACAAAGCTGAGGTCTTTGCAGGTGTAATAGAGTGCCAGACTTATTTTCGTTGTAGTTTTTTTATTAAGATAATACTAAGAGAAAGAGAATGATACAACAATGGAGAGTATGTCTACTTTGGAATGGTTTGGAGATGTAATTCATAGAATCAGAGAATGATTAGGGTTGTGAGAGATGTTAGCATCTAGTTCCAAGCCACTCACCATGGGCAGGAAGCCTTCCACTAGACCAGGTTGCACAGAGCCCCATCCAACCCAGCTTTGGACATCTTCACAGATTCAATTTTGGCTTTAGTTAAAGTATAAAAGCTATCTTTAAAGCAGGAAAGACACAAAACTGACTTCACATGGTGAATCCCTTGAGCACTAAGGCAGAATGTTATGCTTCTCTCTCTAGTTTTTCTCTTCAACTCACCTGCTCATTGCAATGTCTTGCTGTAAGAGGGCATATGACGAGTTTTTGCAACCAGTTTCAAACTTGCTGGACAAATGTTCTGTATCATTACAATAAATATGACTGACGACTGTGACAGCTTCAAATTACTGGGTACTTGTGTTTTATATCCCTTTTTAACTCCATTTAACTTTTAGAAGGCTAAAGATCCTCCTCCTTTCTCTTCCCTTCTCCATCACCTTTTTCAGCCCACACAAAAGCAATTGGATATTGCTGGCTCTGTGCTAGCTACATTTTTTCAGAGTATTCTCAGCTCATTTCCAGTTCCAGCTCGGAGCTGTGCATTCTGGAGTATTGCTGTCCATTATCACATGGGGTGGTTTCCTTGGGAATAATAATTACCAATGAGCTGCTAGCTAGGTATGGAAAAGTAAACAGAAAAAGAACGAAAATGTTTGCTTGAAACTCTTTTTAATTGAAAATCCAGTTTTTGTTCGAATGTGGTCCTATTATGGGCTTTCTCCACAATCTAGACATTCTGTCAAAGAACATCTAGAAATTTAGAAGTTTAGAGATTTTTGTTCTATAGAATTGAGCTGAAACATATCAATTAATTAAAGACTTACGTTCAGACTGACAGACAGAAATTTACTGCAGAGGCATATGGACAATATGATTCCATAAAATCTATTTCCTCAGAAAACAGTGTAAAATCACAGCAGTGCCTGAGTGATGTCTGACTTTAGGAGCCTTATCAGCCATGATCGTAGTTGTTCTGTGACTGGCTTGGGAACGTCTAGGTCTGTAAATGCTCCACATCAGGCCCCAGGCTCCACAAAGTTGTTTATTGTGACATTTTAATTTATTTGAATTGTTGCTTAATCTAAAGTAGCTCACAATTACTTCAGTAGTAATAAGACTCTCAAAGTCTTCAAACAAAAGAAATAACTTTGAGACATTTTAGCTTAGATTTTGATTCCTAAAAATTAGAAATTGAATGTCATATGCTTTATTTTTTGGTGTTCATTGGAAGGTTATCATGTTTAAAACATCCCTGGCCTGAAGAAAATATAAGTATTCTGTTAATATAATATACAAGACCCTTGAAACCAAATAAAACTTTGATTTTTTGTTTGTTGGGTTAGTTTTATTATCAGTCAAATAGATTTTTAACCATCTGGTTCACTACATTTAACAAAAATAAATGCCAAATAGTATCTTTTGAAAATTTTCTTGAGGAACTTAGACTACACCTGTGCTAGCAAATTAAACAGGGCAAAGAAATTCATGCAGACATTGCTTCTTGATCCCCTATGAAATTAAATAGAGAAGGTGTTCTTTGTGTTGTTATATCCCTTGCCAACAAACAGCCTCCTAAATCTCTTTTCAAAATAAAGTGACTTAGCACAGACTGGGGATCTTTTCAGATAATTATTTACTTTGTCTGTGACCATACAGCTGAAGAGGCTGAATTTAATACCAGATACCATTAAAATTTCTTATACTGTAGTTGGCATACACAGACCATTCTATTCAGCCTGACCTAAGTTCCAGAGAAGCAGTCTTGAACATGCTTCATAACGAATATACACAGCACAGAGGAGACAAAATGGGAAACTGGATCAGTAGGGTCAGAAGGGAACACCTAGAGTTTAAGGAAAAACTGAATTTGGAGCAGAAAGGGCATTATGAAATATGTAAGGAACTAAAAAGGAAGACAGAAAGCCAAAAGAGATCAGTAAGTGGCAAGAAAGAAGTGGGAGGGAACAAGAGCACCAGAATTAGCAGCATAGGACAAAACCACTCAGAGACCTTGCAGGAAGTTTGAACTTTATTTGAAAGGTTGCATTTACCTTTTGTCTCATTAAACATTATTTTTGTTGAACAGTTATGCTGCTTAATTAAAGGAAACATTATTCAATCAAAAGAAATAAAATAGAAAGAAAGGAATTGAAGACTTGAGATTTTAAAATGACAGATACTTTCTTCCAAGCCCAATTTTGCCATTTATGAAAAATTCTTTGCTCCGCTAGTAGAATATAGTTGCTTAATGTAGAGTGTTGTCCTGTTAATGAAAATGGTCAACACCCTCAGCTAAAATCTACCCACTCTGTCAAGTGCACATACCTAAAATTCCCTTTTTCAAGCTCCTATGTGCCTTTTAAAAGGCCATTAGTGCAAAGGGAGAACATTGGTCCAGCTGAGTGTGGAGAATACAGCCAATTAGTGCAATTACAGACACCTTAGGCTTCTAGATTTTTTGTGTGATATCAAAGCTTTATTGAGAAAATAAGGGGTAATTGGGTAAAGGCATGATTTGGCTGAACATCGTGAAAAATTAACACGATTTACCAGTTCACAGAACAACACCTTCAGGGACATGGAGGGAATCCCACTGTTAAGAATGTCTTAATCTAGAGAGGGACATTCTTTCCCTGCATATTAGGCACTTTCAAAAATACAATATTATAAAAATACAATAACACAGTTTCAAAAATATAGTAAATATATATTTATATAAATAGTTGCAACCTTTCTGCTTATCCCTTTACTTTGCATAAGACTTTTCAGATTAAATTCAAAGCCCTGCTTCAAAACCCAGCTGCACTGATGACACTGGAACTTCCTGCGAGGCTTTGGGCATGCCCTGGGCCACTTGAGACAATGAATAAATTTTAAAACAAAACTATGTATTATTTTATGCACCACACTACCTAATACACTTCTATTTTGTGCACTGGGAATAGTGTAAGATGGCATTATAAGCAGCATCAGGTAGGAACAGCAGCTTTGTAGCTGTTATGTGCTGTGCTCTGAAGGAAATTCTCTCTACTGTGCACTCAAGTTACTCTTTCCTGTTCTTCATTTCTCCATGGAATTTGTAGTCTTACCCATGTCTTTATATTTCAGTCAAGATCTGGAACGTGGAAGAGAAAACCAAAGTCTGTGGAAACCCAGATAGACAGGACAAACTGTTTTTTGAAAGGGTGTGGTGATTTCTTCTGGCTTTGAAAACAACAGTAAAGTTCCCATTGACTTCACTATGGACACAAATATGCTTCTTTGTGTCATTCTCTGACTTCTCTCTCTTCATTCATATGCATGAGCAGTACCTTAAGTCATCCATATTCACATTTGATTGAGTATTTTATATCACAGACAGCATGTCTGCATCTACAATCCTATTGCACTGGTCCTACTGTGAAGACATTTTCTCCCTTTCAAAAATATAATAAAAATCACTGCCAGCTTATGCTCAATCACAAATTATGCAAGTGTGTCATGGTGTGACTGGAAATAATCCTCATGGATTCACTGAACAAATTGCTGTAATTTTGTAGCATTCTAAGTTCACCTCCTCTCAGGGCTCACAGAATTTATTTATCCCATATTGTGCTACCCCCTAGGCACTTAGACATAGAAAACTGGTGTTTTCTTGCTCCCATCTCTCAGTGTTGCTGCTACATCTATCTACTAACATGTGATATTGTTTTAGCAGGAACATCAGCACAGTTTTGGTGGCAGAAGTTAACAGCAGAATCAGGAAAAACATGTTCTGAGTCTCTGACTCCAAACTGTTCAGAGGAGCTCCCACAGACTTATACAAGCAGCTCAAAGTTGTCTGCGTTCTGCTTGGGTGGGTGAGGTAATTAGTTATGAATCTTCAGTAAGTTTAACTTGAAAGTCATGGATCATACTGAACAATCTCCTGATCAGTTCAGCTTTAATCATAATCTTGGCTTTCCACGTGTTCTGTGAACAGCATTCATCTCGTTTGGTGTCATTGACTGCTCTGGTGGCAGATGTTTATCAAGAAATAGTAGTTTAATGGAGAAGAGGACCAGATCTCCTCCTACCTTCAGCTGGAGGTGAGAGCTGGGAACTGCCAAAGCAAAGCAAGGTTTGTAATCTGCAGTAAAATCAAAAATTATTGATCCACAATAGTCATTTCAAAAAATGGGTATGAGATCTGGACAGATCCGACGTTGCGCTGTTGTTACCCTGTGGCTTCTGATGACATGTCCATGCCTCTGCCGAAAGGATCAACTGCTGCTCTTCTGGAAATATGTCATTTATCTGCCTATCTTCACTCTACTATTGTAGTCCCTTCTACTTTTTTGGTTTCTTTTAAAACTCACACCAAACTTGGAAATGCACTGTCTGTACAGCTATCACTGTCGTAGGTAGGATATTTATATCAGAGACATACACAGTTATCTCTCTGTTAGTTTTGTGGGGTTTTTTTTTTTTTTCTGTCCATCACTGAAACAGCTGAGGACTTCTAAATCAGAAAAAGCTCAAGACAGTGGTTTCAGTATACGTTCCAGGGTGGCACAGGGGCTTGCACCAGGTGTCCTGAACCATTATGGAAAGGGAAGCTGGTGTCCTGGTTTTGGAAGGGACAGAGTTAATTTTCTGTTTAGTCTGGTATTTTGGATTGAGCATAACACAGTGATGTTTTGGTTGTTGCTACATAGTGCTAACTCTAAACCAAGGACTTTCCAGTGTCTCAAACTCAGCTACTGAGGAGCTGCCCAAAAAAGAGAGCAGGGAGCATGACCAGGACAGATGACCCAAACTGCCCAGAGAGATATTCCACATAACATAGAACATCATGCCCAGTATATAAACTGGGAGGAGTTTGCTGGGAGCCACTGATCACTGCTTGGGGATGGGGTGGGCACTGGTGAGTGGGCAGTGAGCAACTGTACAGTGTACCACTTGTTTCTCTTGGGTTTTGTTACTCTATCTCCTTATCATTTCTAGTAGTAGTAGTGGTAGTAGTAGTAGTAGTAGTAGTAGTAGTAGTAGTAGTAGTAGTAGTAGTAGTAGTAGCAGTAGATTTTGTTTTAATTATTAAATTGTTCTTGTTTCAACCACAGGTTTGAAAAGATTTGCTGTTTCTTTCTGATTCTCTTCCCCACCAGAGGGTGTGGAGGTGAGGGGGTGAGAAGGTGGCTGTGTGGCATTTAGTTGCCAGCCAGGGTTAAAACAACTTGAGACATCTTTACAGGGTCCCTGGCAGAGCAGGAGCCGTGCTGTACATTGTAGAATATCACTGTTGCTGTTGTGCCCCTGAAGAAGAGCAGAAAGAAAAGGAGAATGGGAAGAAGGTACTTTGAATGGAAGAGACAGTCACTGAAGAGCTGTGAGTATTAAATATGCTTTCCATGTTTCTTAGCATGTCCAGGCATATTTTCTAGTCCTTGTAAGCTAGGCTGCCCATATGTTCACAAACAATCATTTTAAAATATACATTTACGTACCAGACAAGATTCCCCAGTCTCTCTGAGGTCTCTCTCTGTTTGCTTCATTTAAAATGGCATTTAATTAAATGAACAAGGACAGGCTTTGTTTCTCCATGGGAGTGGGGGTACACGCAATATCTTGATGAGCTGGTGAAAGAAAAAAAAGAAACAGGAGTGGTCAGAAGATAATTACTTTTTACGCCTCTTCAGACATGAATTCCTCTTCCAGACAACGATGTTGAAGTAATGTTATTAAAAGACATTTGTCTTAGCCATGAATTTGCTTCTAGTATTGAAAGTTGCAGAGACAAGTTCAACCCTTGTAAACTTTATGTTAACAAAACAGATTTTTTTTTTTCCCAATGTTTTTCTCTTTCAAGGCACCACTTGCCAGTCATCCAATCCAACCCCCAGCTCAATTTAGGGGCGGCTAGAGCCGGTTGCTCAGGGCCACATCACGGTGGGTTTCAAATCTCGAGTGACGGAGATTCCATAACACCCGCGGACAACCTGTTTGACCTCACACAGAGTAAAAAGCATTTTCCTATTTTTAGACACAATTTCTTGTATGCCATTCTGTGTGTGTTATCTCCTGTACTCTTACTGGTTGTCACTGAGAAATGTGTGGCTCCATTTTCTTTACTCCCTTCATTAGGTATTTTTACATAATGAGAAGAGAAGATCTTCCTGAGCCTTCTCTTCTTCAACCTCAAAAATCCCAGAGAAAGACTGTTTATGGAAGGAAAATATATTTAGGGTGATGCAATCTATTTTATATTCAGCTCTCATTAAAATTTTATTTGACAGCAAATTATCAATTAACAATTAATAAAAGCTTCTCTGCATGTTTTTAGCATACATCTGAATAGAAACTAATTCACTGTTTTTGTATATATTCAGAAATGCACATACAAAATATATTTTAGTCTGTTATTTTTAGCAAGATATGAGAAAAAATTATTTCAGTAGGTAAAGCTGGAGATGCCTTTTTACTTACTCTCCAGTTGATGTTGCTGGGTTTAGTCCAGCAACTACATAATGTTTTAAACCCTAACAAGAGTGTATGGAGCACATTTTCATTAACAATTGGTTCCATGCAGATGAAGTACGTGAAGAAAAAAAATCACACGTCAGTCTAAGATTTAAGAATTTAGTCTCGCTGAATAGCAGAAAAAAGTATTTAGATCCTTTTATTTAAATTCCTTAAGAAAAAGCTAAGAGAAAGAATCACCAAGGACCTTCTTTTTGCAATTAAAAACATAGTGAGAACTATCAATTTAAATTAAACTCCATTTCCAGCTACATCTGTGGAAATCAAACCTTATTGTAATAATGTCAAGAGGGTGAAAAAAGAAGAGTTTGCTTTCTAATTAAGTGAGGAGCCGCCAAAGAGGCTGGGGATATCTGCAATATCCAGTTCAGGTCCAGCAGGGGCCATAGGCTTGCACAGTATAATTTATTTACATCGAATGTGATATCTCCTTGAATTGCCCCCTAGAGTGGGACCTTTCTGTTGGTCTCCTACAATACCAGCTGAGCCAGAGCAACCCTTTTCTGAAGCTCCAGGAAAGAAGCAGAGGGGAGAAGAACAAGGAGAAATGTAAAATTTGAGTCAACTCATTCTCTTGATCTGCAGCTGTAAATCATGCAAGCTTGTTTCAAAACCATCACCCTCTTACTAGAAGCCCTAGCCTCTGTCTAGAGGCACAGTAGAGTAGGTCCAAAATAACATTTCATTGATCTTATTAGACCTAAAAAAATGCCCACATCCTGCCTGAATAGACCATTCACCTTTGGTCCTGAATTTGTACCATTGTGTGCCATAATTTACAATCAGCTATGAATATCTCTGCCAAAGAACTGGCTCATCGGCTGCCTGCCACAGCACACCCTCCAGTTATTCTTCAGTGTTCTTAACAAATGGAGACATACCCTTTATGTTTACATTTAAATCTTAGTTTTTAAAGAAAGGAAGAATTTGGGGGTGTAATTTAAAGGAAAAATCCATAGAAGTTAAACAATAAATGCATAGTACATGAAGCAAATTATCATTTCATTCCCTTTTGAGTGTGCAAGGAGATCACCATGCTGAGGCTTTGTCAGTGAGTGGTGCAAAACCAGCCAGGGAGTGGCAGGCTTGGAGTGTGGTGCTGGAGTGCCTTTTTCTTTACAAAGAAAAGTTGAAAATTACTCAGCGATGCCCCACAGTCAGTTTAGTTTATGATTTTAGGGGAGTATTTAGGCTTGACTCAAATGAAACAGTCAGATTTGGTTGGTCTGAATTGGTTTTCAAATGAAATGCAGGTGTCACTAATGCTTAGGTCTTGTGGCCATTGGATCTGGTTGGGGAACTCACAGTGTTCAGAATTTAATGATTCTCTCTGTGGTTGCTGAGCACGAGGCAGATTGAAACTGTAAAACTACAGAGAGTGGCAACACTTGCTCAGGTAAGTTGGAAATGTGACCTTCTCATTAGGCCAGTGATGGCCACACCAGGACATATTGATCTACCCTGAATCTCTTTTATATCTGGCAATGATACAGTGAGTTACATAATTCCTCTTAATCATGTGTGAAATGCTCAGAAACTTGCCTCAAAACTCACTTTTTCTTTCAATATTTCAGTTCTTTCCTTGATTCTTATTTTTATTTCTGTTTTCTGTTTAAAACAAAAACATGCTATGCACTCTGTATGTATTAAATCCATATATTCACATAAAATACTTTCTGTCCATTCAATGAAAAATTACTTTATCCATGACAATTTTTTGCCTATTAAAGAATCAAATGGATAACCACTCTTTAATTAGCTTTAATTGATGATAGAGGTGCTTGAGGTCTTCTCCCACACACAGTAAAGAAATGGAGAAACTAGAAAAAAAAATAGCATCCACCTTTCATAAGAAAAACAACAGTTAAACATTGTTAATTTTGAGATGACATTTGTGCCCAGTGATCATACAGTTATAATTCCGTTCAACTCAAGGCAGTCTTCATCAGCTCCAAAAAAACCCCACTCACTATTACATTTACATAAATCCAGAGATGAAAATTTGAGTAAAAACCCTGATAAAAGAGGATTTAAACTGGATTGATAATCTTCTAAAGGACTTAATGTGCATAACATTGGATGCACCTAGGCATTTGTCTGCTGTACAAATCTGGGTATAAACACAGGCTTATGCTTTGCTTCTTTACAAAATGCAACACTTAGGCACACACCTCCCCAGGAGGGTGGGGAAGCACTGGAACGGTCATGGATGCCCCATCCCTGGAAGTGTTCAAAGACAGGCTGGATGGGGCTTGGAGCAGCCTGGTCTAGTGGAAGGTGTCCCTGCTCATGGCAGCGGTGTGGAACTGGATGGTCTTTAGCATCCTTTCCAACCCAAACCATCCTATGATTCTGTGAGCCTATGAATATTATTCATAAATGACTTCTAATGGATTTAATAAATATAATTAACCTCCTACCTTTTTCTTATAGAATCACATGCTTTCTAAAGACCTACACCTTCCCCACTTCCACGCATTGTGTGCAAGAAGCCCATTTTCTAGGTTTTTTCCTTGATTTTAAAATTGCTTAGACTGATTATTTATAATGATATTATGAAAAATTAATATTATGAAAAAATCTCCATGGAGATATTAAAAAAAACCCGCTAACTGATAGAGTGGGTACAACAGAGGCCAATGAAAATTTCAGTTGATCGATGAAAGATAATACACATAAGAAGAAGTCTTTAGCCCTGTGTATAGGATCACTATGTGATTCTCAACAAAAATGGCCATGTTTATCTGCTGGAGAAAAACCTAGTACTGCCATTTGACTAGCTTACAGAAAGCCATCTTTTTTATTGGCAGCTCTGATCAATTAAGGAAGGAGAAAGATGAGGTGTTGTGTGTGATAAAGAAGGCCTGCAATAACAAACACCAGAAGATGGTCATCATCTTGAACAGAGAGCTATAGGGTCTGTCAGGGAGAAGAACTGGGAAGATTTCAGAGAGATACCTCCAGAGAGGATTGATAAAATGGTTTCTTTCCTGACAAAGTGATGAGAAAAGAAATCAGCGATAACAGGGGAACACATCCGCATTTCCATTTGTGATGCCGACAGAGACAATGTCATGCTCATATTTTGCATTCCCTATTGCAAATCCAGTTTGGTTTTAACACCTCTATTTCAATGAAAGAAAGCTGTTACAGACTGGCACTGAATTGCTGACATCCTCCCAGCTGCCAGCTGTCCTGCTAAGGCAGAACTGTGCCTTGTCTGTTGCTAGAAATGATTGCTCTAAATTAATTTTCTCCAGTTTTTCTAATCAGCACATACAACACTTGCCATTTTACTATGAATGTTTCCTGCTCTAATCTGTCATGCAATAAATACATTTTCTTCTTTCTGCTACCTATGTAACCTAGGATTAGCTTTCTTCATAATGGAACACAAGGAGAAAAATACCTTTTGTATTGGGTTTGTGTGTCAAGGGTTTGGTAGCAGGGGGCTGCAGGGTGGCTTGTCTGAGAAATTGCCAGAAGCTTCCATCATGTCTGACAGACAATGCCAGCTGTTTCCAGGATGGACCTGCAGCTGGCTGAGGCTGAGTCCATCACTGATGGCAGTAGTGCCTCTGGGAGAGCATATCTAAGAAGAAGGAGTGGCGAGGGGGAATGTTGTGGGGGAGCTGAAGAGAGGATTGAGAACACATGAGTGAAACAGCTCTGCAGACACTAAGGCCAATGGAGAAGGAGGGGCAGGAGGTGCTCCATCACTGGAGCTGAGATTCCTCTTCAGCTGGTGGTGCAGCCGGTGGTGAGGGAGCTATGCCCCTGCAGCCCATGGGGGATCCATGCCAGAGCAGGTGGATGCTTGAAGGAGGCTGAAACCCCTTGGGAAGCCCAGGCTGGAGAAGGTTTGCTGGCAGGACCTGTGACTCCATGGGGGACTCATGCTGGAACAGCTGGTTCCTGTAGGACTGCACCATGTGTGAGGGATTTGTACTGGAGCAACTTGTGAACTACATGGATTGCATGGAACTGCAATCCATGGGAAGGACTTGTGTTGGAGAATTTCATGGATGACTGTCTCCCGTGGGAGGGATGCCAGACTGAAGCAAGGGAAGAGTGTGAGGAGTCCTCACCCTGGGCAGGAAGGAGCAGCAGAGACAACTTGTGATGAACTAACTGCAGTCATACCCTGGGATCTCCCTGTGCCACAGTGGGGTACAGAAGTAGAGAAACTGGGACTGAAGTTAACCCAGATTAGGGGAAATGCGGGGCATCTACTGAATCAGATGTGTGTCCTTGTGGTGGAAGACACAGAGAAGTCAGAATTACTAAATGCCTTCTTTGCCTCAAACTTTGCTGCTTAGGCTGGCCCTCAGGAATCCTGAACCGTGGAGGGAAGTGAGGAAGGTTGGAGAAAGGAAGACTTCCCCTTACCCGTGGAGGGCTGGGTTAGGGGTTGGCTAGACAGACTTGAGAGCCACAAATCCACAGGCCCTTATAGAATGTACCCACAGTTGCTGAGGCAGCCTTTGAGGGTGGCAGAGCACCGGAACAGGCTGCTCAGGGACGTCATGAAGTCTTCCTCTTCAGAGATGTTCAAAACCCATTGGACACATTCCGTTAGAACCTGCGAGAAGTGACCCTGCCTTGGCAGGGGGGGTTGACTTGATGACCTCCAGAGGTCTCTTCCAACCCTAAAAATTCTTAGATTCTGTGAACCAAGGCAAAGCAGATGACAGGACATTGGCAATGCAATCTCTTATTTCAAATATATTTTTTATGCTGTTAGAAAAATGAAATTAATTCTTCAAAATCTCTTTCAGCAAATGTTGCCATCTGAATACTCATGTCTCTAAACTGAGATCATAACTACTGCTCTCTTCCATGAAAAAAATGAGCAGAAGTCTTACAGTGAACTTCTCCTACTACCATTAGAATCAGTGACACCAGCAATCCTGCACTGAGCCCACTACTTCGGAGAAATTTGTTAGACAAAGGGTTGGTTTTTTTTTTCTCACTAAGCATCTGCTGTACTGCAAGTGTATCTGTAGCTATAAGTTTCACATAAAATGGTCATTTTAGAATAGACCATGGTGTATTTTGGGAAGACTGTGGCTGTGGCATAAGAGACAGAGAATGTTTTTCCCTCAATCCTGATTTTACAATATATGCCAAAAGACTTCAACCTTTACACTCCTGACTTACTTCATATTAAGGAGGAAGAGAATCAGTCTTTTACAGCTGAACAGAACAGATGCATGGCTTTAAATGACTGAAAATTATATTTCTTCACTGTAGATTAAACATCCTCCCACTGCTTGTTAAATGCACTTGTTCATTTTCTTGATTGACTATAGATTCCAGCAGCCTTCTTTTTTAGAAATGGATATCCTTAGATGAGGTAGTCTCAGCATTCAGTAGTATGTTAGTGCCAAGTCTTCTGCAGTACAACATGCTCTGAGATTTTCATCAACAAAATATTGTACAGCATGTAAACAACAACCAAAAAAAAAAAAAAAACAACCACAAAAAACCCCACCCCCAAAATGCACCAATGTTGTTTCCCACAGGCAGAAGCTAGGTAATACCAACCAAGAAATCACTATTTACAAATGAAGCAAATTTACATCCTTCTGCTGATCTCATATTTCCACCTTGGGGAAAAAGAAAAAAAAAAAAAAGGAAGGAGAAAAAGCATTTATTTGGCATCTCTCATTTTATGATTCACATTTCACATAGCAAACAGATTCTATTAACACAAGCATCCAGTGAGAGAAGCAGGAATGTTATCTAAATCCCATCGTATGTCTGCAGGATTCCTGCATCTGAAATTTGACAGGTTTATAGTTTTTCGCATAGAAACCATGAATCTCTTCAGGCAAGAAACAGCCATCAGAGTGTCTTGTTGAAAGACTTTCCAAGGTCACTCTCTTCAGCACAACAAAAGGTCAGGGTAATAGTGATGTACTCTTTTCTGTAACTACCATCAGAGTCCACTGGGGAGTCAAGGCATCTCATAAAGTCTAATGGTGTTTTGGCTTCTGTTCCAGAGAGCTTCCCTGCCCCCTCTTTCCTTCCCCTTTTCCCTTCCTAGGAGAAGTGCAGCAGCTACATGACAGAAGGCTGGAAATGTAAGCATTAAGCAGCTAACCTGTGGTTCCTTTTTCTATTGCTTTAGAAATCCTTTCTGCTTCTAGGGTTCACATGGCTCTGTCAGAATTTCAGTTTGAATGGAATAAGAGCCAATTCAGTTGATTCCCTGGAGGCTATCTAGAATGTGATTCCTGTGGAGTTATTCATAGATTAGCTGGTGTCCTTTACAGAACCTCTAAATCCTATATAGGTTGGTGCCACTTATTCCTGGATTAAATCTACACTTTCCACAGCTAATACTGAAGTGTCTCAATATAGCTCCCATTCATTTAGGTACTTTGGTAACCTGTGGGAATTATCAAGGGGTTAGAAACAAAACAGCTCTCAGAAGAGCTCTGATTTATCCTTCAGAAGCTTGCACAATTCCTCTGCATTTATTTTGATGGATCATAGAGTTCTTACACACAGCAAAGCTCTGTGGGTATCCTGGATATTTTTGCACTGTATGAAGCAAAGGTAAAGGAAGACATAAAGTCGTATATATCAGCTTTGTTTAGAGAGACCTCAGCTATTAGCTTAAAATGTGACATATGTTCAGCCTCTAATCTTCTGCTCCCTGATGAGAGTGTCACCACCAGGTATAGTAAGGACAAAGAACAGTGTGGGAATTCAAAATGAAAAGATAGAGATAAGTGCTTTATGATAAAAGACTGAGTGCACAAATGGCCCTTCAGTGTTCTGTGTGAACTCAGAGCTCTACTTGCAGGTTTTTAGATGAGGAAGAGATTTCTTTCCCAAAATGTTATTGATGCTGTCTGGATTTCCACTTTGACCCAGCCCCCATGTCACTGAGATGTTTACACTGCCAGTTCACAGACAAAGGTTATAAGCTCTTTAGGAATCTTGATTTAGATTCTCTTAGGAGGAAACACAGTTTTGAGAAACAAGTGGAATAACTACCTCTCTGTATTCCAGACAATCTTTAGGATAATTAAAAACTCTATCATTAAACCACAAAATAATTAAAAAGGGACTGAATTAAAGCCCCACAAAACCTCTTTTCAATTGTTTCCCATAATTTGAGAACTCAATTTTTACACCTTCACATTCTTTTGCTGCAGAGGAGTGACTTATACAGGAAGAAAATGAAAATCTGAGCATCTCTTCTATGGAATAAATATCCACGCTGGAAAAGTGTTTTGTCCTTTAGACCAGTATCATGCCTCTCTATGAGTTTATGCACCTAGGAAAAACTGCTCAATTCATGCAATTTAAACAGAATCAGGTTTAAAGAAGTTTTTATCTGTTAATGTCATCTAATTAATTCACAAACAGTGAACTACACATTAGGGATCAATAACAGCAATGTAACAGATGAATGAGAATATTAGAAACTTATAAGATGTTCATAAAACTGTACATATCTAAACACCTTTCAATATGCCAGTACACACAGTGAGCTCTGTACACACCTGTTTCCAGTGGGTGTGGGCTGCAGACACATCCGCTTTTCTGAAAGGGGAATTCTGAAATGTAGCCACCCATTTAGACCCATCTCTTTTTTGAGAGATGAGTTCTTCGGCTTTGTTTACCCCTGTGCCTCTCCCTACAATCCTCTAATGCCCACACCAGTGGGAAAGTGCACCCTGTGTTCATGTACATGCCCCTCGCACCCTCCTGGTTGCCTCAGGGCTTCTCAAATGGCACCAAAGTCAGCACTCACATATATTTTCTGGGATGAGAGTCCTGGAAAGACTAAGCCACCTGGCCTGCTGCATTCATGTGTTGGTGGTCAGATTTGAGCAAGGAGTGTTTCATTACAGCCTGCGGGGATGTAACCAGTGAGGCCTGGAGGTGAATATAGCTGATTTGAAGGCAGATGCCCAGGAATGAAGCAGATGCCCCATTAAATTATTTAAAGAGAGGCACTGAATGCAATTTCAGACACATTACAGAGCTTCTGCTCCAGAAAGATGGGAGTCTCTGATCTCTCATGGATATCCCATTTTATGATCATGGGTAACCTACAGCATTCAAAAGGTGCTATGTGTCTACATTTCGGCAATCAAATCTGAACTCTTTTGCCTAATAAGCTGAGCAGATCTGAACATTCCAGTTGCTGATAAGGAAAGATAGTTTTCAAATGAAAAAGTTTTCATCTAGGCCATGCTCTTTGACATGCTCTAGGATATCCATCATTGGCATTTAGTTGCTGCTCTAGGAGGACATGGATCTACCACGTAGATCCAGATACTGGGCATGGCTGAAAGCCTAACATGGATGTCTTTGGGGAATGAGTGACGGCAGAAAACTGAGATGTGATCAACAGAACTGAGCTCGCCTTGACTGCAGTGGGAGCTTGAACTCCCAAAGCAGATACAGATTGCATGTGCAGGTGTGCTGGCTTGGGAGAGAGTGCCATTCGTTCAGCAAAATCCAATCTCTGCTCCCAACCTTTTCCCTGGCTCATCTTCACCCATCTTTGCCGTACTGCATGAGTGTGTTTTCCCTTTTCTCAGCATTCCTGCAACTCCTGCCAGAGGAGCATTACAACAGCAGATAGGGCTTTGTTTACCTCCTGCAGTTTAGATGTAGCAGCTTCTTAATGCACTGAAGCTTTAATGTAGTTATGTGAAAAATGTTTAATGTGGTTGTGTGAAAAACAACAAATGCAAACACAGGAAAAGAAAGGTTTCAGGATGACATACCCAACTTTGAGTTAATTTTCACAGGCACTCAAGATTCTTTCACTATCTCCAGAATGCACCCTACAAAAGATAAAGCACTTTTTTATTAAAGCTGATGTAAGAGTTTTATTTTATTTTATGTTTTGTTTTATTTTGCACTTCTTTTGTTTAGCTCTCAGAAACAGATGGGTCATTTCAGCTGAATCATAAATCAGATTATGGCTAACGATTAAAGTCAGGAAAGTCTCATGCTTCTGAAAACAGCATCTTATCAGAAAATATCTGAGGGTGTGCCATGTAGAGAACTCATTAAAATGCTTGTAAAATTTAATGGTATCTTATATATAAAACATGAATATGTATCATTCAATAGTGAAATACCAGACCGCAGGCATAGCTGGGTCGAATCTGCTTTATTATTTTTCTTGTGGATTTTTTTTTTGTTTACATTTCCTCTATTATATCAAGAATATTTATTGCTTGAGAATAACATTTTAGAGCTGTAACTATGCAATACATAACCTGGTTCTCATTAATTTCACAAGCCAGATCCAGCAGGTCTCTACAAAGAAGGACAACAAAATCCAACATGTGGGATGAAATGCTGAAAACAACAGAAGACAGGCTGGATTATTTTTTGTTATTTCTAAGTACCAACATTATAACTATAGCTCGTGTTGACTTGCGAGAATGGATTTTCATCTAAATCATGCAATTTTTCCTGTTGGGGGGACTGTGGGAAAATTTAAATGAATCTATGTTTGGATGTAGAGAAGACAGGTAAAAATACTGTTTGTACACTTCCGTCACTTTTCAAACAGTTTAACATTTAAAGAGACTGAAGGTTTGGTATCCATTCCTCTACTGTGTGCCACAGTGTGAGCTCACAAATGACACTGATCACTGTCATTGAGCCTTTTACAATTAAAATGAAAAATAATTCTCTTTTCTATTTTACAGCAACAAGAATGAGAGAAAATTGAGTTTCTTGCTACTCTAAGAACGATCTTTTCAGTGTCTGAGGAGCTCTAAGCCACCTGTGCTTCAGTTCGGAATGAAAAGTTGGGCAGCATTTTGAAAAGGTGTTTGACCAAGTAATAAAAAGAAGAGCAATGAAGTGAGAATAACTCATATAAAGGACTTAAGAAAGATCTCAAGGGGTTTGGGGAAGCAATAGAATACAAAAGAACAAACTACCAGCATTCAAGCAAGAAATTATAATATGCTGAAGTGGCAAAACTCTTCATTTGAAACTGCCACAAGAATTCATGGTGTACAGCAAGAAAATATTTCACGAGGTCAAAGAATAAAACAGAGGCAACGAAAGCATGAAATATCATGTGAGCAACAGAAAATCTCAGGTGACAACACTCACAGGTAAAGATGACATATATGTCACTGACAGGCAGAAATCAAGAAAGAGATGGAAGAATGCAATCAAGGTCTAGTTAACAAGAAGGTACACACCCCTGAGCCTTGGTGATGATATATAAAACAGGGAGAGGGTGACCTCCTTTGAAGGACTGCAGGATGCTGTTAAATACACATTTTTGGATGTGGAAATGATGAAAAGTGAATTGGGGTAACACAGAGTTCTAAATAGATAATTTCAAAAGATGGGCAGAAGTTTTTAATAATGTGAAAGTATTGTGCTCCTTGGAAAAAAATGTTTAATTTATACTTTTTAACTATATTTTTTAGAAAATCACAAAGCAAAACCAAGACAAAGATGGTTGCTGTCAGAGAAATGAGAACACAACTCATATTTCTTCAAAATTTAAAAGATATCCAGTTGTTCTGCCTTTTTATATTGGTGTCCCCATCCCTCCATGAGGAACAGTAAAACTGTTTCCCACCTTTTGTGTTTAACAAACTTGGCAAGGCAACATTGACTAAAGCCTATTTAAACACCTTGTCCCTAGGAAGAAGACCTCATCACCTGTTGATTTGTCCTTTCTATAAGGATGTGATCCCAGGATGTGGACGTGATTAACCTCATTAGTTTTTCAAAAATGAGCATTCAGATCTAAACCCAAACAATGTGAGGAAAGCAGCTTTTTTGTAAAATAGCTCTCATTTGGAGGTTTCCACATCTTTGCAGTGCTGGGCTACCTTGTTTCAAAAAATAATTCAAAAGCATTTCTCAAATTACGTCCCATACTTCAAGCCACAGGAGCTGTTCACGTTTATTTCAGCTGAAGCTCTGTGAGGGGATTGAGATCTTACAGCCCTCAGCTTCCTGAGTGCAGGTGAGTGAACACACACAAAGTTAAAAGAGAGCAGGCCAGACCCCGAAATTTTTAATCCAATGGAACTCCCATGCCTCAGTGAGAACTTTCCTAAGGTTAGGACTACTAGACTTGGCTCAGCTCCAGTGCCAGATCTGTGAACTTTGCTTAGCTTCAGGATAATTAGAGTTCAGAGGCACAGAGGTACTGCAGAGAGACTTCACTGCTGCTAACCCGAGGCCATATCTTGAAGATTTTCCTCCTTTCTTACCCAGCACACAAGCAGGCAAACTTCCACTGCCACTGGGATCTGGCTGCCTAAGTAAGCACGTCAGGGAGGGAGTCAAAAATGTGTTGCACAGATTGCAGTGGGAGCTTTGCTGGATGGGATTTCACCTTTTATTTCAGATGGGGAAAAATAAATAAAAAATGTTAGCCCCACACTCAGCTTTATTATCGAGGCATTAGTAAAATGAATTAAAACAGCTCTAAACTGTGTCCTGTGTGGATATATTGCACTCCTTTCTGTAAATCTTAACACTTCAGCTTAAATGAAACAGATAAGTGAAAAAAAATGTATGGAAAAATGTTCCAATGTTGTGTTTTATGCACTTACAGTAATCTTATTCTCTTTCCCATGACAGTGAATGCACTTTGCATGTATGCAGTTCTAATAAAAAAAGTGATTATATCTCATAGCTTTTTCAAATGTTGTCATTATGAGAACAGTTCTAATGATGAAATCATGTGAGCTGGGGACCCCAGAGCTGGATGCAACACTGCAGCTGGGGTCTCACCGGAGCAGAGTGGAGTAGAATCACTTCCCTTGACCTGGTGCCCACATGGCTTTCGATACAGCGCAGGATGTAATTTTGGGACAAAGCATTTTCATGTCATTCCCTAATTTGCAGTTAATCTTGATAGCTACACATGAGATTAATATCTCTTCTTCAGCTGGAATCAGAGTAATACTATCTTCAGTTTTGTTGTCCAAAAGGGATGAATCCAAGGTTTGGTTGTTACACACCAAATTAGCTCATGGTACTGTGACATCAGCATTTGCTCTTCAGGGAGATTGTCCAGGTCACTTCCAGTGGTGCCTCCCTGGAGAACTATTCAGGTAAATTTAGAGCCATGTAAGGCTCCTGGAGCAACTGGTCTGACAACCAGCTCATGTCTCAGAAAGCTGGGGTGTCCTAAACACTGTGTAAGGGGTGTCCTATAAATTGTGTAAGGTTTTCATGCCCTTTGCAGATAACCCACAGTGTTGTAAGCTGGAACTCCACACTTATGCTTCATTGTTTATTTGTCATTCCTGTCTCTGAAACATGCTTTTGAGAGAGCAGAGTTTGGTCTCTCCTTGCATCCCTTACATCAAGATCAGATTCTGCCCTTCTGTGTGACAAGCTCCGTGCAAGCAGTGTTGTACAGCACATCCCTGAGCTCTGACTCTAAGAACAAGGCCATGTGGGACAGGCGATTCTGCCACTGAGGTTCCTAAAACCCTGCTGGGGAAGCTGGCTCTGCCACCACAAGCTGCGTAACCACAGCCGTGTCAGGATTAATTAAGTGAGCATAGAGGCAGGGCTCATTAGATGCCAGGAAGCCATTATTGGCACATTTCTGCTGCTTTTGGGATCCCAGCAGCCTTTCATAACTCTAGGCATACCAGTTTCCCAGGAGTTAACTCAATGTCTCTACTCCTGCACAACCTCTGTAAACCTGCCTTGAATCCTTATTAGCTCAAGTAGTTTTTTTTAAAAATCCATTTCTGGACTTCTATTGTTTAAAAGGCTAAAACCTGGAATTTCACAATCATTGTACTTTTCTAATATATTTTCCAGCTACTGAGACAAGATACCTGAGTGTAAGCACATGGATGCATAGAAAGTCCTGCTCCTTTAATGAAAAAACAGTTAATCATTTTTCTTTTAACATTAAATCTATTATTCATGTCAATATGACATGGATGTAAGACTGTCATTACAAGATCATTACAAGAATTTCTTTATCTGAGACTATGTTAAGAGGGATGATAATTGTTTTTGCTAATAAAAGTAACTGCTATTACTTGGATTTCAAAATATAATTACGTGGCAGAAATAGTTTGCTGCCATTTACTTACACAACCCATGTAATAGCCATATAACTAAATTAGAAATGGATGAGGTGGATAGTGGAGATTAAATCCAAATTTACCCCTTTCTGATGGTATGCAGAAAGTTCTCGCAGGACTGACTGAATAAAGAGTGCAGAGTTAGTGAGGAGATATTGCTCTCAGCTCTGAGCAGACACTGATGATCAGAAACTGAACAAAGCAGCTATTCACATGAGGCTGGCTCATACTTCCAGCAGTGCAGGTGAAGGATCCTTGGTGCACTGCCCGTTTATGCTACTGACCGCTGCAGAGCCCCCTCTGTGCCTGCATATCCCCATGGCTGTCCATACACACATGCACCTTGCCTCCAAAACACCACCTCTGTTCCCCCAGACCTGTCTGGTGCCATTTATTCCATGATGTTAAGGTACTCCGAGGGTCATTTGCACTGATATGCCTCAGCAAAATAACAGATACATTTCCTCCACTCAAATGAATAATTAAGAAATAAAGTACAGTGTTTTATCTGTACCATAGAGAGTTTATGTGTGGAATGTGGCAAATAATAATGTAATTTCTTATCTGACTAAAGGTGAATATGGAGTATATAAATACCATACAGAGAGAGAACATTCTCCACCTGCAGTACCATCCTGGATTTGGCTGGGATAGAATTTATTTTCTTCGTGGTAGCTGGCACAAAGCTGTGTTTGGATTCAGTAGAAAAAATGAATTTCATGTACCTCTGCCATACATAATTTCTTTAGAGTTTATAATTTCTTGAATATGATATAGACACACCTATCTATGTGTGTCTGTGTACACAACAGATCTTTCTGTGGAGAGAGAGAAAAAGGTACCTGAATGAGTTTGATGAGCTAAGAGTGAGGAATTTTGAGAACCTGTATAATCCTGTAGGGAACAGAGGGATGCAGGTCATTCCATTCAGTGTGGCTATGGGATATCATGGACAGTTTTTGGCTGGGATTATTCTTAGTGCCTTTGTTAATGATCTGGAAGACAGAGCAGACCTTGTAGCTGACACTGTGGTGGGAAGTGTTGCAAAATAAAATGTAAGGAGAGAGAAACAAAAGAAGGGCCCTAAAAAGGTGATTAGAAGGAGAGGCAGGAAATGAGATTCAAGCAGGGAAACTGTATTTGTGGGAAAGAAACAGCTCAGAACTCAGTTGAAGCTGGGGAGTAATTTAAAGTCTGATTAAAAGCCTCTTGACATTAGTGGAAAAGATGCACGCTGATTTTAATGGGCCTTGAAACTGATGTCTTTTAAAGCACTTTGAGTTCCCTGAATGAAAGAGACAATATACAGCAGGTCTGATTCTGTGGGGCAGAATTTGCAGTGTAGGCCAGCAGCAGCAAGAGACAGGGAAGCATTTACAGAGTTATTTGGGCCTATCAAAGTAATAACAGCATTTTCACTCCCTCTTCTCTCTCTTTTAACCTATCCTCATGTTCCTTGCAGCTATGGAGGTGAATAGGGCATAGGGGGGCTGCTTTGTGAGCACCAGAAACTTCAGTTATTTACATAGAATCCCTGAAATTGCTTCTGCCACTCTGCTCATGTTTGAAAACTATGCCCTTCAACCCAAAAAATGCTCTTTAATGAGATTGGAAAGCTGCAATAAAGAACAACATTTCAGTGGTGCGTGGTACAGGTTATATATCACAAACCACTTGGAGAATGTCTGGCAACAAACTTTGTAGAAGCATTTAATATTTTACACCATACATTAAATATTGATATCTTATAATATATCAACATATATAATCTCTTCACAAAATCTTCATACAGATAATTTCCCCACCTGATTTATTAAATAGACATGATAAGGTGCAGGCAAATTCATGCATTTGAGGTAGCAACTATTCATCTTCATCTTCTCAGCGTGGAGAAGAGAAGGTTCATGAGAGACCTTTTAACACCTTCCAGTACCTGAAAGGGGCTTCAAGAGATCTGGAGAGGGACACTGCAAGGGCATGGAGCGATAGAACGAGGGGGATGTGTTTAAGCTGAAAGAGGGGAGATTTAGGTTGGACATAAGGAAAAAATTCTTTACTGTGAGGGTGGTGAGGCACTGAAACAGATTCCCCAGAGAAATTGCCAGAAGAAGAACACTTCCTGTCTCTAGAAGTGTTCAAGGCCGGGCTGGATGAGGCTTTAAGCAACCTGGTCTAGTGGAACATGTTGCTGCCATGGCAGAGGCTTGGAACAAGATGATCTTTAAGCTGCCTCCCAAACCAAACCATTCTGTGATTCTGTGGTCTTGAACATTCTTCCATAAAAAAAAAAAAACAAAACATCTATCATATGTAAAACTCGAGAAAACCTTCTTTGTCAGCATAACCACTACCTCACCTGCTTGCTTATGAACACCTATTAAAATTAATTCATTAATTTTAATTGGGCTACATCCTGTGATATAACAAAGATGTAAAATGCTCTTTTAGAAGCTAACATGACCCCTAGAACTTTGAATACTCACATCAGAGTTGGGTGTATTTAGCATCTCTGTAGAGAATGTTTTTGTATATTTAGTGCACAGAACCCAATCTTGAAATATGTATAGTATCATATTTCTCAAAAGTGTATTTTATCTGTACCATTTTAAATGTTTTTATTTATGTGCTAATGTCTCACTTCTTTTTAATTCATTTTTTTTCTTCTATTTTCACCTTTCCTCCTATATTTTTTCTTTTATTGTTGATCTCTAAGAGAAAGAAACAAAAAAAAAATACTAAAGAAAAATAAATGGGTGAAATAGAAAAGGAAATATCAAACCTGCTTGAAAAATGAGCATTACAAAACTCAGTATAAAACAAACAAAGGAAAAAAATTGTATGCTCCCTTTTATGCCATTTTTGCTTAAAAAAAAAGTGAGAAGAAAGGAGCAAAACAAGCTTTCACTTTCAAGTTTTAATTAACAAGAAATATCTTAATAAACATACATACTTTTTTAACTTTTTAAACTTTGTTAATTGGAAAAGTAGGGACGTACAACCAGGTTGCACCTCACTGAATGCAAACAATTATAAAAGTGAGTGGAACTGTAAGTGATAATGAGAAGCTCTATTTGCAACTGTGCTGAAATGTCTGCCTAGATCCTCTCTGAGGCATTCATACACCATATGTTTCTGGAAAATTGGTCACAGAATTGTCTTCAAAATCGACATCACCCAAATGTTAAAGGCTTGACTTTGGTTTGTACTTAGTATCTTTCTACAAAGGCAAAAAGTTCTTTCACTTTTATCTTACACCCATTTCATGAAGCATTAGAGCAGCAAAGATGCTCAGGTTTTTCTATCAGCCCCTCCACTCACCTGGTGGGTGTTGCTCACACCCTCTCACCATCACCACAGGATGAGCAAGAAATCACAAGTGTTAGATTCTAATATTTNCACCTTGTCTTTAAGCTACTAATTTATTTACCAACCACCACACAGCACATTCTTTGTTGTCTTCTAACAGAGAGGTTTTCTCTGCTGCCAGTCTTGTTCCTGGCCTCCACTGGAGTCAGCTGGCTCAGAGCAACACCTAAAGGCAGGGACGTGTTGGAGAGACTTGATCTTGTTGGATGGCGCTTTGAGCAAGTTGATTCAGTGGAAGGTGTCCCTGCCCATGGCAGAGGGGTTAGAACAAGATAATTAAAATGTTGTCAAGCATTGGAACAGACTGCACAGGGAAGTGCTGGAGTCACCATCCCTGGAGGTGTTCAGGTAATGACTGGATGTGGCACTCAGTGCTGTGCTTTAGCTGACAAGGTGGTGTTCAGTCGCAGTATGGACTCGATGACCTTGGAGGTCTTTTCCAACCTCAGTGATTCTGTGATTTTATCTTCGAGGTCCCTTCCAACCCAAACTATATTATGATCTCCAAAGTTCAGGCAATGAAGAAGTGGCTTTTTCAGATGTGTTATATGACTTGGCATGTGACAAAAAAAGGGTTTTTCAGTCAAATGGAAAATTTCTTGGAGAAACAAAAGGTGGCAGTGGCAGAGAAGGAGGAAGCCAAATGGGGAGCAGCAGAAAAGGGACCACAAGGGGGGCTGAAGGAAGAGGAGGAGGGCAGGAGTGGCTGCAGGCCTGGAGCAGGGATCCCCCCCCAGCAGTCCTGGAAAGCCCTGTTGGAGCAGAGACCCTCCCTGCAGCCTCGGGAAGGGCACACACAGGAGCAGGGAGATGTGCCAGGAATGTGTATTCACATCTTTATCAAATGTTTATTAAAAAATGTAATCCTAGTATTCAGGTCATTAAAATATCAGCTTGCCCTGGAGAAAATAATGTAAACAGCAGCATGAGGTGAGTGTAAATATGTATATGGAAGTTCAATACAGGAGAAAAACTGGCTTGGAATGTGTGTTTTATAAAATCTCTGTAGTAGTTTCCACCTGCGGACTTGAAAGTCCTTTAGCAAATGTTAATGAAATAGAGCTAAGTCATCATAGGTCATTATTTGTTATTCATAAAAAATTAATTACTTTAGGTTAAAATCCCATTGCAATTAGGCTGCTGAAATAGTTAGAAACATCTAGTAAAAGCCCTATCAGTCATTACACAAATATTTGCATATTTTTATTTAAACAGAGAGATAACAGTGGAGCAAACTAAACCAGAGGATTTTATGTTTGCCAAGTGTGCTTCTTTAACACCTTTTATGGAATATAATGAGAAAAAAAGACACAGCAAGTGGTTCTTGCATGTTCTGGGCTGTTTTTCATACTACCTTGGATTTTTTCCTTTTCTACTTTGGAAGCAGTGTTTTGTATTATATTGGTTCCTGCTTCCCTATCTCACTTTTCCCATCTTGCACACCTAACTCTCTCCTTGAATGTGAGCCAGATTTAATATCCTCTACTTTTAACCACTGAAGATATTGAAATATGGAGTATCAATGTCCACTACCAATGGCACTAACCCTCTTTGCAGCCCACCGTGGAGATTTGAGAGGAGCAATGATGTTGTATGATGATAAAAGCCCCATGGCACACCCTAAAAGTACACAGAGACACAGCAGGAGAGATTCCCCCAATAAAACCCTGCTGTGACTGCCCCAGGCCCATTCCAGGAGCCACCAGTCCATCAAAAGCCAATCTGCACAAATCCAGGGGAGCACAGGGCCACAGAGAAAAGCCAGAACACAAATTAAGGACTCAGAGAAAAGGACACCCTGCCTGAGAGAAGGTTCCCTCCCAGGGTGTTGTACCAGAAGAACCTCAGTCCCACTGTCCAGAAGGTAAATGGATCATGAAAAGTCAATGTTGGAGTACCTCTGGGATTGAGAAGGTTGATGCCTGGGGGTATAGGAGACACTATGGAATACAAGGGAAAAGTATTTTGGGGTTGAATAGGACGTGTTATGACCAAAGCTGGGGAAAGGGAGGGATCCAGGTAGTTTGAAGGAGGATAAACTGAGTGAAAACGGGGATAAAGTGCATAAAAAGGATTGATCACGTGCAAGCAGCTGTTTCACAGAATATTTATTAAATCTCTTTCTAATATTTTTTTTCAGAGTGAGATGCTCTCTGTTCTGCAAGCAATTTTTTCATGGTCCTGCGGGCTCATGTGTCCAGTTGCTAGCAATTTGGAATCCTGAGTTCAAGGGGCTCAGCAGACGAGTGTCTGAGCCCAGATGCTGGAGGGATCTGCCTTCCTTCCCTCTCTGGCATATCAAGTTTACTTAGCTGAATATGATGTGGTTTTCGAGGGAATGACATTTGCTACAGTCCCAATATCATGGTTTTGAGACACTCGTCCATTACTTATAGCTTGTTCAGTTTCTGCCTTAAGAAACTTCTTATGAGTACATTTAATATTTAGACTTTCGATTTTCTGGTTTTTTCAGTCCATTAATTTGAACAGTAATTTCATCCTTTTGACACTGAACTGCAATCATACACTGGGTGAAACACTTTACTGATAAATCCAATAAAGTAATTTTCCTTAGACTAGCTATCACACTTAAATTATATATGTTACAGTAGCCTAAGATGCACTGGCTGGGATAGAAGGTATGAATTGATATATATATGTATATATATACATAGTTTTATTTTTAAAATTTTCCAAGCAAGCTACGGGTTTGACATTTAAGCTGTTATCCCACACAGAGGGCTATCATTGCATTGGATTTAGGAACTTTTTTGAAATTCACTTAATTATTTTATTTATAAGGTGTATTGATCATCTACTTATAGGGCTTTGAGTATTCCTATCCTTGCTTCATGTCCCGTCACAGCTGTGAGAGTGTTTATGTTGTCATCATTTGCTGCTGTGACTCATGTGGGCTGAATATCACAAATTAATACATACAGAGAAATAAAAATTTATGTTTTGTTTATAGTACACAAGTAACAGATTTTTTTTTTTTCCCCTAACTCTCCTGCAAAACATCTCTGGTGAGCCCCTTTTGCAGTCTAGACTGATATATACTGGAATCAGAGCCAAAGCTCTGCTGGGCTGCTGCATTGCCAGATTGCCCCTTTGATCTTGGCAGGAAACCGACGCCCCATCTGTGAAACATGATTGGAAACACTAATGTTCCACAGCTTTGCTGTGAGGACAACTTTGTGCAGGATAGTGACACATTTAGAGAAGATTTGGATCCAGAAAGATGTTAGACTAATATCTGATGCTTTCAGAAGATTGCAAACATGATTTATCACTTTGACATGAAAAATATTGCTATATTCCAAAGTAACATCAGACAGTAGGAGCAGCAGTACTGAATTAAGCCCCATTGGTACAGTCATCTGCCTGTCAAATATTTTGTGAAGAGCTGTGAGAGACCAGCACCCATCCACCCTTGAATGCCTTCTCATCATCCAGCCATCTACACCTTTGGGGTTTTCTGTGTTAGAAATTGGATCTACATCTTAATTATTACTTTCAATGAGCTTCTTTCTATAAAACAGGTGTGGTGCGTTCACCTCAGATGACTGCCAGATGCCCACCCAGCCACACTCTCCCTCCCTCTCCTCAACAGGGGAGGGGAGAAAACAGGATGGGAAAGCTTGAGGGTGAAGATAAGGACAGGGAGATAAAGGAAGATAAGGACTCACCAACTACCATCATAGACAAAACAGAATTGGTTTGGAGAGGTTGGTTTAATTTATTGCCAAATAAGAAATGTAGGAAAAAGAGAGAAAAAACCCCCAAACAATTAAACTAAAAATACCTTTCCCTACCTGCTACATTCTTCCCAGGCTCATGGTTTAACCTCAGCCAACAACTGAGTACACGCAGGCACCAGCTCACTCCACCTTTGCCTGGAATCAAAGGCAAAAGAGAGTCACATGGATTGAGATAAGAACAGTTAATTAATTTTAAAAAAGTAATTCTAAAAAGCCCAACAACAATAATAATTGTAATGAAGAGGAAAGAAAGGAACAAACCCCAAGACAGTCAAGTGATGCATAATACAATTGCTCACCACTCACTGGCCGACACCCAGCCCATCCCTGAGCAGAAACTGGCACCTCCCAAAATCCTCCCTCCAGTTTATATACTGGGCATGATGTTCTGTGCTGTGGAATGTCCCTTTGGCCAGTTCAGGTCAGTCCCTCTGTCCAGGCTCCCTCACAGCTTCTGGTGCACCTCTTCCCTGGCAGAGTGTGGGACACTGCAAAGTCCTTGATTCAGAGGAAGAGCTACTGAGCAACAACCAAGACGTCAGTGTGGTATCAATACTATTCTTATGCCAAATCCAAACCACAGCACTGTAGCAGCTGCTGGGAAGAAAATGAACTCTATCCCAGATGAAACAAGGACATCATTTCACTCACAACTCTTCTACATTGTCCTCACTTGTCCCAGGTGGTCCGGGGGCATGGGGAATGATGTTTCAGTTCTTCGAAAACTGTTTCAGCGGGGGTCCTTCCCATAAGCTACACCCATCTGAGAATGGACTAGTCCGGTGTGGGCTCCTCTCCACGGGCCACAGGTCCTGAGGAGCCTGCTCCTGTGTGGGGTCCTCCCTAGGCTGCAGGTGGATCTCTGCTCCCCTATGGATCCCCATGGGCTGCAGGGGCACAGCTGCCTCACCATGGGCTGCACCAGGGGCTGTGGGGGAACCTCAGCTCCAGTGCCTGGAGCACCTTCTGCCCCTCCTGCACTGATCGAGGTTTCTGCTGGGCTGTTTTTGTCACCTATTCCCAGTCTTCTCTCCAGCTGCTGTGCAGCATTTTTTGCCCTTTCTTAACTATGTTATCACAGAGACTCTACTGATGTTAGTGCTTGGTTCAAAATCTGGGCAGTGACAGGTCCATCCTGGAGCTGGCTGGATCTGGCTTTGTCTAACGTGGCAGCAGCTTCTGGTCTCTTCCAACAGAAGCCACCTGTGCAGCCTCTCTGCTACCAAAACCTTGCCGTGTAAACCCGATATAACAGTTAAGAAGCTGATGTTATTTTTTCTGTACAATTAAGCAAGGATGAGGCTTTTATGCTTTGTTTCTCAGTATTGTCATTATTTGATGAACTAGTCTTGGGAAAACACTGCATAATCCTAATCATTAACTATAAAATAATCCTATTTTTGGAGACCTTTCCATGTCAGAAACCCCAGGTTTACAGACCCTCTTTTTGAGAGCAAAGAGTAAGAACTGCACCTTAGAGGAACAGTTTGAACTTCACAGGGCTTGGATCATAGGGTTTGAAAGAAGTTTGGTTTGCAGGGATTGGAACTGAATCAGCTTAAATCAGAGCAGGGAATGAATCTTCAGAAGGATTCATCACATCAAGGCTTTCCTTATCACCAGAGTCAGGAGGCTTTATCTGTGCCCAGCAAAGCACTGAAACCCAAGAAGCCGAGAAGTTCAAGCTGCCTGCCACACAGAAATCACTTCTCCCTCCATCTGTCATTTAAACGTAGACGTCACCTGGTCTGTGTTAGCTTTGAAAGAGCCATCATTATTTCTCAAGGCTGCTGAGCTGTTGCAGCTTTGGGATGGTCTGGAGGCTGATCAGCTCTTTTTTTCTGAGCCATTGCAACCTCTTTAGAGATAGCCTTAGAGACTGAAGTCGTTATCTGTAGCAGGGAACCAAACAGGAGATTTCTCATCACAAAGTGAAAAAGTGGGAAGGTCTCTTCTTGTAGCCAAAAAAAGAGAAGTTTCTTATTTTGAGAGAGAAAGGGATTTCATGGGGGAAAAAAAAATGATTCAGCAAAGATGGTTTTTGGTTTAAGACACCATCCTATAAAGAAGAAATTTTTCTAGGTATGTTTGCTTGCAGTGCTTGGCACAGCCCCAGGGAGCAGGATCTCTGTAGCATCTGGTAATTGCCAGAGTTGGTACTTGGGCCATTGCTGTTTACCACTCTTTGTCATAACTTTCTTACACTTTCCCATATTCCTTATGAATAAGCACAGCTACTTTTTCTTGAGATCCCCAAATTTCAGGTTTTCCACTGAAAGTAAGAATTTTGAGTTGCCAACAAGTCACTCAGGAGAAAAAGTTGTGCATCAATATAGGATTAAAGCAGATGGTGTAAGCACAGATAACAGTTTGAAATAGTGGAAAAGGAGAATGAGACCTTTTCCTGCTTCATCCATCCCTTTTCCCACCCATATTCTCTCTTGCTGGCTTTGGCACCTGGCTGGCTTCCTGGTATAATAGATGGGATAAAACACTAATTTGACAGAAAAAGGGAATGGTGTTTCAGTAGATTATCAAGCTGCATCCTCCCCTACTGAGGGGATCCAATTCTCCACCTCTGCATCCACTCCTGGAAGAGTAGCATTATGTGTTGAAAGGAGGGGAGATATTTCCACTAGACATAGACGCGTGGCAGGGCAAATTCCCCCTCTCCCCACCACAGGTGGCCGGTGCAGACGGAAGAGATAACCCAGGCAGGCAGAAGGCCCAGCAGAGACCCTCTCCTGGAGCCAAAAGGTCTGCGAGCCAAACCAAGAATCAACACCATGGCATGGAGAGCAGGTGTGGGAAGAGATAAAAGAAAACAAATATAGGTGACCAAAAGGCCTGCCTTACACTCTGAAAGTGATACAGATTACCACGGAGGTAGAAGTCCTGGGAATGTGCAAGATGACTTCTCCCAAAGCTTGGATGCATCTTTGTGGTTACTTTTCTGGAAATTGAGGGAAATGATTTTGATGTGTTCCCTTTCAACAACTGGATGTAAGATACACTGAATCCTAATTTATAGTCTTTCTTCACTGGCTGTATTAAAAAATGGTACCCTGTCGTGCACTGTATATTTCGCTATTAATAGTTTCTTTTGTGTTTTTTTCCAGTGTAGCAACACTCCGTTTTAAGTCTTATGTCTCTTAGTTTTGTGTCTATTAAATAAATAATTCATTCTATACAGACCAAATTAGCCATTATTAAATGGCTCTCTGTGAATGAGAGTGGGTTTTGGGGTGCTGGCCATCCCTATAAAGCTACTGCCTGCTGCCAGAGGCCTGGGCAAAAGGCAGGGATGTATCAAAACCCCTCACATCTATTCCTAATAAGAAGAAATGGATGGGACATTTTTAAATCTAGTTATCAAGGTAAGGGCTAATTACGTTTTCTCACCTGTATTGGTGGTCTCATCTTTTGTCAAAGATTAAATAATAGAGAAACGAACAATCTCAGCTGCCAGGCTGTGAACTCCAGTATAGTCTTATATCCTTGTTTCCAAAGGCAGTTGTTGAAAACACTTTCATTAAAGTAGTTAAATGAATTAAATTACAGAAACCTCCTTTCTTTGAGAAAGAAAACTGTTCAAGTACTCTTTCTGTGAAGCAAAGTGTATTTATACTTAAAACAATGCCCTGGAAATTTGTAAATGTCTGTCACTGCGTCTTGCAAGGCAAAAAATTAGGGAGAGGTCACTGTCAGGATAGGGAAGTCTTCTGCCATTTTTATGGGACATTTTGTATGTGCCAAGAGTATCTGAAAGTTCTGCTTGGGGCTGGCAGACTTAGCAAGATCTATGGAGGGGGATGCTCCCTGGAGTGCCAAGTGGAGGGTGGGAAGAATGCCTTATCACACCAAAATCCCAAACTATTTGAAGTGAACATAGGCTCTATTGTAGAGCTCTCATTGCTCACATAGGAAATGTTGACACGAAGATTTCAGGTGCTAACAAATAGCAAACGTTAAAATGAGTGCAAATTTTTGCTAACATTTTTTTTTGATCTATTTAAGTCTGCTGAGGGAGACGATAAATCTGGTGTTCTCAATTGAAATCTAACACTGCGCAACTCTTCCTATGTCATTATTATTACTCTTACTACATTACACGGTATTCTTAGTAGATGATTCTCACAAAATTTCCCAGATGTTCTGTGTAGATCATTCTCACTATTAAATCCCAGTGCATTAGAATAGCTGTGATATCTTCTCCATTTCCAGGATGATCTGAGGAGTGGGCTGTCAAATTTTGAAAACCTTTGTACACCATGTACAATGCAAAAAAATTTGTGTTTTTTTAGTCTTTATAGCATGCCAAATATCTTTGGGGTGAGTTAGTTTTATACATAAACACACTGACATGATCAAAAGCTGTTTGAAAAGTTCACACAAAACCTTTAGGATAGATAGATAGATAGACAGATAGATAGACAGATAAATGATAGAAATTATTGTGCCACAGGTACCTTTTCCGTTCATAGCAAAGATTTTTAATACCCTCTTGGATGTGCCATTGTGTTTAGCTAATTGGAGTGTAAGCTGTTAGACCTGAGTGAATTTCAGTATCAAAAATGCATTTTTTTCTTTCTTTACTTTTTTTTTTCATTAAGGAAACAACTTACATAAGTAGTATCTTTTTTCTTCATTTCTTCTTCCATTGGAAACCTGGAAAACAGAAATCAAAAAACAAACACACCCTAAGTTTTACATAGTTTTTCCAGTTCCCCAAATCGTGTGCGTGACTTCTTCACACTTCCCGAGCCTGTGAGCAGCTGTGTTTTCCTTCTCATCTACATGGTCACAGCAGTGCTCTCCAGTATCAATACTGCAAACTTGCACAGACAGAAAAGGAGGAGATGCTGAATATTTGTAATTCTAACAGACTCTCTGTTATGCCTTTGGAAGAAAATGTGCATCGGCTGAGGTTTTTACACTACATATTTCTCAATTCACAATATTGTTTAATGATGCTAAAAGACAATTTTCTTGCTATACTAGAACAACAAGAAACTGTAGAAAATTAGATGCAAAATGCATTTTCAAAGCTCAGAAGGGCAATTATAAACCCAGCCAAAAGTGTAGCTTATCTAATTTCAGTATCTTTTATTGACCTGCATGACTAGTTCCTATGAATGGTGAAATATTGTGCAGCATTGTATTTCTCCTGTAAAAGAAAGATTAAATGTCCTCAGTAAAAATTTTGACTTGGATGGGTTTGATTTCATCACCTCGAAACACTTCTTATTCTTCAATGAATTATAACAAAGGAGAGGAAACACAGGGGTAAGTTGCATGCAGAAATTGGGATTCACACAAAGAAATTTTATTTGCAGTTACCCAGGATAGTTTTTTTCTTAAAGAATCGATCAAACAAAAATAAGACAGTACTGAACAGATGTTTCATAGGCAGTTTATTAAGAAAAAGGGGGAAATTAAAGGAAGTAAGGGATCTGTTATTGTGGCCTTGACTTGCTATGTATCCAAAGGTCATCTGAAAGTTGCAAAGAAAATCAATTTGTCACATGCTGCTCTGCATGAGCGTTTTTTCTGTCAATGACCTGGAGAGAAAATGCTACACAGACAGTGCCTGACATCCTCACAATAACAAACACACACATTTGACTTTTCCACTCTGCTGTAATGCCTTTCTCCCCACCCAGCTTCCCCATGTCTATCTTACACCGGCAAGCCCTCTCGTTCAGGTGCCTTGTGGCAATGAAAACCAAAATCTGCCACGGGGTGCTGAAATAAAAGGAGAAAGTGCATCACAGGATCTTAGAACAGTTTGGGTTGGAAGGGACCTGAAAGGTCATCTCATTCCAACACTCCTGCCATGGGCAGGGACACATTTCACTAGATCAGGTTGCTCTAAACCCCATCCATCCTGGGCTTGAACACTTCCAGGGATGGAAGTTACAGCTTCTCTGGGCAACCTGTGCCAGTGCCTCACCACCTTCTTAAGTACAGACTTTTTTCCTAATAACTGATTTAAACCTGCTGTCTTTCAGTTTGAAACCATTCCCCCTTGTCCTGTCGCTACATGCTCTTGTCAAAAGTCTCTCTCCAGCTCTCTTGTAAACCTCCCTTAGGCACTGGGGGGTGTTTTAAGGTCTCCCTGGAGCCTTCTTTTCTACAAGCTGAACAACCCCAACTGTCTCAGTCTGTCTCCATAGCAGAGGTGCTCCAGCCCTCTGAGAATCTCCATGGCCTCCTCTGGACTCACTCCAACAGGTCCACGTCCTTCCTGTGCTGGGGACCCCAGAGCTGAATGCAGCACTGCAGGTGGGATCTCACCAGAGCAGAGCAGAGGGGCAGAATCCCCTCCCTCACCTGCTGCCCACAGGGCTTTGGATGCAGCCCAGGACACATTTGGCTTTCTGGGCTGCAAGTGCAAAACTGCCAGGTCATGTTGAGCTTCTTGTCCATCAACACACCCAAGCCCTTCTCCCCAGGGTTGCTCTCAATCCATTCTCCACCCAGCCTGTTTGTGCTTGGGATTGTCCTGACCCCTGTGCAGGACCTTGGCGTTGTTCAATTCCATGAAGCCCTGACTGGGTGATAAAACTCCCTGCATCTTCAAAGCACGTGATCCAGATTACTGCTTACCTATCACTAAAATATCTTTCGCGGGTGATAGTCTGTAAGCCAAAGATAGGCAAATGTTATGAACAATGGGTTTGTTGAGATAATGTAACTAATAAAGATTTAATATATAAATAATTTAATAAAATTTAATGTTGCCATTAGCAAGTCTTCTAGGGTACTCTCTGGGATTCCTCATTCCCCGTGATGTTTACTTGGCTTATTATTTTCCCTGTGTATCTTCAACTTTGCTGTACAAACCTCAAGCATACAAACACAGCAGCTTGGCCACAAACACCATATCAAGCTTCAGAATCCCATCCAGTTGACATCAGGGATGTGTCTGAGCAGAAGATTTCCCACATTTCTCTATTTGAATTTAAGAATGAAGTTTTTAAACTTACATGAAGCTGCTTATTCTGTGGGTTTTTTCCATATCACTCAAATAAGTGTTTAATGAAAAAAGGATTTCTAAGAGTGACCAGTGAGCAGGTAAGCCTGAGACTCTGAGTGTGACTTGTACCAGATGGATACAGAGCACTTGAAAGGTGCTTTAGGCAATTTCTCCTTCTAAAAATAGAAAGAAATATAACTTTTGGAATAGCAAAAGTCTAAATCCTGTTTAACCTAGGAAAGTGTGATTCCTGAAGTAGAAGTCATGCTGAGATCATCAGAACTGAGTGAGTAAAAGATGAGGTAATAAACTTCCCATTCAATCAGGGGTAAAATTATTGAAGCTAAATTACTGATGCTGTCCCCACCCATGTAGATTTTCTGATGTCTGGTAATGTTTTCAGCCTCTTCATCAGCGAGAAGTTTTGTCCTCCCCTCTGTCACCTGCTTCCATGGAAATCATCAGAGCATGGTACAACTTGAGCCATGAATCCGCAAACTTTCACTGGGGCTGGGTAACAGATTCAAAAGCTACTTGGGAAATGAAGGAGAAAATGGAAATACTGGTGATTGGAAAACACACAGACCTTGAAACACCTTTCATGATCACCCAGCAGTTGGTTCCATAGGGCACTTGTTACAAAGAAATATGTTTTTAGACTTCTTGATCTTGCATTCCAAGTCAGTGCAATGCAACTGAGATCCCTATCTTCTTAACATATATATATATATAAAAAGAATCCATAATTAAAATCAATGGTCTGTTCAGTTCATGTATTTGTTGAGAAAAGTATTTCTCCTTCAAAATGTACACTCTGCTTTCCTGTTTTACATGACAGATTTCATTTGATACTTGGGAGGGTTTTTGTTTTTTCAGTTCCATATATATTTTTTCTATATTAAAAAGAATAATTCTCTGTAATTTGACAGAGAATTAAATGATAAGAAGACATTTTTAGTAAACTTCCAGTCATGAAATGAATGTAGGGAATTATTGATAGAGAACTGATGATTAAACTGAAACCTGGACTCTGTAAGGAATTTTCATATGGGCAGTTCCTACAAGAACAGAGGTGTGATAATAAGAACAAATTGCCCCTAAATACAGTAAATGTGTAAAATGAGAGAGAAACTTATTGAACTTGTATTTTCTCTCGGCTGAAGGCTTTCTCAACTGCATCAGGGTAATGTAGACTGACCCCATTAATAAGTGAAAGATGCAGATTTTTTTCATGGCAATTTTCTCTTTTCTTTGGCCACTCCCTCCTGACAGGCCCTGACATTTTGGGGAGTCCTGTGTCTTGGCTGTTAGAATGGTCAGATGTCCAGCACAGGGATAACCCTGGAGATGTTTCCAAGGGTGACCCTCATCAGCTGCAGTACTTACAAAAATTCTTCCCTCTTTATTTTATCATGCAAACAGCTTGAAAAATCTCATTCTTGTGGAGAAGGAATCAAGCAGAAAATTCGCCTCCTTGAGAGGCAGCAAGGTTTTTCCAGAAAAAAATTCTGACACAGCCTTAGCCCAAAACCAGGTGGGATTTTTCCACCATTTTGAACTGTGACTTAGTGTAATCTCTGTGTATTGATTGCAAGGACACAAGACACAAACACTGATTTCAAAGCACTTCTGGGTTTGCTCCTTCAGCTGCCCAGGATTTTATTTTATTCTATTTTCTAAGTTGAAGATTTTGATTCTTTGTGTGGACAAGTTTCTTGCACTGTTTGCCTGTCCACCAGTAAAATCACATTTTTATCTCTCTGTGTGCTGCCTTGTGGTGAGATTAGGGTTATTCCACAGTCTACATAATCTGTAGGATCCTTCTCAGTCTCCAAGTGCCCAGCTGAGTTTGCATGTATTTGTTCAAATATTGATCTTCTCCCTTTCCTGTACAATGCATTGAGAAGAAAGAATATGTGAGTTGTTGTTTCTTGTAATTAAACACTGATCACTTTTTTTATTTGAAATGTTCTACATGAACGGCATTAAAAAAATATCTAAAAATAAAATATTCTTAAAAATAGGTTTCTAATGCAATTTGGCAAACTCATTTTTTCATGGAAATTCTTTTGCCTCTGATATTGTGGCTCTTGTCAAAGACAAGACTACTTATTTTTAGAGAGCAGAGTATCAGTAATCAGGACCTGTCATGCAGATCTGCTGGGAGAATTTTCCCTTTATTGTCTTTTCCCTAACAAGCTGGTGCCTAGTTCATGTCAGTGGGAGTCATTTGATGTGATATAATGAGAGATGCAGTTATGCCAGTCCTGTGCAAAGTGAAAAACAGGTCAGAAAAGTTTACCGAGGATCATGCTAATGAGTTCAGAGCCCAAGATGTACCAAAAAAAGTCTCTTCTCAAATGCTGATGTTAGACAAGCAGCTTTATTCTTCTGCCAATTTTACTGTCTCCTACCCAGAATTCACTTAATTTAAAAAAGAGTGATACTTAGATCAGTGTAGTCTCCTGTGAGTTCACATGGATTAGATGGAAGAGCAGTACTTTTTCCCTACAACAAAAGAAAGTGAGGGTTAGTTCTGAGTAAGGACTAGAACTCTAGGCAGCGTGGGTTTTTTTCTGTTGTCTTAAAATTTGTGATCATGTAAGAGACTGGCAGTTCACAGTATTTTATAGTTCTCTGACTGAGCTTACAGCAAGACTTGCTTACACTTTGTTGGCATCCTAAGATTTCCTGTGTACTATTGCTAAAACCATGTATCCATAGGAAACTGAGAAAATTGCCCAAACCTAATTCAATTTTATTATTTCTAAAGGATTTGGGACTATGTGTGTGTGTATGTATTCAGCTTTCCAATTTTGACCTTTTAACTTACATCTAACTTAAACTTTGATTTCTACTTCTCTTGTAAGTGAAAAAAAGGTGGGTACAGACATAGTGTAATTTAAAATCAAAGGAAAAATTATCAGACGTTGTAAATAAAATACTTAGTGTAAAGTAACAAAGATGAGTGGCAAGGCCCTCAGGATAGGAACACCACTGTGCTGTGTGCAGAGCAAATATACTCCCATCCTCACCAGGCAGGTCTGATCACTTAAAAACCTCAAGTTGCTGTGAAAGGAGTTGTTTAAACTCTGATCTCAGACTCCGTAGTAGAAGTCCATTTTTTTCACATTGCCTTACCTTGTTTTTGCGTTAACTGATCAGCAACTGATTTATTCTACCTTTTTCTTACACATACAAGATGCATCAAAGTTTATTATATATCTATTTTGTCAGTATCCACCAGGAAAATGCAATTCTTATTTTGCAGATAGGAAATGAACCCCGTAACTATGGGGTTTATCTCCTCTAATTTAGACCCCTGTATTGAAGAGCTCCCATCCGAGTTGGTCAAGAGAATTCTCTATATAGAAAATGGAGAGAAATGAATGTAATTCATCTTCCCTATTCTGGAACTCTTGTAAGATGAAAGGGCTCCTGCACCAGGAATGATTATTTATTTCCATTCACCATAAAAGAGAGCTCAGATATAGATGTCTGCAAAATGAGGGGTGATGTACCCTTCCTTAGCAGAGTGAGCAATCTTCCCAAAACAAGATTTCTTCTTATGGATATTTCCACACACAGCGTTCGAACACCAAAGTCACTTCACACTAGCTCTCGCTGTAGGCTGATGTATTTTGCTCAGAACTGCTGTAATAAACTGCTACTCACTGCTGAAAGAGCTAAGATCTACAGCCACACTGCAAAATGCCTTAGCAGCAAATTTATGCTTTCAGCACCAGTGAGGAACTAAACTGTTGTGCTCAGGCCTGAAGTCTGACCATTGCATTATTTTCCTTTGTGCATTAAGACCACAAGCAAAACATGGTAAAGGGAAATTCTCAGAGCAGCTCCCCTAAGAGGAACAACTGCATCCTTGAGACATTCCACATTCTTCTGGCTGACCCAGCGTTATGGAATAAGCCTCACATCTCACCCCCCAGTGAGAACATGCTGGAATACCCACGTCTGTGATTTGCAGATTAGTACTGGAAATCCTCTTGTACTCAATTTTTCTTCTGAGGTGCTTTTTATGAAAAAGCTCTTCAGTGGTATTTTGGCATGCTAGCATGGACTGTTGGAAATACATTTCTCACACCTAATGCTTACATAGACCATTTTCCAGGCACAGAAAAATACCAGTGCCTTTAAGGGAAATTTTCCAGGCAATATCTTCTCTATCACAATGTCAAAAATTAATCAGATTAAAAATGCAGTATATCCCCTACTGCTAATTGAAACTTACCCATACTAGACAGGGTAAAGGAAAAAAAAAAGATTTAAAAAAAAATTTAAAATTAGGGTTGCTTATTTCTTACCATGTAGCACTAGTAATATTATTTATTCTTTGTTTTGATCTATAAAGAGTTGTGAAGGATACCCAGACTGAAGTTTCCCCTGGAGACTTGGGGGAAAAACATCCTATAATAATATCCTCAAATCACTCAGGATCTCATGTTCATTAGAAACAACTTGATTATTCTGGTTACATTACAGAAATCTGGGTATTTTAGAAAAAAACCCCTATCATTCATTACCTTCTACATGAATAATTTGCCCTCTCCTGCAACCCATCCCTTCGGGGGGCCCTTGCTTTAGGTTATCTAATTCTGTCAATGTAATGGCATCAGTGTGTCTGTGGAAGCTGTGTGCTGCTATAAATCACTGTGTGAGAGGGTACAGGCAGCACGCCCTGTGACTGCACAACCGCGAGGGCTGCGCCGTGACGAGCCAAATCCTCAGACCTCGAGCATGAGTTATAGTCTAAAATAAACTTTTTACCCATTACTGAATTCAAGGTCAAGTGGCACTCTCTCAATTAGAGGAGAGGTTTGCATATTATCAGCAAGCAGCAGCAAAGCAGCCAGCACAGTGTGGTTGGTGTCCAAGGCTGCAATCTCATAAAACACAGATGATGGGTTCAACCCAGTTCCCAGGGAGAGCAGTCCTGAAAGAGAAGCAATGAAGGATGCTGTGCATGTGGTTAATTCATTCTGCAACTCTTTTTCCAATCCCTAAAGAAGCAAAGTAGCTAAAAGGAGTTAACTTTTTCCCTTCCTTTCCCCTTCTCCTTCCCTTTCTCCTTCCTCTTCCCTTTTCCCTTCCTCTTCCTTACCCCTCCCCTGCTCTTTCCTCATACAAAATCAATGTTCTTATATCTTAACCCACTGTTAGTGCTGTTACTGTGCTTGTTTTGAAGTTGGATTAAGCGCATGCTCTCACCTAATGATCTAATAACTTTGGATTCCAAAAGTTTTTCTGTTCTAATATATTCCTTAGAATTTCTTCAAAAGCAGAAGGACAAGTTTAATTTCACTTTTCATTGTGAAAAATTGTTCTATCAGCATCTTTTTACTCATGAAACATAATCTGAATAAAAAGATTTAAATTTAAAGTTTGATAATAATTCAGTATTAATGTATTAATACACATTTTTACTCAGAAGGCAAATTTCTTACTGGCTAGTTAAATCTATTTTGCAATAATAAAATTCTTTTAGAAGAACAACATCCACATATAATATTGTCTAGAATATTTAGTCCAGACTGACCATGGTTATAGAAAAAACTTAGCTGCTGGCTCTCCAGAACTTTGCCAGCTGCAAAAAAAAATACCTGACTGAGCCAAGCTGCACCAGGTACAGCAGCCACTGAAAGCTCTTTATTCTTTTATAGCCTTTCATCTTGTCCAGGTCAACTGCTGATGAAATTAAATTCTTGACTTCTTCTCAAGGCAGGATGGATTCAAAGCCACATTGTAAATTATAGCTGTTGCAATTAGTTAGTCTTCAGACCAAGAACAGGGGAGTTGTTTTCAGTCCCACTTCGTGAAAAAGACAGTCTGTTTGGGTAATCTATGTACAGACATGCATGTTTGTGTCAGAAATCCTGGGCCTGAAAAGCATTTTGTCCACTGACCAAGTACAAGCCAAATTATGGTGAGATATTTGTTTGGTGAGGTATAGAAGCATTTAGTTAACACCCTTACAATAGCACAGAAATTTGGTCCATTGACAACAATTCTTGTCTACTACAGAAAAGTGTTGTTTCATGTGTAACAAGCTGCTGAAAACACACATCTTGCGTGTAAACAGATAAGAAACAGTTTCTTCACTTAGGAGCTAGTTTGTCTTACATAAGAATATTTGGCAGCAGGGTGAGGAAGGAGATCCTTCCACTATGCTCTGCACTGGAGAGGCCACACTGGGTGCTGTGTCCAGTGCTGAACGCCCCAGTACAGGACATTCAGGGACACACAGGAGGGAGCCCAGTGAAGGGCCCAGAAGAGGATTAAGGGTCTGGAGGCCCTGATGTATAAGCAAAGGCTGAGAGAGCTTGGACCCAGGAGAAGGCTCAGGAGGGGGCTTATTAATATGCAAAAATATGTGAAGAAAGGGTGAAAAGAGGTCAGAGACAAGTTCTTTGCAGTGGTACCTGGTGACAGAACCAGAGGCAGCAGGTGAAACTGAAATACAGAAGGTTCCTTCTGAACATCAAGAAAATCTTTTTACTGTGGCAGTGACTAAGCACTGGCACAAATTGCTCAGAGAGACTGTGGAGTTTCTCTGTTTGGAGACATTTAAAAGCCATCTGAGCATGCTCCTGGGCAAACAGATCTAGGTAGCCCTGCTTGACCAGGGTTGCCAACAAGATTACCCCGAGGGTCCCTTCCAACCTCAACCATCCTGTGATTCTGCAATAAACTGGACTTCCTGAGATCTCAGAAAGAATTAAGCTGCAGGCTCTCTTTCTCCACCGTGATGATCTGCATTTCTAAAGACCCCCAGGAAGCGAAGTTCTTGTTATCCCTGTAGCACAACACCTCTCATCCTGCTTGAAACCTCTGCAAGGGAAAAGGAAGTTTCTAGCATACAAAATGTCACATTTATGTGTCTAGGCAAAGACCAGGATGGATCTTCTTAATGATATTAACAAGAATATTCCAGACAGAATATTCCAGACTCTTTTCTGCTCTCCCATTTAGCCATATCATGGCATTTGTAGAGTTCACCGTTCATATCATCCCTGCTCTTCTCGGAAAGGTCAGCAGCCCTTCTGACCTGCTGGATGAGCTTTTCCTTGATTCTGATCTAACCCAGTTCAGTAAAAATGGGACAGGTGAGTTTAAAAATAGTTTATCTTTGCTAACTTGGGTCATAGAGATTGAAGTAATTTTGGTAGCTACACTTCAAGCACATGCAACAAAGATCAAAGGGACACATTGGTGGGGAGGCAGTGACCAGAAGCTGCGGCAGGCTGTGGTGAAAGGCTTTTCAGACACAGTTGCACCTGCAAAGTCTCTCAGTAGTTAGAATAACAACTCAGTAGTTAAGACCTACAGTGTTTTCACCTCTTAGAAAAGTATAAAGAAATTAGAAGGAGTATTTATTTGATTTTCCTCAAAGCACTGTTCAAATTCCACACAATCTTTAATGAAGTGCAGGACACATTCCCATTGATTTCACTGCCTATGTGGAACTTCTCCAGAACCAAACCTGTGAAGGTCTGACGGAGGCCATGGAGGAAAATAACTGTCTAGAGCATCAATTTCAAATGCAGAAATTCTTAAGTTTGTGACCTGCAGATCACAAAATAATATAGATAAAATTAATTTTGTAAATATAATTATCAGCAAGTGAGGCAAAAAAGTAATAAAAGAGAATGGGGACAGGAGAAGAGCATTGGCTTTCCTTGCCAATCCTGCACACAATCTGATCTATCCATATTCCTTTCCAGCACAGATTAAGGTTCTAACTATATATGGTATTTTACTATTTCTCCATTTTAATTGTATCTTTTAGAACCTGGAATTAAGACAACAAAAGATTAGGTCCCTTCCATCCATATAAGATAAGAGGATATCCATATAGGATAAGAGATAGGACAAGTCATGCAGGCACTAATCAAGACTTCTGTAAAAAAGAGGAAATACTAAAAATCCTCCTGAAAGAGGCTGCCCTACACACATCCCCCAAAGATTTTGTTAAAAAGTAAGAAGAGAGAAATAAAAAGACACTCCACTCAAGTTTCTGATAAGAAAAGCTTTCAGTTGTAATGGTAATAGCAGCTTTCCAAGGATTTCAGATCCTGATTTTTAGAGGAGTTTCTTCAGAATCAGGGTCTCCTGATCACTCCAGCCAGGTGTGGACACCAAGTTACATTTTCTTTTACATTTGTGGAGTGTTTTTCCTATTGTTGTGGGTTTCAGATCTTGAAGAATCAGACCAGAATTTTCTGGAATTTCTTCATAGCGTGTGACATATTCAGAGACAATAATGAAGTTGACTGTGAATAGATTCTCTGAAAAATGAAATATTGTATTAAGTGAAATACAAAAGAGTGTATTAGGGAAATCAAAAAACAATTTGGCTGCTTCAAAGAAAATTGATTTAAGGTTGCTCTTGTTCCACAAAAGAAAGCATAGTTATGCATTTATCACCTAGGTACCCTGAAGGCACTAACAAATATATTAAAAATATATATATATATATAAAAGGATGTTGGATTTTGAAATAACTAAAAACCCCTCAACATAACCAATCCAAGTAAAAAACCAAAGATTTTTAAATTCTGGTTTTGAAACTGATAGATCAAAAGAGAATGCAGATTTTTAGAAAGAGAGAACAATTTACGTGATCAATAATTTGCTGTACATAAAACTTTCAATGTTATCTTTAACAGTAAGCAAAGATTTTAAAGCAAACTTTAATTTATGATGAATGGAAATAATGTATTCAAAATATCTTTAAAACTGAAAATAACTAATGAACAATGTTTAAAATATATTTAATAATATTTCAGACCACATTGTAGTAAAGAAATAGATAAATAGAAAAGTTAAGATTATTTATTAGGAATGTATATAAAATTACTTGGAAGAATTAAACTAATGGAAAAAGTACACCAGGCTCAAGTGAGATTTTTCTGCAGATATATAAAAAATTTTAAAGAATTAGCATTTCCAAAGAGTTTATTTCCAGAATCTTCTTTAAAGTGTTTGATTTTGCTTGACTGCAGCTGTAAACATTATCCTTCCAAAATGCCCTCCTCTCTCCTTTTTCCTTTTGATAACTTAAATAAACTGAGGGCTAGCTCCCAATAAATACACAGATTGGTTTGGGGAGCCTGAGTTAGAGGTGGCCATCTGCAGTACTCTTTTGGGATGTGAGAAATGTGGGGTTGACCCCTTGATATCCTTGAGGATGGATGGAATTTAGCCAACACCAGTTTTCCTGATGAACACAGCAATCTCTACTACATTATGCTTGCCTTGTTACACTTGTAACACTCTTGTTACACAGAGGTGCAAAAAAGAAATTTTGCATAGCACATGCCTGTGAACTTCCTTTTGTTCCCTGAATGGTTTTGGGAGAGGCACAATTCCAACATTCCCCTTGTGACAAGAACAGACTGGCTCAGCGTGCTGCCTTTTGCCTCTCCTGTGCGAAACATCTTGTCGTGCTCCCTTCCAGCAGAGTGAACGTGTGCTTGAGGACTGTGAATTTGCCTCCTGGAACAAAACATGCCATAGTAAAGCACTGAAATGCTCAGTGTGATAGCACCTGAGTTCTCCATGAAACTGGGACAAAACCAGGGGACTTGGATCAAAACATTACATAAATTATTCAATTCATTCTCCAGGCTTTGTGAATGGGCAAAGAGTGTGTGTCCATTGTGCTCAATTTCCTTGGAAAAAAAGTAGAAATAGAAAAAGTTGACTTTTTTCTCTCTTTTCATAAAATGGGAGCAGGGTCCTACTAGTAACAGCATTTTATTGGTGAATTTTGTTTTCAAGGCAGCTGCAAAAAATGGTGCAGCAGAATACGACAGCATGTTTTATCGCTCCCATAGCCAAATGGCACAAAAGCAAAAGAAAGAAGTAGTGAGAATGGGTAACTAGCACAGGAGAAAGTTCTAACAGCTAAAATAATCTTAAAGCTCAGCAAAAAATGATGAGGAAAAACCTGGAAAAGCAGTCTCATTTTGTCAGCTTGATTTCACAGTAATTACAGTAATGATGAAACTAATTACATCACATAACACCTCTGTGAGGCAGGTGAGAAATGCTGGCAGGGAGGTAATGTCAAGATAGCAGCTGAACATTCGTAATAGGGAAGGCAGATGAAGCTCTTCTCTGAACAACTCCCATCTAACTGTGTTCAGAGCCCTAAGAAGGAGGAGTTAAGTGACTAGAAAAATGACTCTTCTAAAAGAGCAATCATAAGATGTTTGAAGTGATTATTGTTTGCTTGATAAAGGTTTATAACTAGAAAAAGAGGCAAAGAGAATTCTTGAACTTCTGCAGTTACCAACCAAAGTGATTGTGCTAACAGCTCTGATTATCAGGCAGTCAAGACCAGGCAAAGTGGCCAGGAGAGACGAGATGACAAAAGCAGCTGCTGATGCTCAGAAAAGTCCCACAGCACTTTGTCCTCTTCCCTTTCTTGCTGTGTACTCCACTTACTCTACAAGATGATTATCTGGCTTCTCAGCTTCTGACAAAAAAGGCTGACAGAACATTGTTCTAGCTTTGATGGGCTATTTCCCTGCTTATTTAATGACTTAAACCACAGAATGGCCAAACAAGTAACAGCCAGTGTTAACAGGGAAGTATGAATATGCACCTGGAAGACATGGAGGAACTGCTCATTTTCTGCATCAGGCAATGGTTAGACAGGCTTATCTAATAGAGCCTTCCCTGTGCAGTACTGGTGCAAAGAGAACATATTTGGAATTCCTACCATGGCTGCCATGACCCTGTGGTCGCCACATGACACACAGATGTCAAAGGCCATGAGGTTACAGCCAGTAGCACATTGTTTGCACCCAGCCCAGGGCAGTCAACACTAAATCAGTTGTCCCAGCTCCTTCTTCTGACAAACCTCTCTGTAACACAATCGAGTCCCCTAATTTCAGATTTTGATGGGACTAAATCCTATCCATTAAAGTTAGGTCAGATCACTTTTATATGTGATGTATTAGTCTCTCACATCTAAAACATGAAAAAAGCACTTCCACACACCAAGGCAGTATGAGCATTTAATGAAAGATAGTAGAAGATCAAACAGCACTCCAGAGCAACTTGTAAGCTTGTGAACTGAGTGAGGCCTCGCTGGCCTCAATTCCAAGCACTGGAATTCAATCATCCATGTGGCTAAACTCAGGGAATGGTCCCTGACTTGATTTTGGCAGCACTCCCAGACAATTCCCAGACACAATTTAGATGTTAACACTCCCAGTAAAGAACATGGGCAAGACAGCCTTGGTTAGAGAGTTGGACAGCTAGCATAGATGCAAGTGTCCCTGTTCTGCTGAGGGAATCCGTGTCAGGCATCATGGCAAGGAGTGCTTTGCAACTTTGGACTTGCTGGGCAAGTGTGTAAGACACGTGTGACATTGATTCCCAGTTTTATTGAACAGAAGATTTTGGAGCTTGTTAGTAGTGTAACACATTTTGTTCACAGTGTAAAGATAAAAGCATTGTAATTACTCACATGTCTTTGCTTAGGGTAAATCAGCTATATTGGGTTTACATGGCAAGATTTGATACTGGGGGGTTGAAAGGGTGGGTTTGTCAGAAGACACCAAAAGTCATCCTTGTGTCTGGCAGAGCCCTCATTCTCCATCCTCCTGTACCACCTGGAGGGAGGAGGTAGAAGAGTTTAGTGGAACATGGCAAAAAGGGAGAGGTGGAGCAAAATATTTTTAGTTTCTTTCCATCTTAGTCCATTTAGCTGGCAATAAATTAATTTCCCAAGTTGCATCTGTTTCGCCCATGATGATAATTGGAAAAAGCTCTCCTTGTCTTTATCTCAAACCCATGATATTTATTTCCTTTTGGTGGAGGGAAATGACAGAGCAGCCTCGTGGGCACCTGGTGTCAGCCAAGGCCAATGCACCACAACAGTTTAAAAGGGAAGGAAACTGTGGGAGATAAATTTTAAGAAACAAGTTTTCATAGCACCGCAGAAGTCTCAGAAATAAGAAGTGCAATGAACTTTTAGTCAGAATATGACAAAAAAGTCAAAATGTTCAGTATGTACAAAATGTTGAAGAAATTGAAACCCTGGGAAGGAAGAAATATAAATGGGTAAGTCAAAACATTTCAGTTTGAAAATTAGAAAGGATTTGCTATCAATCTGGCATGCATAAAAATATAAATTAATCAGAAACTCAAAATAAAAAAAGGTTTTTCTAAAAATTGAGGGGGGAACAATATCCTAAGAAATATAATGTAGTAACCAGAACTTCATTTTTCAAAATTCAACTGAAGATATCAGTCAAAACATACTTTTTGCCTTCAGAAATACAGGTTCTGACAAATTGGTATTCTCAATTTAATAAAAAAATTGTTTTAAAAATTGATTACCAACCAACGGTTGTAAATATCAGTCTTTTATTGTACATCTTGGAAACTGAGATATGGAACAAGAAACAATTGCAAAGGCCAATTAACAGAATTAAATCTTGACTAGGAAATCTATTATTTGAAACACTGATCCCAAGCGAAAGAAAGAGAACAGGAAAAAAATTGGTTATTTTCTTCTCATTCTGAAATGAACCCTTTACTTGAACACCTCATGGATTCGAATTTAATTGTTAGGACTTGTGAGATGAAGGCAGTTGCACTGTCCAAAAAGTTTCATCAACTATATAGGGGTAAAAATCTCTTACTGTACTTTTCAGTAGTCATCAAGGAAGAAATATTCATAGGAGGCTAATTTATTTGCTGGAGTCTGTGCAACTTCATTGTACAGAGTTTATTTTAAGCTGGTTCAAGTTAATTAGCAACTCTGTGTGATTGCCCACTACTTGCTGTTTTCTATTGTGTTTTCACATTACATGAATGACAGCTTTTTAGCAGCGTTTTCTTTGTACTTCAGTAATATCAAAGCATCAGAGAAAGAAGTGGGAAGGAGAAAGGGGTAAGTACCACATTTGTACCTTCCCCCTTCAACTCTCAGTATCATACTGTGCTACTTACCACCCTCATCAGTCTCTGTTCTGCATACCTTCACTGCCCACACAGCTTTTGTTTTGCTCCTTTCTTGTCCATGATTGAACATAAAAAGAGAAGAAAACAGATCTTCCGTATTAAGCAATTGAGAAACACATGGTTTGAGTATCAGTATTACCAGCCTGAAGCAAATCGTTCTGTGCTTGGTCAGTCTCAGCAATGCCTACTTCAAAAGTATTGTTTAACATTACATGAAATTTCCTGTTCCAAGATGGCTTTTCTCCTGAAAATCACCAGGTGATTTGATAAACAAGCAACCTAAAATTAAGCAAATGCTTTTTTTGCCTTTATGAGTAAAGATTATAGGCAGCTCATTATGTACACAAGTCCCAGTGAGGAGTTTCCTGTGCAAGGGGAAGGTCAGACCTGTTGTGCCTCAGGGGAAAGCTGCTTTGCCTGACTCTGCGGTAGCATTGTGTGGCCTTGTCTCCACGGTGGCATGGGCATGGGTCCCATACCTCCCCGTGTTCTAGCAATCACAATTTAAGATTTCACTCAGATCATGCAGACTGGACACTTGGTGTGCACCACAATGCAAGAAAAGCAGAAGACAGACTGATTCCAGGAGCATCCTCTTTCCCGAGGCAGCACGCACAGATGTAGGCTACTACAAAGCAGGCAGCCTACCCACTCCTTTCTTAAACAGTGAATTGCAAAATGTCCCTGGGACATGGGTGTTACTTGTCAAGAAAAACACAAATGCAAGCCCTGAAAGGATCAGGTTGGGTACCCAGGTTCATATTGTTAAGTAGATTGCTGAAAACAGCAGGAAGGGCCCGGAGGAATCATCTCCACTTTTCTGGTCAGCTGCACTCAAGAGTGATACATTCCAACAGGGACCAGAAAAAGGCTGAAAGGGAGACCCAAAGAATTCAAAAGGATGGTAGAGAAAGTGAGCCCTGGAAAAGTGTCTTTTAGCTTAGCTAAATGAATATTAGTTGGGTATTGGATCATACTCAAGAGAGCTAAGCATTAAGGTGGGAAAAGAACTACTTAAGTTAACTGTCAATGTTGACAGGAGAAGAAATGGAGCGCATTTAAGCTGGAAAATAGAAGAAGGATTCTAGTAATCTAAGTGATATCTTAAATAGCTTTCCACAAGGTGTACAGGGGCCACAAGTCAATCTAGTTTTAAAATGGAATTTGTGAGAGTATGAAAAACCCCACGTCGTGAGGTGGTTACTCCAGGAAGCCACGAGATATGACAGCTTCAAAAATCCCATGCATTTCTGTCTGCTGGGTGTAAAAGAAAATGCCTATGCTTTCCTTCAAAAATATCATGAACTTCCAGAACTTCTTCTAGCAGTTGTGGTGGTACAAGCTGGATGTTTGTTTTACAGGAGATAGCACAAATGTAAACATATTGCAGTTTTCACAGGAAACAGTGAAGCTCGGGAAAGTTCTAACATATGTACTTTATGGTAATGTATGTCTGAACTCTACAGTCTAATGGACTTGATGGACTAAAATTATACAGAAAATATTTATCACAGAATCACAGATTCAAAAATGGTTGAGTCTTGAAGGGACCCTGAAGGTCATCTTTTCTGACCCTCCTGCTCGAGGAGATCCACCCAGAAACAGCCACCCAGAACTACATCTGGATGGCTTTGGAATGTCTCTGACAGAGAAGGGTCCACACCTCCCTGAGCAACCTGTCCCAGTGCTTGGTTCCTCTCACAGTAAAAAAGTGTTTCCTGATGTTCAAGGAGACTTCTGTGTTTCATTTTTTTGCCCAATATCTCTGGACCTGTCACAGGGCACCATTGAAAGAGGCCAGTTTAGCAAATTTCAAGAGTTCTTAGAGCTTCATTACTATAAGGTAAATATTCATAAAAGTTTGTGCATTCACTATGTTTATACTAGTTAAAGTCCATGTGTGCTTTAAATTTATGTAGGAAAACTAAGGAAGAATTACTCAATTCCTTGTTTGCTTTATTTGCAGTTTCAGACAATTCACAGGTCTGGAACTGAGAGCATAAAAACAATCACCTTGAATCGTAGATTGGAACCTGATTCATAGCTCACTGAGGCCAACATGAACTCTGATAGCAAGTCTTTGCCTTTCTAAAAGAATTTATAAAGTATAGGTCCTGTTTTTTCTATCTCTATGATTTTACTGCATTTCTACATGTATACACTAAAGTTATACTTATGCCTGTAGAGTATTGCACCAACTAAAACAAACTTCTGCTTGATTCTTATGGCTACCATCACTCAGCAAAGACTGGCTCTTCTTTGAGTGTCACTAAGGGATGTACAAATACAGAATGATGTCAGTTTTTACTGAGGGTTGTTTAGAGGTAATGGTCTACAGCTGTGCTTGTTAGAGGAAGTGTGAAGAAGAGGAACTTTGTGTTCCTATCAATGGGGTATTTTCTTGTTTCCTCACTTGTCTTGAGACTTACAATGAGCTAATTTTTGCAGATGAAATATATTTACATCCATGCCTAGTGTTATGAAGAGTTAAAAGGTCTTGTAGGCAATACAGCTAATATTTTGGATACATTATGTAAGTAACATCTTTACCTGAGCAAATGGAATGAATGGGGTTTTTCTCCTATGTTTTGGTAATGATGATAATAATCTGTGTTTTATGTGATGTCATACAGGCAGCTATCGTTAAAATAATGTTGTCAGCCATGCTCAAGCTGGATTTGTACTCTGCATCTAGAGTTGTGAACTGCTGTACTCTATGGCATTTGCTAATAATAAAATTTGGAAATAATATGATTTTTCTTCTACCATAAATATAAGAACAACTTTAAATTTAAAGAATTAGACTACTGTGTAAATGACACTGTTCAAATGGATTCTAGCATTGTAGTGAAATAGTGACCAGTGTGATTAAGTTTTACTTCTTGGAAGGCAGTAATTTTTAATTTTACCAAAACACCAGTTTGCTTTTCATTATCAGTCATCTACATTTCTCATATCTGAGAGAAAAAAAACAAACATGTTCACCGTACTTTCTTGCTGGTGTGTAGACATAAGTTTGGACTAAGGGAAATAGGTAGTGTGGTATATGCAGAATGAAAATTCGTATGAAAAATGAACAAAAAATTTTTGGTTTTGTCAAAAAGTCAGATTACCTTGACTTCTTACTAGCTTTAGTAGATGTTAGAAGAGTCAGGAGTTTGGGGGGGAAGGTGGGACTGGGGGAAAGGGAAGTGAGAGAGAACATTTTAATATTTGTTTTTGTTCCTCACCATCCAGCTCTACTGTAACTGGCAGATAATTGCATTAATTTTCCCCAGGTTGGTTCTATTTTTCCCGTGGTGGTAATTGGCAAGTGATCTCCTTGCCCTTTCTCAACCCATAAACTTTCTCATCTTATTGTCTCCCCTTCCAATTGAGGGAGAGCAAGAAAGCATGTGAGTTCAGCATATAATGTTAGTTTTAGATTGAAATAAGAGTAAACTAGCCAAAAGGGCAGAAAAAATGGGGAAACATGGATGTAGGCTGTGTGCCTTTTTGTTTGAATTTTAAACTGTTGAATTTCCCAGGGAGCACTTAGAAAGTCTAGTCAAGAAAAGGAGCAGTAAGCATTTTAATGTGCATCGTATGTGCTTTGTGTTGTAACTGTTCCCAGCAAATCTGGAATGTATTTTATCCCTTATGTCATAGCAAGAAGCCTATCCAGCATATTTCACCTTCCAGATCAGGAGACAATGGAAAGTCACAGAGGAGAATTCTGGGTAGAGGACTAAGTTGCTGACAAAGGGCAAAGTTTAAATAAAACATGTTCAGTGGAGTTGAATCAATACTTTATTTGTTAAGGAGAAGTAAAAGTACAAAAAAGCTTGTACAACTAGGCATAAAAAAGTAAGAAATCAATTCTAGTTAATTCAAAATGCTTGAAGAGTCACCTATGCCATTATGTATGAATAATTCAGGAACAGAAATTTATTGCAGACACATATTGTTTGGTTTGGATTTAGTTTTGCCCCTTGTTTGACCTGAATCCTGTAAAGAATGATATTCAACTAATTGAAATAACATTTTGCAAGTAAGACAATACCTTAGGGATATTTCAAGACCAATCGTGAAATAAAATTTGAAAGATGAAACATCTGATAAAGTTTATAAAAATAATGTTATTTCACAGTGTGTTAAACATCGTACGTGAAGGTCTTTGCATGCAAGTCGTGTTTGCCTGTTGAAAACAGATCAGATTTCTTTTCCCCTTTCTCTCTATTAGTCCCTTTTTATTTCACCGTATAGCAGTGCCTTTCTTTCCCCCCTCCTCTCTCTCTGCCTGTCCCCCTCCAAGTGTTTGAACATGGCTGGAAATATTTATCACCCTCCACCTTCTATTCACAAGAGAATTTTTTGCAAGACATTATTGAGAATAACTGAAATAAATCACAAGGGTACAAGATGCTTTCAGATGGAATCAGCACAAGCGTATTACTCATGTCCTGAGGTACAACAGAAATATCTGAAACCATTAAAGGTATAGGTTGACTATGCACATGACTATGCAGTCACTGCAATGAGCTCTCAAAAAACAAACAATGTGGAATCCAAATGTGTTTCATTACTGGCTTTTATCTGTATTATACTAGCATTTATTTGCTCTGGAGTAGGTCTATGCCTGTAAGCATCCAAAAAATTTGAAAGTATAGATGGATGCAAAAAGAAAACAACAACCTCAGCGACAAAAAGTTATCACCACGTGTTCAGGCTTATGTTCAAGCCCAGTGTCAGTTCTGGGCTTAGAAACCAGTAAAAGGAAAAAAAAAAATATAGCTTGCTCACTAAGCTAAATATCTGCCCCCAAACAGGAAATTAAAATCATTCACACACAGCAGAACTTTTTCATTGAATAGATGTTCAATGTATTGAATTTATTCAAAAACAGGTTTTCAAGAAATGCCTGCTGTAACTCATATAAAACTAGGTGCCATCCAACATCAGTGCCTCCATTGACAGCAACCACTTTGGGTGCAGCCTGTGGCTAAGGTCTGAGAAGTCCAGATGATTGATTTGAGATTTAATGCTTGATGCAAACATGTCAGATGGCCTAATCCCCGAGAGAGGATTAGGCCATCTGACATGCCATCTCAGCCTTGGTACACTGGAACACACAGTATTAGTGCCAGCCTAGTACCTCTCTGGTGAGTCTGAGTACTCCTTGCATATCTTCACTCCCATGTGCTCACATTCAGAAACACTCAACTTAGGCACTAATACTCTGTTGCAGTTCAGACTCACGCAGAGGAACCCAAACCAGAATATCAATTCTGATTAGATACTGTTAGAAATGAACTAAGTAAAAAAATGGGCAGAGGAATCAGCAGTATTTATTCTTTGCAGAGCAGTCTTCTGGCAAGAGCTCAAGCACAGAGCGTGACCTTGCTCTCTTCAGGACTCCAACCCACATCACCAGAGAGCCCTGTGGTCACGAAGGTGAAGGTCACATAGAGGAACAGCAGAATGTAAGAGAAACAAGATTTGATTTGTGTTGACAGATGGATTCCCCATTTAGTCAAGAATCAAGCTTTGTTCAGAAGCCTACAGTTCACTGCTCCTTGCACACTAAACTAATAGTGGTGTTTGGGTTTTTTTGGTTGTTTGGGTTTATTTGTTTGTTTGTCTCTCACTCATATAAAATGCATGAACACCCTGTAACCCACCTGTATTCAAGATGGGTGAAAAGTAGGTTTTCCTTTCCAGAGACCTGTGTCCTAACCACTGGGCTATTGTCAAGGTATTTCTTCACAAATCTTTCCATTCAACATGCTCAGCTTCCACAAAATTTGTTTTGTGAGATCTTGCATTTGTTAATACACTTAGAATACAGATTGCATGTCTCTGGAAATGCAACAGCAGATTAAATTCTTTAAATGTGGTCATCACAACTTTTTTTCTCAAACTAGGTCTCTTCTGAAGATGTAGGATTTCGTTAGCTGTGGAAGAACTTCAAGGTAGAGCAGGCAGGGATCAAATAGCCCCAGCTGGGGCAGTAAAAGGGGATAATGGTCTGTTTGTTAGAGGCCAAGACATATCATAGGCTTATGCCAGTCCAGCTAAAATCTCTTATCCTACAAAACAGAGAAGTAGCATCTCACCAGCCTTTTAAAAATGATCTCTCATCTGTGCTGTCTTCTGGACAAGTCCAGTAGAACCACACCACACCAGAAACCGGTCCACCAATTTGACAGTGTCAATAATCACACCATATCTCCTCTCTGGAGCACATGTTTTATTAATATAATCATAACCATCGAGTTTTAAAATGAATTTCAACACAGAAGCAAAGTGTCTACCCCAAAAGTAAATACTCAGCTGCACTTTGTGGCAACTTCACTGAAAGTGGTATCTAAGCCGGCAAGTTAAACTTTGTTCAGTGAGGACATTAAAGGCCCTGCTTGTCTAAAAAAAATCATTTTAGCAATATCAAGATCTGAGAAAAGTGTTCTATCCTCAATCATTATAATGATACAGTAGACTCCAGCAAACCAGATCCAGAGTTTTCACAAGAGCTTTTCAGTTATAATGGCAGATAGCAGAGATCAGAATTGATATTGTAGGGAAAATCAAAGTAACTGGGGAAAAAAACCCCACCAAAATACCTTCAGTGAGCATAAGCTAAGTAGCTTGTGAATAAAATTGCAATTATACCAAACACTTTTTATTGAGGTATGCTTCATTATCCTCTGGGTAAATTATTCAGTGATTAATAGTCTAAAGAAAATTGTGTAATTTATCACTTATGAAACAATTATTGAAAAGCACTGTCTTGCTTTTATATTCTGTGGGAAGCCCAGTGTGCAAGAAACAACCCTTTTGAGAACACAAAGGCAACTCATGTCTAATTTTGTTAACAGAAGTAAAATGCAGAGCAACAATCTCAGTGGAGACTTTGTGAGCTCTGCTAACTCCTGATGCCGTTCATGCAAGTCATTAAAGCAATTTTAATCCAGATGGAGCAGGCAGTGTGAGAACATGCAGCAATTGAGAAAGAGAACAAAAAACAGTTTTACCATGAACTGGTTAGCATTTCTTCATTCTATTAGTTGTCTTAGCATAACAATTTGAAGTTTACTCCATGTACATGGTAAGTTCTGTGTTAGAATAATTGCTGCCTTTTTTATTTTTTTTGCTATTTTAGTGCTGTCATTAGAGGAAGAAACCCAGTATAGGAGAGGCTACTTTCAGTTGTAATGCTTCTTGAGAACAGTTGTGAGTGTATTTATTTAACCAGCACTGTTGTTTGAATTATCTATACAATACTCAGGGTATTTTTAGGTGCAAATGTGAAACTTTTTTTTTTTTTAACCCAATTTATTTGTAATTGTTAAATTTTGAGTCTTAAAAAAAAAAGAAAAAGTGGGGTTGAAACTACAGATGTCTGCCGGAAAAAGAAGTCTGGTTCCCTAGGGGAAAAAGGGTTCTGATGCAGCATGTTGGTTTAAACAAGGTCAAGCACAAGGGCCGTATAAGTTTTGGCACATTACTGAACTGGCTAATTTAGAGATATAACCGCCCTACACTCATTAAAATGAATGGAAAGAGATAGGAAATCAATGGAGAAATATAGGACATTCCAGAGGTTATTTAGATCTTGCGTGGGTAGCATCAATCTCGTTCTTGACAGAGCCTGGATGAAGCCTAAGCTTCCTATCCTACACATTGTCAGTCAGGTGCTCAAAGTCCAAGGAGGAGGATGTTGAAATGGTCACTACTGAAATAAAAGGGGAAGCTCCTGCTGATTTCAGCCACAGTCAGGGTTAGGCCATAGATCAAAATTCCTGCCTTGAGCAGAACCAGATGGCAGCATTTACCTCAGCATTGCTCTGGAGAAAACACAATGTTGACCTTGCTTGAGGAGACACCGTTATGCAGAGCTGTGAATAAATAAATTAAGTGTTTAACTACTTCTTTCTCAGGAGTATTGCTTTGTTTTGTTTTGGTTTGTTTTGTTTGTTATGCCCTCCATGATTCAGGGACACGTGCAGGCTCATTGGAGCAATTGCACATACTATGAATGCTCGAGCCTTCTCTGCGTTCCTGCTTAGGACATTTGAACTTCCACAGTTATCTAAAAGGCATCCTGCTCAGCAGCTCTAGTGCTTTATGCTTTATTTATTCTTTAGAACTGGTTCCTTCTTTTAATTTTGTTCTACCCCTCTCTTGCTGTAAATATCAAATTACTGGATATTTCATATTCAACCCCTTTTGACCAGCATATATCCTTTTCTATTTTGGAGACAACACATTCATCTATAATTTTATCAGTGTGGTCAAATTAACACAAATGTTAATAAAAGTAAAACTCAGGCCAGGTTTGAAATCAAATAATAGTAATGAGCAGTGTTTTATTGGCTCAGAAGTACAGGTAACCACGGGAAATTAGAGATATTATCTTACTCACCAGATAACACCTTTATTTGGTACAGTGAAGTGCATATATTATGTATTCATTGCATGTCTAATAAAAATAAATGCCTGGACAAAGAGTATAAATTAGAGTTTGACTGTACCTGCTTTCTGCTGGTCAGGAATTTCTCTGTAAAGATGACACTTAGGGATCCGCAGTTATGAAGATAGCTTCTCACCACCTGATAAGCTGCTGTCATGTATGACTCCTCCTGAGAATATCTATGAAGATAGACAAAGAATACTAATTTTTCTCTTAGGCAGCTGAAACTGAGATTTTTCATTCTCTGCCTGTTACCCACTGTGTGCACTGGGAACTGTCTTATCCTCTCTGATTCTGGCTTTACTAATAAATTAAATAACATCTGAGATTATGTCCTGATATCATAATATGACTGCTAAATGTATTTTTTTTTAATTTACTGCTAAGCAGTTAGAATGATCTCTTGTTTGAACCAGCAGCATTGTCTCACACAGATCCTGGTCACACCTCTGTTATCCTGGTCAAGAACCATTCCCAATAAACAGCCTGAAAGTGGTGACTTGGGTTTGAAAGCTAAGGGAGACCAACAGCTGTGGTTTTCCATGTCTATTGCTCTCGGTGCCTGGGAAAAGTTCCCAGAGGTATTTACTAGACTTAGACATAGCTTCTATGACTAGCTGGGGAAGACAGATTTGAAAAAAATATGTTGAGTTTTTGGGCCAGTTATTACTTGCAGGTGCCCAGAAGCCAGTCTACCTTGAAATCTTCAAAGAATAAGAGCAGTTTCAGGAATCCTGAAGACAGACCTCTTTTCCAAAATCAAATTTATCCAAAAGCTGGAATTCTAGGGAAGAAAAAACAGCTGTATTCTGACTCTTTGTCACTAGAAATTCATCAGAATTTCTACAATGACATCCTTTTCTCTGGAGCTTCAAAATCTGCCTATCTTCCTAGCTTAGACTATTTTACAAAGTGTTTTGGTTGGAGTTTTTTTGTTTGGTTGTTTGTGTTTTGTTTTGGTTGTTTTTTTTTTTTTTATTTTTTTTAATTTGTGTTTTAAAACAACTTCTGTGGTCTTCCTCACAATTCACAAGGTCCCAGAATGGGTCAGGTTGGAAGGGACCACAGTGGGGTCATCTAGTCCAACCTCCCTGCTCAAGCAGGGTCATTCCAGAGCACATGGCACAGGATTGTGTCCAGACAGTTCTGGAATATCTCCAGTGAGGGAGACTCCACACCCTCTCTGGGCAAAATTTTCAGTGCTCGGTCACTGCACAATAAAAAAGCCCTTCCATGTGTTCAGGTGGAATACTCTGGACATCAGTTTCTGCTTGTTGCCTCCTGTCTTATACTTGAGGCCTTCAGGGTTTCTGTACAAAACACATTAATCAAACTGTTTTGCCCAGTTTTAGTACAGTCCTTATATGTTGAAGGCCACAACCACTGACTGTAACACCTTATGTTATTACTATCCTACTGTGGTGGGTTGACCTTGCCTGGATACCAGGTGACCACCAAGCTGCTCTATCACTCGCCCTTCTCAGACAGAGAGAGGAGAGAAAATAAGATGGAAAACAACAAGTACATTGAGGTCAGGCAGTGTTACGAAGCAAGAGTGAAAGGTTCCATGCACACAAGCAAAGAGAAAAAAAAGGGGTTTTATTCTCTACTTGCCATCATCAAAAGATTTTTCAGCCACTTTCAGGGAAGCAGGGCTTCAGCCCATGTAGGGGTTACTCCAGAAGGCACATATAGCAAATACAAAATGCCCCCACTTCCTCCTCCTTTCCTTAGTTTTTATATCTAAGCTGACATTCTGTGGTATGGAATATCCCTTAGGTTAATTTGGGTCAGCTGGCCTGGTTGTGTCCCCTCCCAAGATCTTGTCTCACCTCCAGCCTACTGATGATGGGAATGTTGAGAGTCATCTCTGCAATGGGAAACGAATTCCAGCTCAGCCAGACCCAGTACACATGCAGATACACACAAGTGCATACATACACACACAGATAAACTTCCTTCTGAAACAGCTCCTCTGTACTTGCAAGACCTCCAGATCAGTAAGCTGTTATCATTATGATGTTGGTTCTCCCATAAGGAAGTAAGGCATAAAGTAATATTTCTCCATGTGTTAGTTACAGTTGTTCATAATGGCGTATATAAATATAACATTAAAGAAACTACCATGTTTTATTACAGTTATATTTCATTATCTCAAAATCTGCCTCTATGAGAACTGCAGGTTCTCAGAAGCAGACACTCCTGCCCAAAGTGCTTCTGCTCTGAAGACTGGGATCTTCTCCCTTTGTTTTCTTATCTGCATGAGAATGCTCAGTACAGGGTCACCAGCCATCTCTCTGGCTTCATGAGTTGAAGTCCTGTGAGATCTGTCACAGGGAGATGTCAGCAAGCAGGCAGACACCTCCATTCTCTATTTGGATGATCAAAGGGCGTGAAGAAACGTTGTCCTCCAAAATTCACACACTGTTAATATCTGATGGGAATATCTAGGTTTGCCCTTTGTCATGAGCCTGCACTCAGGTTTAGATAACTGAACAGCAACTCCACTCTCTGCAGAGAAAGAAGGGTTCTATTTTTCTCTTTTTTCGTGTAATATACGTAGACCAAAAATACAGTTTTCATTATTCCTTCATCAAACCACCAATATTTGTCTCTGTTAGGAAGAAATTGCATAGTTATCTTGCTGACCTTCTCTGCCTCTTTTAATCCTCTTCTTCATCTGTTTCTGTGACTCAGTGGAGCCTGGTCCTACATCCAGAGCGTGGCTGTCTGCAGGTGGCTGCAGACACTCCTACCCCTCAGAGCCCCACGTGCCATGCAGCTGCAGCTGAGCACTGGCTGGCAATGTCCAGAGGCTTATAATCTGTTCTTCCCCTGTGCCAGACACAGTAAAGCACACAGCAAGGCCCAGCAGCCTCTCAGACACAAATATGACATCCATGGCACAATTAAAACAGACAGATTGTGAACATGTGGCTTTCCTGCAGAAATGAGGGATAGCCACATGTTCATTGCGGTGGCCAAGCTTTATAGAGGTGGTTTAGCGTGTGTCCACCTTAGCTTTTTCCCTATGGAGAAATGGAAGTCCAAAACAGCAACAGCAACAAAACCAAAAGACAAGAAAAAGAAAACAAAAAAACCCCAAAAAAACCCAAACAAACAAAAAAACCCCAAACAAAAACAACAACAACGACAAAAAACAAAACAAAACCCCTCAAACAAAACAAAAGAAAATAAAGAAACAACCCTAAAACATAGGTTAATTGCAGGCTTAAACCACATGCTGCAAAATGTAGATAATTGTCTTTGCTCTTTGAAACAGCTCACATGGGCGCTAATTGGCCTATCGAATTTACACTGTCTCTGAGGGTTGAATTTCTTGGCTGTTATGGGTTACAGGCTCACAGTCCTGATGCTTTGAAGTGGCTACCTGAAAACAGAGGCTAGACAAGATTAAGAGAATAAAAGTAGGTATTTATTTGAAGGGCCTTCAAAGGTACACCTTAGGAGTCAAAATCTTCCGAGGGGCTCCTCCCAGGATGGACACTGGGTCATGGGTTCTTCACACTTAAAAGTTTGATCCATTTGCATACAAGAGTTAATTTTCCAATTATAATTTCAGTTAATGATGTAATTACCCCAAGTTTCTCCTCCTCTCAAAGGCTTTAGTTTACACATTTTGGGGCCTGGGACAACAAGATGTCCTTGAAGTGCAAACCTAGAGAGGGTTTGTTATGTCTAACCAGCATGAAAGAACAGTAGTAAACAGGCCACACGAAACTTCAGAGTTACACACTAGACCGTACAGGATTTCAAAAATACAGAAGTTAAAACCTAAGGCATGAGTCCAGCTACTCCATTGCATGCAGATCAGGGTAAAATGGTTTGGCAGCTACTCAGGGTCCTACTAGGGCAATAGCATCAGTGCTCTTTTGCCAGTGTTCTCAGGTTCTGCCTTTGCTCAGAGGACAAACAGGTTTTCTATAGATAGTCTTGACCCCCTTGCCTGCTGTGATGAGCACTGCCAAGAAAGACCTATTTCTTTCTTTCTTCATTTTCTTCCCTCCTTGTAGTCAAAAATGGCACTTCTTTGACTCAAACACAATCTCCCTTGTAGAGCTGTAGACTTTGTCTGTATTATTACTTTCCTGAGAGAAGAACATTCATATATTGCACTGGCAAAATATTCCTGATATGAATGCAGGTAAACAGCACTGACTAAAGAAACTGTGCCAGTGACAGAAGGACTTGGCCTGTCTTTACCTCAGGAGCTTCTGCCAGCTCACATTTGCCAGTCAGGTGTCAGCCCTATTGCCACTCTTACTGCTGAAGCTGTGCCAACAGAAGTCAATGTAAAGATGCCTTTTTGGAAGCAAAACCATTCCTTGATTGGCAGGAAGGGATATCAGGTATTTGCATGCCAGGGCAACTGCATGGCCACTCGAAGTGCATCTGCACATAAACTAGATCTGCCTGTTGGGCAGAACTGAGGCTTTAACACTCCGGTTTCAGCCAAAAAAAAAAAAAAAAAGTAGTGTGAAAAGGTGTGAACAGAAATCCAGGGCTCCTGCTGCCTCACAGCTCTCCCTTAAGCACAAGTACATGTTCTGGAAGGTTATAGCATCTGTTTCTGAAAGTGGCTCTGTGGCACAGTAGTGTGATATAAGACGGGACCAGTTCCTCCCTGTCCTACTCTCCTATTTTTATATACAGTTTTTAAGCTGCAGCACACGTCTGCATGCCTGGCCCATCTCCGTGCTGCTCATTAGCTCACAAGTGTTCTGTTGTTTCTCTGTCAAGGGTTTTGTTTGTTTTCCAGTTGTCATGCACAGATTCCTCCGGGAAATCAGAGAATACAGGTGGACTTCCTTATTGCTGCTTTGTTGTCATTATGGTAATCTCTAGAAAAAGAAAAAACCCACAGAAATAAACAAAACAAAGGGCGCTCAACATTCTTGTCAGAAGGAAGATGCCTCTTTTGACTCTCTTTGAGAAATGATCAATGTGTGTAAAAATAAATACACTACGTACTTTATCTAACTGTCAGTTTATTCATTTCTTAACAAGCAGAAATGGGCTTCAAAAACCGTAAATGTGTACAAAGAGATAAGGTATATGACAATTTTAATCTTAAGCATTAAGACAGTGTTGAACTTTCCGCAGAAAACCTCATGGTACATGATGATAGTTTTCCCAAGTGATGGTCTAGAGACAGATGTGTTACTTTTTTGTTATTCCTGGTGCCTAAGAGTTCTAGCCCTAGAAAAGCTTCATTAATCTCTTGAAATAGGAGGAGCTGGTTAGTGTAACAGGCAGAGAATGCAGGAAAAGGCTATTTATGTTAGAGTTAATGTGAAAGTTAGAGATTAAATAATGTTCTGTGGATCACTTGGAGCTTACATCTATATTTGAGAGTTAGAGCATGGGCTTAAATATTGTCTGTGATCACCCATACTACTTGCTAGCATTGTCTCTGTCATAGTTATGGCCTGTGCCAAGACACATTATTCTGCTGGGCAGAGTTTATACTGCAGCACAAACCCTCATGGTATGAGGGTATCACCTTGTTTGGCAGAAAGAGAGATGACCCTTCAGGTTGCCAGCTGTGCTGTTTCTCTCAATCTCAGAAACAGCTTGTTCTTTATTTATCTTATTGGACAAAGGACTGGTCTGATATCTGCTGAAACTCAGACTCAAACTTCAACCTCATAAGCAAGCAGGACATGAGTGCCTGTAAAAACATCCTTTATTTCTTTATGAGCAGTTTTCCTTCCAAACATAAGTACTAATTGCAGCTGTACCTTTTCATGGTTTCCTGCATTAGCAAAGGGAGATAGCAACTTGTAAATAAATCCACGTGCAGGTGACACCATTTAATTAGATGGGACTAGATGAATTCTAGAAGGCTTATACTGGATACCACCAGCAGCATGCAGCCAATTTATCTGCTCTTTCACTCATGAGACATGTTTATGGTTGGATATTCATAGTAATCATTAGCATGGATAAGTGTTGCTTCATTTTCTATGAACCATTTACAGCATGTTTTCTTATTTTCCCCCCTTGTTTGACTGCTTGAAAAGCTGCAGAGAAATCCCTGTAGGGAAAAAGCACAATAGCTATTATTTCAAAGTACCTGCATCTTCAAGTGCAAATTATTTTCTTTGTGATTGTAAATACCAGCATTTTCAGAAACAAAGTAACTGCTACAATCCCTGTCCCATCTGTGTCATCTGTGTGTCATTCATGTCCATGACTGCCAGTGCTGTGGTGGAAGGCTGACAGGGAAGGGCATGTACTGCCTTTAGCTGCACAACATTGGCTAAATAGTTGGACATGCATTCCTCAGGAAAGACCTGTGTGAACAGAATCTGAAATGTATTTTTTAACTGTTTTGGAGCAAAATTTTAACTCCTCAATTGATTGGCTGTATTCAAAAGGTAATCTTTTGCAGACCTTGTGCTTGTGTACACCACCAAAGGTTTTGTTTGTGGAAAAAAAAATGCTGTTCAAACATTCTCACTGATATCATGATGGAGAGAAAGAGGGCAGACAGGTGTCTATAAAAGAGCAGAGATGAGTGAACAAGGGATTGTGTGATGTGCTGAAGCAGAATTTCTTCTGAATTCCTCTCTCCAGCTGACTCGTGATCTGATGTGCCTAATCCAGCGCACACCTAATCCACCATTATTCAGTATCATAAGCTTTATACAAAATGTAGTTTAACAACTTGAACTACTCGTCTGTGTCTGCTGCTTCAAGAGCAACTCCTCTTGATCATTCTCAAGGATCTGACCTGTGTTTAGTTATGTGGATTCTGCAGCAGGAGCCTCCCAGCAGAGCTTGGCCCAACCAGTTTACTCGCCAAGGATGTTAATCAGCGCTGAAGTAAATGAGCAACTGGTAGAGGGAATTCTGTGGGACTGACTAAAGTTCCCACAGCGGAGAAGTCGTGTAGCAATGAGTCAAATGAGTTGCTGTGAAGCCACCTAAGAGTTCAGCCCATTTCCTTGTTTCAGGTGTGTGTGTTGTATCACTTGGGCGACTGATGAGGTGGGGAGTTTCCGGACCAGACTTACAGGATCTTAACAACTTATGTTTACACAGAACAGCTCAGATGCACAACTATCTCACCACTATAATATAAACTTGAATTTGATCCTTATTTCAGTTTTAGAGCTTAAATTTTATAGTTCTTACCTCAACCTTAATGATACTATGACGTCCCGACAATTTTAACTTATGCTTTGCAGACTTTTTTCAACGTTACATTTAGATTCAGTCTTACAAATGATGAAGCATCCTCTGGTCTTCTAATTCATTTCATCATTAATCATTCGCTCTGTTTCAAAGATCAGCCACTGAATTTGTAATTTTTAGCAGCCAGCTGTTCAAATTTTCATAGTAGCAGGTGATTTGCAGAACTCAGTTAAACAATTTTACATCTGTCGAAAGGCTTGAAAACAGTGACTCTTATGGCTACCTCATTATACTTGACCTGCAATGGGCTTCTTGTTGGGTTTGGGTGGTCTGTCAGGTTTTGGTTGGGGTTATGGGTATGTGTGTCTGGAATTCAGAGGATCATGGGGACTCCTCTGACTTTCTTTATTCTGCTTACTTTATTTATCTGAATGATCCTTTAAGAAGCAGTGTTTTAAGATTGGGAACCTCAGCAAAAATTTATGAAGATTTCTGAAGATGAAAATTAACCCCACAAAGCAATGAAAGTCCACTTTCATGTAATGAAGAAACACATGTCTAATTAATTTATTCAGCAAACCCTAGCTAAATGTTGAATTCGTACCCACAGTGGAAAGTATGTGGCCTGTTTTGGAACTTACCTATCTGTATCTTTTAAGACTTAAGCCAATAAATATCATAGTCAATAAAACGTCCTGAAAACACCTTCCTATTTGAGAATACACAGGGGTTTTTTTTCTGATTTAATAAAAATGATGTATTCAAAGTCATGTATTCCTCCCATGTCTCTGGTTGGAAATAGCATGACCTGTTTCTTCAAAAATGTTGGCCCAGTAGATCTACTATTCTTGTAATAACCCAACATGAAAGAACAAAAGTTACTCTCTTTTATCCATTTTGCAAGATGCAGAGAAATGTTTGCAGATTGAACTCAGGATGGGAGACTGTATCATCTAAAGAACAGCAGCTGCTGATATTTATGCCTAGAAAAGAACAATGTGTGTTCTTCCCTAAATTACCTCCAACTTTTATCTTGGCAGTGTGCCATACCACATTTAAAAGATAATCAATGGGCTGACTCAATATTAATAATGCAATTCACAAGACAAATCTATTTGTGATTGAGCTGAATCTTGGAACACAGAGCTTAGGAGGAAAATGTCTCAGGTAAAACTAGGAATCCCACTTTCACCTTCTCAGACATACATATATAAATATACAAGTTTAGGCAGACCAGTCAAAGAATAAGGCTGAGGGCAATAACTTTCCAGTTCTAATACTTCAAACGCTTGAAGAATAAGGGAAAGAATACGAGTGGTATTGTATACAGCAAGTGTTATCCTTCCTGCTGAGTGTGTATGAGCTCATGTGAGCTTTTGTGTGTGACTGATGTCCCTGTTGTTTGCTGCTTTGTGGTTGTGTACACAAGCCAACAAAGCAACTTGTTTGAAACAAAGGATGATGTTCCTTCCTTGCCATCAGTGCTCACTGTGATTTCTGAGCATTATTTCCAAACAAAAACAACATAAAGCATCCTGTCAAACTTCCCTACAACTTTCTAAGTTACTCTGGGGTCTGTCTTGGAAACCTTTGAGGCCGATTGCAGTGAATCACTTTAACTGCCAGCTTAGCCACTGAGGAGACAGAGCTGTCATTGCATGAATGAGAGCTCTGCAACACAATATTGTCTGGAGTTTATATTGACATGGCTGAACAAAATTACATAAGCCAAATTTCTAGTTTTAAGGTGCAGCTTTAAGGGCTCTGCTTTTGAAATATGAGCTTAGAAAGTTTCCCAGCCTTGTGATGTACTGCTAATAAGGTGGGAAGACAATAAATTAAATGAACTACTAATACGCTGCCAAATATCACTATTCACAGATGACTGCTACAATTATTGCTAGGTAGTTTGGCATGACTCCAATACTCCTAATGTATAGTCTAGGGCACTCAAACAAATGAGCAGCTCCTTGGTTCTGTGCTGCTGTAAGCACTGCCAGCTTTGCACTTACTAGAGATATGACATCATCCTCTGGTAGAAAATACACCTCACTTCTGAAACAGGTGACTCAGCTGTGAGCAGTATCTCTATCACGGGGAAAACATCTGGGATTACTTACTTCCAGGTGATAGTGCTGCATTGGTTATAATATTATGGACAAATGTAGATCTTATTCTGGCTGTTGTAATTGTTCTTTGCTATTATTGTTGTTCTAACAAGGTTTTGGCTTAGTTGTGCCTGTTACTTTGTGGCATCAAAGGGAAGTAAGGACTGTATTTATTCCCATTTGGGCAAGAGAAGAATTTTCCCAGATCTTGATTCCACGTTTAAAGGAGAAGAAAGTTTTCATGTTCAGTGTAGGTGAGGAAATGGGAGAATGTAAGGGATGAGAGATTGAGCTGTGATCTGACAGGAAAAAGAATCAATTGTATGAGTGAAAGAGAGTGTGAGCTCACACCAGACACCTTTTTGCCACTTTACCAGGAGCAGATGAGTCCCAGTTACATTTCCAAGGGTGAACTTTCTGTAAAGGAACCAAACTGCCATAATCACCTTCAGCTCAGGCAGGCTGAAGTAGGCTGAGACTCAGGAGCCTGATGCAGATTTGTTACACACAGGCTGAAATGTCCATGTCCTGACTCCAGTCATGCCTGCTGATGGCAGATACCAGCCCAACCAGAGTCACTGGATTTGATGCAGAAATAACAGATTCACATGACTTGGACAGAAGCAATGACATGCTCTGAGTGTGGGTCAGGGAACTGAAATAGGCTGCAGGTTATCGTCTCATGTACAGTTACATTTCTGTTACACAAAATTAGTGTTTTCCTGTATTCCCGCTAAATACAGAAGTGAATGATTTTAGAGCATAATTGCAAATTGAACAAGAAGGTAAAATACCTTCCAAGCAAGTCCTTCTGTGTTGCTCCTGTGGGGGTGAAAACCTCCCAGGCAAAGTCAGAGAGATAATGGCTTGTATTACATTAGAATTGATTCTCCCAAGATGTGTTGCCAATTTAGATGAGATAATAAGAATTTGTTCTGCATTTGCATGTAAACATGTAGAATTCAGAAAGTTAAGTGTATTGTAAAATTAGCAAAATTTCTTATTTCCATGAAAAAAATAAATATCTTTCTTAGAGAGCCTTGGGAGGGACAAGGTAACAAAGAGCAGTTCTAGTTTGAGGTCTAGAAGGTCCAGCCTAACACCCCTGTGATATTGCTGATCATTGGTTCAGACCTTGATTAACCTCTGTTGTGTCAGATACATGTATTAACAGAGGTTGGCTTCCTCAATAAAATACTTAGTTCTGAATAGAGCTTCATTCATCCTTTTGGCCTGTTTCTGGCAAGCTTTTAATATTATGCTAATTTCTAGTTGACACTGAAGTCATAATCTTTCTGCACCTAATTTTGGAAAGATTCATGGCAGTGCTGAGGCACTGCAGTGATGATCAGGATGGACACAGTGTCTATAGCCAGGTTTATATCCGAGTGAGTTTCTCCTCAGCCTGCTTGAAAGGGTAGATCTAACAGCGTAGGAAATTCTGATTAGTGACAAAGAACATTTTGCATTTTATTTTATATTCCTGTGACAGAACTCATCTTCTTGCCCTCAGGCACTGGGAAATGGGAAAGAATTGAAAACACGCAGAATTACTAGAGAAAGGAGAGGCAGCAGCTTAAAAACCACTTTGCTTAATGAGGATTATGTATATTTTAGCGTGAGTATACTTGCATAACTATTTTCTCCCTGTTCATAAATGAAGTTCTGGGCATGCTGGATGTAAAGATGAATATTATTAGTTTTGTGACTGTGTTTGTATGTATGTGTTTGACACCAGCATCTTTCTAAATAGATAAGAAATTATCTATGAACCTGGTAGCTAGATCTGAGACAATGTGGACACAAAAAGATTAAATTAGATAAGATGAAATTAGATTTGATGAGACTAGAGATAAATTTACAGTGTATAAAGTTATTTTCCTTAGGCATGAGGTGAGAGATTAATCTTACCTAACCTTAACTGTCTAAAAGTTTTCTGCCTGGATTATCATTTAGAATCATACCACTGTCGATGAAGAGATAAATGAGCACTTCCAGAAGGTCATTCATCCCATTGTAAGATGTCTGTCTCTGGAGATCCCAATCTGTGTCTTTTATTCCCTGTACTGATTCTAGATGAGTAGTTAAGACTTGATGCCTAATGTCTTGGTTTGAGATAAGTTTAGGGAGAAACACCCTGGAAGGGACATCTCCTCCACAGAAGACAGGTTTTAGCACTCCCTCCCCCACCAATATGAAAGGAATTTCTTGGATGAAAGTGGAAAAAAAATATTTCACAAGCAGAATGCCAGCATAGGGCACAGGAAAAATATGAGTGATGTCAGAAAATAGACCTCCTCTCTGCAGAGACAGCTGGTGGATTCAGAGTTGAATGTAGCTGGCTCGGCCCCTCCCGAGGCCCGAGGCTGGGATGTGGCGTCCCCGCAGCCTCCCCACCAGTCCACGGGGTCCGATGATCTGGTTCTTAGACTATGGCTAGGCCGAGCAGGTCCAGAAGAAGGAGTTACCGGAGGATTTCGTGTGCTGGTGTGGGGAAATTTCTTGCTTCAGCTGACAGGCCGGCTGAAAGCAGGAAGGTGCTCCCTCGGCTCTGCAGCGCTGAGAACGCGGGGGAGCG
>VZRR01002464.1:10882-32860 GCA_013398015.1 Oreocharis arfaki | reverse complement strand
TGGTGGTTCCTGATAGCTGGCATATCCATCCTGCAGATGGTGGTTCCTGATAGCTGGCATATCCATCCTGCAGATGGTGGTTCCTGATAGCTGGCATATCCGTAGCCACTCGGCTTCCCCCTCTTTCCCTTGGGTCCCGCTTAAAGCTACAGGACCCTTTTCTGGGCAATAAGCAGATGCTTGCATAGCATTAACCCTTTTCTTCAGCCAGAGATGAAACATTTTGGTCATAAATGACAAACAAGTTTAAATGCAGAGTAAAACTTAAAGTTTACTGAATTCGCCTATGACTTGGACATCAAAATTATGTCAATACCTTTTATGCTTTATGAAGCTTTATGAAGCTTCTTCTCTTCTATGACACAGCTTGCACTCTATATTTACAGGATTGAGGATTATGAATATTTCTCTTTTGTTTTTTTCTTTAATTGATGTACATAAAATAAATACATATGCTGTGATACCCATCAGTAACAGTTTTTTGGTTAAGAGGTTCACCTGCAGACTGCAAGAGTATGAGGTCATACCTTTTAAGAGATTAGAGATACCAACTCACATATAAATCCCACACCTATCCTGAAATCAGGCACTGGGACAGTATTTAGGGAAGTATCACCAACTATTTATTTATATTTTCTCATTGTTTTGTTCTAAGTACTCACTGTTGATTGCTATCAAGAATAAGATGTTGAACTGTAATTATATAATACAGTCATTTTTGTTTCTTATGCTCAGTCACAGAATCATGAAGTTTGAAAATACCTCCAAGATAATCAAATTGAACCTTAAGTTGGTAGTGGGCTGGGATTCAGTTGGTTGGTTGATTTTTCCATTGCAAAATGTAAATCTATTATTGTTAACAGAAGCATTTTGTGTTCCACATTATGTCATGTTTAACTTCTGTAGTGAAGCTGGTAATGTCAGCAGAAGTTTAGCTCCCATAGTATCTGCCTTCTATAATTATGCCAGACAGCATTTTCAGAAATGCTGAACTTCCAGTAATCACTGGGCTATGAGTAGGAGTAGAAAGAAATTCAGCAATGCAGAGCTTGCTCTTTCTTCTTTTTTTTTTTTCTGCTCTAGAGCCTGAATGATATGGAGTTTCAAGGAAAATCTAGGTTTAACCTATCTCCAGCCAGCATGAAGCCAAAGCACAACCTGAACTTGCAGGGATTGCATGAGCAAGTCAGCTTTTTGTCTTGAAACCTGCTTAATTTCTGCCCTGCTGCTATTCTCATGCTGCAGATGGAAGAAGCTGTCTCATTTTATTCCACTGTTTATAGCGTGGATCAAGTGACTCACATGGAGTCTTCTAGCTGTTGCAATTGATTTCAGGACACTATTTGAAATATAACTAAGAAATCAACTCTCGGCCATTCTACACTCCTGACAGGTCCACCCAGGCTGATATCCTTTCACCTAAATATATTTATAAAAGCTAATATAAAATTTTGGCTGACAGTAACTTCAGACACAGCTGCTTTTGATCAAAAAATTTAGATTAGAGGTGAAGCAAGGAGATACAAGGGGTCATGCTGCCTATGCTGTAGTACAAAATTTTCTTCTTCGTCTTCAGCAAAATAGAGTCTGTTGGTTGTACACAACGTAGGATATCAATCACAGCTGTGAGCTCTTGAGGCAAATGCATGAACATAGGGGTGAATAAGAAGAGAGTCAGGTCTGATTTGCTGCAGTATTTTAAACATGTATGAGATGAACAATGGAAAATGCTAGAGAAGATAAAGAGGAGGGAAGGATAACTTCTGTGGAACAGAGTAAGAGGGAATCAGACTGTCATTGACATTAGAAGAAGGGTTTTTTTGGTGGGAAAAAGATCCACTGCACATGTCAAAGCAGGGACCGCTTTCTTTCAGGAATGCCTACTAGATTGCTTGTTCCTATTCTCCAATTCACTACAGCTGGTGAGTTTGCATGTCCAGCCACACCCTTTCCAGTCTACCCTCAGACACCTGCAGGGCACCGAAACTAAGTGAAGGGATAACACCCCACACCATTGCCAGGGCTTTGCCCTGTTGGGATTTAGAGACAGCTTTGCTTATACTCACTTATGTCTCATGCTAGAACAGATGACTTCACAGAGCTGTCTGTGTTTAGTTTATGGGATATTTCAAGATTCTCAGAGTAATAGGAAAGAGACAAAGTTTGCACTGAATAGCTAAATGAAGTAGTCTCTTAATAGCAGGCAACATGACATAGGTACTATGGAAAATTAAAATAACATCAAAATATTTCTTGTATTTCTCCTCACCAAGTGCTACTACTATCAGTAGTAGTGACGTCTACTGCTCTTCCTTTATACGTGAAGACTAGGATTGCTTGAGTGTAAAAACAAACCTAGGGCTCTGAGTCATGGTTCTAAATTGAATCTATGGCATACTTTCAGTTTGCTATACTTTTAGTTAAAGTGAATGTCAATGTGAAAATATTTTTACTGAATTATATCTCTTTTTCTCAGAGCTTTAAAGACAAAGTAGGTTCTCCTCCTCTCTTGCATTTGGTAATTTGTACTACTGATCAGCTTGGTGTAGCACTTCAATCACGTGAAGTAACAGGCTGCCTGGGAGAGCAGGCAGTTCAGCCTTTGTCCCTATCTCACACCCTCTGAATACCTGTGGGGTTTTGGGAGGAGTGATGTGGGAAGAAAATGAGAAAGCAAGTGTTCATGAACACTTCTAAATCCTTCCCTCCTTCATTTTCCTGGGTAGATTTTTCATTCAACCTGTGACATCTGTCATTAAAGTACTTGTGTTTCAGGTATCAGGTACAGATTACAGCACTCACTATACAGATTTGAGCAAAATAGTCAATAGAATTTTGTAGGATTTCACCAAATGTAAATATCTATTTTAGGATGAAATTATTTGTGTCCTAATCTCCATTAAGTATCTTGATTATCTCCTCAACAACCAGAAGATGAACCTTGGGTCACTTGTTGGCATAAGCACTTGCATTTGTAGATAAGCACACTCACTCAGATGGACTCCATCTCACTGGAGCCTGGAACCAGGGAAGCACTGCTCAGCAGCACTGCATGGATCTCTGCAAACTCTCTGTCTTAATTTGATATGACAGCTCCTCTCCTTTGAGTTACACATAAATTCTTGAACTACAGCTAAAGGCTTCACCTAATTGCAGCCTCCAAGTAAGATGAAGAAGGGCTATTTACAAGACCACGTGTAAATACAGGACCAGAGGGAATGGCTTCAAACTGAAAGAAAGAAAGAAAGTTTTGATTAGATATTAGGAAGAAATTCTTTATTGTGAGGGTGGTGAGATACTGGGACAGCTTTCCCAGAGAAGCTGTGGACACCCCATCCCTGGAAGAGTTCAAGGCCAGGTTTGATGGGGCTCTGAACAACCTGGTCCAGTGGAAGGTGTCCCTGCCCATGGCAGGATAGTTTGAAATAGGTGACCTTTAAGGTCCCTTCCAACACAAATCATTCTATGAGTCTATGATTCTGTGATTCCATGATTCTGTGATTCATTGTTCTATGTCTCTATTTTTCCTGCAAACAATGAAATCGGTCTTCAGAAATCCTGTATATGTGCCTGGAATGCCAGTATGGGTATGATTACAAGAGTATAATTTGGATGCTTCTTAGTAGTCACTTTACTAACCCAAATTCACACACTAAGGCATGTGGAGCTGAAGGCAGCATTGAACAATCATCTATTTCTGTCCAGTTCATTAATTTGCAAGTAGATTTGCAATTCTGACAGGCATTTCCTGCTCTCAGTTCTTAAGAAAAAGACCAAAGATAAAGATTTCACAGTCTCTCCATGTGTGTTGTTCACACCCAGCAGTATCTCTGGAGATCCCAAACTGCAGCACCTTTGAAGAGTGGAAAGAACTGTCCTGTAAAACAGTTCTTTCCCCCTTCAGTGCACAAATAGAAGACTGAAGAGAAATTAGCTTAGGTAATGGATGACGTGCTCTACACCCAAGAGCCAAAATAGGGTGACAATAATGTGGTAAACCTCAAGAACTTTAAATAAGAAAATTATTAACTTGGAAAAAAGATGTGATTTACCATTTTAAATAGCTGGAACACAACAGAAGAACACTTGCTAGGAATCGTTTGTGTCATGATTGGGAGCAACGCTAAGAATAGCTGCACTCCTACCCAATACATATTTGAGAAATAAATAATGCAATAAGGAGCTTCATTCTGTTTGTGGTATTTACCACTTGTGAATGTTCAAAGATTGTAAGACTGTGTAGATGTATTGGGTTTCTGTGGCAAGGTTTTGGTAGTAGGGGGCCGCAGGAGCGAATTCTATGAAAAGCTGCCAGAAGTCTCTCTTATGTCTGATAGAGCCAATGTTGGCTCCAAGATGGGCCCAGTGCCGGCCAAGGCTGAGACCATCACCAGCAGTGGCAGAGCCTCCGGGACAGTGTATTTAAGCAGAGGGAAAAAAGTGCTGTGAAACTGCAGCCAGAGAGACGAGTGAGAATAGGTGAGTGAAACAGCTCTGCAGACACCCATGTCTGTGAGGAAGGAGGGGCAGGAGCTGCTCCAGGTGCCAGAGCTGAGGTTCCCCTACAGCCCCTGGTGCAGCCCGTGGTGAGGCAGCTGTGCCCCTGCAGCTCATGGAGGGCACAGGGGTGCAGAGATCCACCTGCAGCACCTGTAGGAGTCCCATGCTGGAGGAGAGGGATGCCTTAGAGATGGCTGAAACCCCAAGGGAAGCCCAGGCTGAAGAAAAAGTAACTTGACTGAGTTTCTAAAAATAGAAACAAACAAAACAAAAACCAGAGCAGCCAAATAAAATAATTCCATATATTCCATATATTTAAGTTGCAGTTATTTGTAACTTAAAACTCACCTGCAGGCTTTTATTTTTTTTTTCAATAAATCTTATTAGTCTAGACATTCCTTAGTCACCACAGATAGTAAACACTATCCCTCTGACACTCCATCGTGTAAATGGAAAAGTTGATCTCACGATATTTCCTCAGTATAAGCACAACAAACAAACAAAAGATTGTAAAAAAGACCATAAAGAAAGAAAAGCAATAAGACCCAACAAAATCCAAATGAAAGCTGATATAAGACTCCACAGTGTAGCCCAGGTTTTCTGATGACCATACCCTGATCCTCATCTCATCTATCCTGACTTTTTCTTTAAGAGATTCCTGCCTGAGTCCAGGTTTTCTCTGTTCTGCTCGCACACACGAGGGACAGGGTTTGTAAGCTCAGAAGGTTGCTATGTTTAGTGCAAAGCAGCAATCATCTGAAGTTATAGTACAAAAACTTTATCAGTACATTATTCAAAACTTAAGCCTGCATATTTTGGTCAAATAATATCTTCAGCATCACTTACATACTAATATTATACCACACTTCCCTGACTCTATATTTAAAGACAGATATCACACATATATAAAATGCAGTAGGTGTTAAAAGGAGGTCTGGACTGGCTCATGCATTCCTTTTAAACCTTTCTGATTTTTACACCTTCAGCCTATATAAAAGCCTTTCAGACTTTGTTCCTTTCCTTTAAAAGCACGTTGATCTTTTTAGTCACACTCCTCGAAGTTTCAAGAGCTCCCAGGGAGCCAACACATATGCACAGCGAGTCTGATGTTTGTTCCAGTTCCATGAAAATCACCCACAGATGTGCTCTTTTAGTTCCTTTGTGATGTTCAGATGAGCTAATCACACTCAGGGAACTTTGTGAAGCTGTGCTGTTCCCCTCACAGACACCCATTTTCAGAATTAGGTCTTTGAATACTTGAAGGTGTACACAGATGGGGTCCTCTGAAGCTTCCTAGGCACAAGTGACATCTTCAGAAGGCGCCAATTCTACAGACAGAAACCTAACTGGACACTGACTTTCTATCCACTACAGCTCCCTTGCAGTTAATCCTCAGTAATTAGCAACCATCACCCTATGGAAACAAGAGGGAAGAGTTCCGCAAACAAGAAGGATTGCTTCATGATGGCTCTGTTGAATGAAACTGTCCACAAAAGGAATGTTCAAGAATTATGGATGCACTGAATGCTCATTCTGGGATGCAGGCTGGGGTGTCCTAGGAGAGCACAGCTCTCCTAGATACAAGAAACAGGTATGGAGCAGTGGGTGAGAGCGGTGTCGTGGGAGGGAGGCTGTGAGAGTTGGGGTTGTTCAGCCTGGAGAAGGCTGCAGGGAGACCTTATTGCAGCCTTTCAGTACCTAAAGGGAGCTTACAAGAAAGCTGGAGAGGGACTTTTTACAAGGGCACGGAGCAATAGGACAAGTGGGAATAGTTTCAAGCTGAAAGAGGGAAGGTTTACACCAGGTATTAGAAAGAAATTCTTTAGATGAGACTGGTGAGGAACTGGAACGAGTTGATGTAGAAGGTGTAGAAACCTCATCCCTGGAGTGTTCAAGGCCAGGCTGGATGGGGCTTTAGCAACCTGGTCTAGTGGAAGGTGTCCCAGGGGTGTTGGAACAAGATGATCCCTTCCAACCTGAACCGTTCTATGATTCTACGTTTCTGTGACAGGTGGAAGATGCAACGGCTGCAGCACAAGCAAGAGGGTGTCCTGAAGAAGTCCCTCACCATCTGGGAACTTCTTAGACAGCTCCATGTCTGTGCTCTATGGCCACATCTGCTCTAAATGGACTGGCTGCTCCCAGGCAGTGGAGCTCCACTGTCTGCACTGTTTACTTGCTGCAGTGAAATAATTACCACACACAAATGATTGTGTGTGTGGTTCAGTAGCTATCTCAGGCCCAAAATGAAATCTGTCAACTTGCATACTGTTGCCTTTTCCTGGTCTTAAAATTAAGAACCAAACAGGGTTAAGTGAAAAAAAGGGTTTTACCTCGGTATTTATTGAAGGATCCTTAGATGCAGCACTTTGTTCTGGTGGAATGCACTGAAATGTACCCCAAAATGCAACGCACAGTGCATCAGAAAAGTGCATTCAATTATAGGCCTTACAAAGGAGCCGATCTATCAAAGATTCCCCAATGAGAGGCTCAAGTGAATGCCCCGTCTCGAGGGGCTGGATGGGCGGATGGGCCTATCTTAGTTTACAGAATGTGTTCTGGAGAGGACCTTGGTGTCTGGGGCGTTCTGACCCCTGACTGTGAGGCTTCCAGGATGTTTGGTCCCCCGGTTGAACAAAATAGTGGGTCCCAGCTAGGCTATCTAATTTAAGGAATTTCAAGTATGTGGGCTAAAAGCATTAAGAATACATAAAAGCTATATAAAAGAGTATATAAAAGGGGTATAAAACAAAAGGCAAAAAATCATGATGGCATCAACACCACCCTGATCCAGACTCAAAGTGAAATTATGGTGTGTGAGCATCTCCACACCAACATTAGAGGGTTATCCCAAGAACATATAGTTTACCAAATATAGCTTTTTTTCTTTTTCTAGTTTCTAGAGCTTCTGCAAACAGAAAAAACTTCAGTGAGTCTATGAATGGAATACATTTCCTTTCTTGAAAGCCAGCCTACACCCTTGCGAAAAATGTTATTATTAATAAGTGAAATATTTACATTCATATTTTAGCTTGCATTTGAAATATCTGCACTTTTTTCACTGAGTTCCACTGAAAAATATATTGCAACATGTTCCCTACCCACTGATTTAGCTAATGAGATCATTGTTACAGCCACAGATTTAGAACAACAACAAATGGCTATAAAATGATATCAACGGCTGGAGCAGATGTATGGAATGACCTTTTGGAGATTGCTTGAGGAAACCTTGTAAAATCTATTTTTGTTGGCTAAACCCATGTTTACTGCATAGCTAATGTTTTTTCACTGCCTTATGTGCAGTTAAAGACAGTAATTTGGACTGACACCAGACATAACTTTTCATGCTTCATGGCAGCCCCCACCTAAGCTATTAATTTACCACCTGCTTAAGTTCCTAAAGCAATGAGCTGTCAACAACTTTTCTTAAGCTCTAAGACTGCTTTCAAACAAAACCCAAGGCCTTAAGAGAATGAAGTATGTACAATATCCCAAAGAATTTCTTCAAATTATTTCACAGAGTTCATATGGAATTAAAAAGTTGAATGTTGAGGATATCTAGCAAACTTCTGGTCATAGTCTCAGTCCAGTCTTTCACTACCATTATTTGCTCTGCATGCTTGAAATTCACACTTAGTAACATTACAGTAGCTTGTTTAAATATGGTGGCAGAATTGGGCAGCTGTTCCTTGTAATTCCTTTGGAATTCTACTAGCATAACTGATACAAAAAATAAATTTGAGATATCACAGCCCTAAATATAAAAGTTTGCATTTCAAAGTTTGGTTGACAAATACAAACTTTGCTAAACCTTTGAGTCAAAAATGTATCAGCCATCTTTTATGCATAGAAGAGTATATTTAAAAGAAATGCTTTCCATGCAGGCTAGAAGCAAAAACTTGGGCTGGATGGTTTAACTGTATACTAGGTCTAATATTCCACATATTTTGGTTATCTTTTTAACAAGTAAATGACTGAGTGTGTTTGTTGTCTTAAACTCTGAATCTATTGTCTGCCAACACCCTCAGAAAGCCCTTGAATGCTCAAAGATCTTTGTGGAATATGAAGTCAAATCCACATTTGACACATTATTTTAATTTTTTTTCATCTGATTTATTGTTTCTATGATGGCTCCAGTGTCCTGCGTAAAGCTATCCTTTTTAATGGATTTCTTAGGTAAATTAAGTCAACTTGCTTCACTCCACAGCATGGAAAATACACACAGGCCTGGGCTTGGAGGCTCCTTTTAGTCAAGTGTTCTTGTTCTGCTCACCTCTGTGACCATGAAGAACTTCAGATGTTATGTGTGAACCATTGGTCATTCTTACTAATTCTCCTCATTTTACATTTCCTCCATCTTCGTAATTCCTGTCTTCCTAAGTCACTTCTGCTCTCCAGTAAACTCTGGATATTTCATGAGAATACTTCCAATATAAAGCCTTTTGCACATTCTCATCTGCACCTTGCTGGGTGTTGTAAGTAGAATCTCACCTAAACAAATATGCCTGATTTTAATAATTAATCATAATTAGAAGAGTTCGTCACAGGTTTATCCATTAGGCAGTTGACGAAAAAAGATGTGCACAGAGTAGATGTCTGACACTGAGAAACTTGAGTAAATTCATAATAAAGGTCAAGACAATTTGCAGACTCTATTTCTCAGGGCTAAAATCCAGTTTTATACATACAAAGCAACGAGCTCTCTCTTTTTCCAGTGCATTCTGTAAAATTTATCAGTTATTTCCACCCAACCAACTTCTAAGTGAGTCCTTCATTAAGGTACCTAATTTAGGATATCATTTCTTTATCACTCCTTCTGTAATCAGTGCTGAGTATGGGTAGTTCAGCCTGTCTGCAATCTGCACCAGACTGTAATTTGTTTAATCCTCTCCACTGCAAAGAACATTAAGGGTGCATTGGTCAAATGTCCAACCCTATGTGAGAAATCTCTTCCACCTTCCACCATCCCCAGTCCTTTAGGACCTCAAATCATCAAACTATTGAGAGAGCAGTCAAATTTAAGTCTGACTGTGTATGGTGTACCTCAGCTATTCATTTAAAGTTAAGCACTTTCCTGAAGAGGGATGAGGGAAAATATGGGAAAATGCTTTGTTGATTTGGGACCTTAGATTTAAGCTAGACTGGGCCAACTACTGGCCTGAAACCCAATAAGGTGCATGTTCCTGACCAAGTGTTTTTGTACAGTTGAAATACAAGGAGTTACAAACGATAAGAACAACACTGTCATATAAACATTGGTATTACCTTGTTATCTGGGTATGCGGAGACAAAACTTTGAATATAAAAGATTTAATATTGTTATAAACTATAATTTAATATTATTATAAACTGTAAAATAATGTGAAGTTCCAGTTAAAAGAGGGAAAGCAGGTTGTGACCATGAAATGGAAGATAGGGGCTCTGGAAAAGGGCTGAGGGTCACGGGGGACGTGACCTCTCCCTTCCCAGTGGAATTCTAAACTGCTAATGCAGTACTGGATGTTTAGACAAGAGACTAAAATACAGAAAAGAACACATAATCAAATTTCTTAATAGAATGAGGTTTAGAATAGAGAAAGTATGAGCTTGTTTTGTTCAGATTAACAAAAAAAAAGAATTTTCTAAATCTGCAGAAGGTGAAAAAAAATATCTGAGGATGAGGGATTTTAAAGAGGAAAAAAAAAGAGTTCAAACTGTGTAATTTATCATAGAGAATAGTGAAAGGTGAGTTGTACACTTTTAAATTAATTTCAATTAACTTCTGACTGATGTTTATATTTTAAAGAACCAATAAATCATGAGAATTCATCCCTGAACACTGAAGCTGGGAAAACTCAAATTAGGAGGAGTGTTTAACAAGGCTGATGGAAGCAAAGGATTCTGTGCTTCCTTTTATATTTATGTTATGCAATATCATGTTCTTCTGGAATTCTTTGATGGCATACCAAGATCAAGGTCTCAGTAATTGGTTCAGTTGCACATTGTAGATATAAATATCTACCAGAACTCATCTAAAGAAACTGTTTTCTCCCCAAAACACTATCTCACTCCTTCCCATGTGGCTGATCCACCCTAGCTCTCAACCCTGTGGTTTCATCCTGTTTCTCATACTAGACAGGCTCTGCTTTCTAAGAATGGAATAATCCCCTCTCCCCCCACCACAGGTGAGATTTCTGCAGGAATATCACAGTTTTGGTGAGAATGGTCAGTCAGTCAGTGGTCAGAGCTGGTGCAAAGGAGGCGATGGAAATGTAGAGTCAAGAGCTCACAGAAGGAGCAGGTAATCATAGGGGAGAATTAATTCCTCCATAGGTGGAGCAATTAGAGCAAATGACCCATCCCTTGCACTCTGTTAATTAAAAAACCCAGTTTCTACTGAATTTTTTGTAGAACTGAACCTTAGAAGTGTTTTCATAACAGTTTCATGCATTTTCCTAGATGCCAAAGAGTTTATTACCAAACCAGAGGATAATCCAAAGTTTCTTCAAAGCAATTGATTGATAATTCAGAGGCAATTTCCTATATATAAGGTAATTAAATAACTTTACATTTACTACAATGGTATCTTATTTTTCATACTGCTTTCTAATAATTTTTTAATCTTCTGAGCATCTGGTTTTATTAGTTTCCATTTGCAAGATAATAAATATTTGAATTCACAGCTTTTGTGGAAGCACAGTACATAAAAGGTAAAATGATATTTAGTCAGCTTTTATTTGAAAAGCACAAAACCTTCTGTAATATATAATGTTAAATCCTTTAATATATTTGAAAGTGAATTGTGTATGACAGAAGGCAATAAAAATTAATAAGAATCTCAGCATTTTGACAATTTAGAGGTACCCTCCTCATTGATATGTGCACAGCTTCTGTTTCAGTATGGTTACTCATTTGCTCTTTATATGTCTTTTTATTTTTTATAGGTTGGCCTTCCTCAATTTCTAAGGTTTTTAGGAGAATTTATGTCCATTTGGTTCTTACATGAGTTGAATTTCCACATTTTTATTATTATTAGCATTACCTTGAGCATTAATATATTGATGGTGTACTATCTGTTCTATAGCAAACTCTGTATGCTATATAGCACAGTTATTTATCAATGAGTGTACTATCTGTTCCTAATAATATAGGGACAGAATAACTGACTTAATTATAACATTGTCATTTAATGTTTACTAGTGAAACCTTACAATTTCTTTTTATAAATAAAAAGCTTAATATATATTAGAATATGATTATTGGGGAAAAACAAAAGCCAACATATTGCCATGAATTATCTTCTGGCAAAATGATTTTCCTTTATGTGTTATTTATTCATTATTTTGTCTTACTCATTGAAATGCTAAGAAGATCTAGGCACACAAGCATGTAGAAGAAAAGAAAACCTTATAAATGGTAAATAGTAAAGCACATCACTGAAGATAAACACTTTGCGAACATTCCCTAGGCTGATAATGTCCACATACACCATTTGGCAATTACACAACACAGGCCTGCAAATAGTTACTGAGAAAGAATAAAGGTCTACACTGTTGTGTCGTTGAGGTTTACTTGTTGCTGTTTTAACACAATTCAGTTTGCTCTCAAGAAACACAGGGACTTTAAACCACAGGAACTTCAAAGAAAAATACAGGTTATTTAATTTGCCAAAAGTTTGGAATGTGCTCCATCTCTTAAAATAAAGCAAAGATTTTCAGTAGGGGAAGGATTCAGGAATGACTCTTAATGTGTAGCACTAAATTCTGCAGCAAGCAGAAAATCAGGCAAATAGTCTCTCCTTTGTCATATATATCTCTTATCTAATCCTGTATTCTCAATTTCATGAGGATTTATATATGCTTTTTACTTTATTGGGACTTTCCACAGTGAATATAATTGAGAAAATTATCAATTCGTTTGATAAAGAAAGTCCTAAGTTAAAAAAGTCTTGGCTATAGATTCAGATTCTTTCACTGGTGTAAATACATTAAAACAAACTTAAAGAAAATCTGTCCACACTGTTTGACAAGACACACTTGTTCATAATTTTTAGAAATGAACACATCTGTGTGGATTAAACAAGAATAAAACAATTAAAGGGTCTGAGGCTTTCTGAGTCAAACCAAAGAACAGTAATACCACATGCCCACATTAATTTTCATTTTTAATTTTCACTTTGCTTATTGGGCTGATGAAATCATAATTAATTTATTAATTTCTTTTTGATTTTAAACTGCTACTGCATCATAAACACTCCTGACATTTAAAACAATTTTCATGTTTATAAAAATACTAAGGTTAACCTTCCAATTTGCATTCCAGGAAAAATAATTGTTCAGCCATTAGCTATAGCAGAAAGCTAATATAACTGCCAGGAATTATTAGAAGAAAAATGTCTGTGCCACACTAAAAGCAAATAAATAAATAAATGCAGTCAATTCAGAGTAAATGAAAACATATTGACCTCATTTCCTAGTGACTGAAAAAGCTTCATGAAGAAGACCTGCTGGTATAAATTATGTATTTCCTATGTCAGCAGAGAGACAGGAATGAGTGGCTGGTGACCAAATTTCCCCTGATGATTATCTTTCTTTTTAATCCTGGCTCTTCAGTGAACTGGAAAAAGTTAACAGTATTGCATTATCAGCATCAGATTTAAGGTGCTGGATTTCTAATGAGCTGGAGGTCTCCAGAAGAGAAAATTGCTCATAAAGAACAGCGATGCAGGGCCAGGGGAGAAAGGAAGAGGCCTGGTTTTGTAAAGTACAATTGACCCATGTTTCATAACATGCAACCTGCAGAACTTCATCTGAAAGCAAATGACCTCAAGCACACAAGTAACTTCCTAACTTCCATGAGGCCATTCAGGAATCCGAAGAGCTCCACCCTTATGCCATACGAGTAAAAAATTCAAAAATCATGAGTCAGAGCTGAACACTGAGCCCAGTTAAATGCCAGTATCCATTTTTTTTTTTTTTTTTTTTTGTTTTTTTTTTTNTTTTTTTTGTTCGTTTTTTTTTTCTAACAATACTCTTCTGATTCTTTCTTCAGCCTTGACATTGTGCTGACTTCTCATACTCATTCCTTTACCCATAATCTCAATTTATGGAATAGTGTGTAGCACATGAGTAGCTGGGACCAAGAAGAAAATTTTAAAAAATGACAAACATCACATCATGGACTGGAGAGATAATTATTCATGTTCTCATGCAGCTAAAAACCCTGCAAAAGCTGCAGCAGCTCTAAGACAGGAGGGTTTAGAGAAGACATAAGAGCAGTGACTGAGGTCACTTGGCTTGTTCAGCCTGGAGAAGAGAAAACTGAGGGTAGAACTCACCTCAGTCTGCAGCTTCCTCATGAGGGGAAGAGGGAGGCAGCACCAACCTCTTCTTTCTGGTGACCCATGACAGGACCCAGGGGTAGAGCACAAATCTATCTTGGAGTGCCATAGCCTGGTTATTAGGCAAAGGTTCTTCACCCAGAGGGTGGTTGGGCACTGGAACAGGCTCCCCAGGGAAGTGGTCATGGCACCAAGCCTGACAGAGTTCCTTGTGGGTTCCTTCCAACTCAGTGTATTCTATGATTCTTTTGAGTCTGTGATTTATATTCCTCCCCTCAGCCCTCCTCAGTGCTCTGCTGCTCCCAGGACAAGTATCCTCTGCCAAACCTTCAAGCCTCATGCACAGTAAAAAACTGAATTGGCTTGATTTTGTTGTGACTGACTATCTTCACCACAGTTTTTGACTTCAGAGAAAAGTTCACTGATCTGAAACAGCTTTGGGATGGTGCTGCAGGGTAACAATTTGCCAGCATGCTCGCGTTAGAGGGTGCTCGCTCTTGCACATTGGAAGGGATGTATTTTCAAACGGCTGATGTGATTTACTCTGGATTGCTAATTGTAATGCCTGCAGTCACTAATCCCTGACTTCAAAACCAAAAAAAGCACAGAGTAGTTTTTTTCATATTTCTTAGTGCTAGACCTTTCTGAAAGTGATGGGTCACACACCAAACAACACCTGGCCTTGGGTCTCCTCCGTACTCCAGGCAGTGTTCCAGAAGTCCCAACACATGCTGATGTGTGTCCATGGTATTTTGCATTATTTTGGTTCTAGGTGCAGCAATAATGGGAAGGCTGTGTTTCAGCCTTTTAAAGGACTGGTGTTTCATACCAGAAATCTGAAGATGTGAGTTGTGTGCTATGGGGAAAGGAAGAAAATATGGGAAAGTGCTTTTGGATATAAAAGCTGCTGCAATGACGTGGAGGATTGCTGAGGACAGAGGGAGACAAAACTACCTTTCATCTTCTTTTTATTGGCACAGGCCCCTGAAACAAACTATTTACAGGATGCAAGTTTGTTTTTTTTTTTCTAGATGGAATTGAGTTATTCACTAGAAGACACTAGCATTTATTCAATCTGGAGCATAAGAACTGTGAGCTAAGCTGTCTGGCAGAGTAAACATATCTTTCATATCAGCGATACAGTCACCCTTCAAGTTGGGTTTATATAAAGGTTATCTTATTTTTATTTCACTTATGTGAAATGAAAACAACTGGGAAAAGACAGAGAAAGGATAGTCTTTTATTCTGCCACTTGCAAAACAACTGCTGGCAGAGCCTTAGCTGTGGTGAACTGCCCGTCTATCTGGCTTAGCACATGATCTACTCAGTACCCTAGAGCTTAATCTAATATTCTTAAGACTAAATTGACTTAGAATGTGAAATTAAAAGGGAGGGAAAGTATGCAGTTATAGTGACAGAAAACAGATCTTAATGATTTCATACTTCTGGCCTAAAAGTAATCAGTGTAAACCTTAAAAAAAAAAAAAAAACCAAAAAGTCTAATATTGTTGAGACAAGTTAGTAACTTTAAAGGAAAGTAGTAATATTTGAATTGCAGTTTAATTTTTCATTCTTGAAAATATTCTTCATTCTGAACATGACAATGCTAAAGACCAGTTTTACATTGAGCATGACTACTGTATATTGATGGTAGGAAATGGGTGTGCTTTCATTGTGGGGAAACATGGAACTGCATCACTATTACTGGAGCTGATTGCATATTTTGAGAGGAATAAAAATTCAGGAGATTATGCAATCCTTGGCACATCTAAATTCACATTTCTTTGTGTCAGGTCACATCCAGCTCTACATCTGTCACCGAAATGATGGGAAGAACAAAATTCTCAAATACTGTAATTTCAATATTGGAAAACAGGTATAATTTTATATCGGTGCAGTGTGTGGGGGGAACTGCTCCTCCCATCATACACATGCATGCAAAGCTCCAAATCTGTCATTTATCTATACAAACCATATAAACTCATCTAAATTCCCAGAATTCTCCTCCCCCTTCTCAGAAATCATTTGTGTGTGCAAAGCTGTACACCTTAAAGATGCACATTTGCATACAGTTTGGGGAAAGGTTTCATGAGGATGTCTGGTGGTCCCTTGGAGAATAGCCCTCACCTCACTTTATTCTTTCACAGCCCCAAGTCACCTGAGAACATGACTCAAGAGCTGGCTCATGTCTTGTTGTCTTGGTTGAGCAACTCATCTCCTTGGCAAGGAAACATTTTTAAGGTTTGGGAATCTTTAAACGATGGGTCTCAGGTTGTTGTCTCAACCGAGGCCTTGCAAACAATATGTCTTTTGGGTATTCGTGCCATATCCTCTGTCTCTCTGCTCTATGCCACTCTACTCTGCTTTCATGAGTACCCACCTGCAGTCCTGTGTCCAAGTCTGGAGCCCTCAGCAGAGAAAAGACATGGATCTGCTGGAGATGGTCCAGAGGGGGGCCAAGGGAACGATCAGAGGGATGAAAAGTCTCTCCTGTGATCACAGGCTGAGAGGATTGGGACTGTTCAGCCTGGAGAAGGCTCCAGGAAGACCTTGTTGCAGACTTTCAATACTTAAAGGGGGCTTACAAGAAAGGTGGGGACAAACTCCTTTGTAGGGCCTGTAGTGATAGGACAAAAGATAATGATTTTAAACTAAAAGAAGGTAGATTTAGACTAGATGTAAGGAAGACATTTTTTTACAACATGAGTGGTGAGACACTGGATCAGGTTGTCCAGAGCAGCTGTAGATCCCTGAACCCTGGAAACATTCAAGGTCAATTTAGACAGCACTTTGAGCAACCTGATCTAGTAGCAGACATTCCTGCTTATTGCAGGGGATTTGGACTAGGTGACCTTCAAAGATCTATTCAAACCCAAGCCATTCTTTTCCCTCAATGAGATTTTGATTGCATTATGGATCAAATGATATGGAACCTTGCCCATTTTCTCAGTACACGAAAATGGGAGAAGAGTTCCAACACACAAAGGTACAGCAAAGTCCTTTGAAGGTCTGGGAGCTGAGGCTTCCTCAGAGAAGCATCCTAGAGCCACATGAGTTTTGTGAGCTCATCAGAAGAAAGAGGTGAAAGTATTGGCCTCTCAATGTCATAACACACATGGAAGAGATGAGAGATCAAAGCAGAGCTAATATAAAGCTTTTAATTTAGATATTACCTGTTGCATAGTTTATAGTCAGAAAGCTCAAAATCTTTTGGAGCAGTCCCACCTAAGTTTGGAATATAAACAAAACTTACCTTAAGGTTGCTAAGCCTCAAGTCACAAAAAAAAAAGCCTAAAAGAGTTTACAACAGCTTTGTCTGATTGGAGACTTGGCTCCAGACTGAAATCTAAGACAGTTCCATGCGATACATGTGATACAAGATGAATCTCCAATGCTAAATATAAAGCACCACACCAAGTTCAAGTGGGTTCAAATTTAATTACAGTTCCCCAAGACTTATAATAAACACTTTGATTAACGAGCTACTCAAAGTAACTACATCACAGCAATTATTGTTCTATTCAATCCAGAAATGAGAGATCAGGTTAAGTTGTTTAAATACTTCAAAGTTTTAAGAGATGAAAATTAAATACCTTCGTGTTTGTTATCTACTTACAATATTTCTGTCCTCTTTCACACCAAATTCAGTTCTCTTTAAACACTGATTTTAAAGCAGATCTTTTACAAGACATTTTATATATAATTAGAAGAAAGTTTCTGGGATTCAGTTATTACTTTCTGGAATCAAAATAACAAAAAGTAGATATTGCCCAGATTTCTTGCTAAAACCCTGTGTTTGTGTGCAGCAAAAGTTTGCACACAGTTTGTGTGCATGTTCCCTTCTTTATACCAAATAATGGTGAATGCAGTCAGCACATTTCCACCTCACCTCATAGATGACTTGCTCATTGAAGCTACAGCACTTTGCATAGATGTATATTTTCATGAATAATGAAATCAAAGAACTATTTAAAACCCAGAGATCAAGCTTTATTTTTACAAAATAAATAAAACAGTATGTTGTTTTCCTCAGACTTTGTTAAACATTTTAATTTGCTGTGATTCATGCACATTTCCCAGAAGTTCCAGTAAAGCCAAATGCTCGATTTCAAGAAAACATATCAGTTGAAACAAGTGAAAGCTCTAGCTAGAACTGATGATGAAAGTATTTTGCATTCTCAAATCTGATATTCTAAATAGTGCTTATTCCTTATATTAGTAGGTGACTGCCTAAGCAAAAAACCCCAACAATTTAAAAATGGAAAAAATCTATTCTAAAATGGAACATTAACACAGGAAATTGTGAGACTTATATTTAATGAGAGGTAAATATTTAAAAATTAAAAGTCAGCCGGCATGCCCCTGAGAAACTGACCTAGAGATATATTTACAGGCCTCATTGATTTGCCAAGCCTGTGGGATGTGTGAGCCATAAAACCACCTTAAAAAAGAGGGAATCCCATAAAGTCACTGCCTGATGTTGTGAGGACCCTGTGAGCTGGCAGTGTCTGGCCAAGCAGTAAAATAAGACTTTCTTTTTCTGAATAATGATTATGTGGAAGGTATTCTGTGGTAACAAAGCTTGAACACCACTCATGCAGAGGAAAAATGTTAGTTAGCTGTCCTACCAGTCACCTACCAGGAGCAGAGCAGGTGGATTCCCACCAAGTCCAACAGATAGTTTTACATGTCTTGTCCAAAGGCACAAGTTTTAGACAAAAAAACATTTTCTGAATCAGAATGGGAGTGAATGAAGAAGGCAGAAGAGGAGATAGGCTCTTCCATGAACTACTTTGAAAAGTGTCTTCTGTTGAAAAGTCCAAATATAAACCTGCTACTTAATTATGTCTTGGTCAACTGCAACAGTAAATATTACTGGGTGATTGATTTATATCTGGTGGAAGTGTTATTCCCTCTTTAGCATTGTCTGGTACCTCCAGAAAAATAATTGGCTTTTGCTGGTTAAAGAATTACTTTAAAGAATAATAGTAATTAATGAACTTGCCAGAAAGCCACTGCATTTTAATTTTACCTTCAGTTTCCTCCTTATGCCCCCAATCATTTGTGTATGCTCCCATACTTCTCAAGGGTTCAGTGATATTATAAAGTAGAATCAAAGTGTTGGCAAATCCATTCTGACATGAAAGGTTTGCACACACCGGTCAAGAATTATCTTTGTTTTCAGTTAAGCCATTGTGTCCAAGCTGCAGTGAACTCACACCAGAATTAATATTTCCATTTTCTGAGAGATGGGTCTGAGACCTTTTATTAATGGAAGTGAGCAAGAAGGAGAAGAGAAAAAGCACAATGAAAGAAGTAATACTCTATTTTGAAATATGATTTTCTGACAACCAGATCATTAGCATGGTTTAGTAGGCATAGTATTTGGTCAAATGTTGGACTTGATGATCTTGGAGGTCTTTTCCAACTTTAATGATTCTATGATTACAGGCATAGATCAACTGTGATTAGTTGATTTATGCAACTAAACCTCAGTTGGTGTGAATGTTTGAAATGTTCACCCTAAAAGAAGGAAGGGAAGAGAAGGTTAGGACACCTCAATCACTTCACTCTGTGTTTGCAAAGGTGAAAAGTCTTGTGGATTTGTAGCAGCTGACCAAACATCCAAATGGGTGGAGGGAAAAGGAGGGGCTGAAGCATTTCGATCCCAAATCCATAAATAAACAGACACTATATCAAAAGCCTAAAGAAAATCCCTTAGAGAATGAGGTGTATCGTGTGTCTAAACAACAGCAAATGCAATGCTAAAAAAGAAAAGTGAAGAGATAAAGAAGCAAAGAGTTCTGTCTGTCTCAGTGGTAGAACTAAAAAAAAAGTCCCTTATAAAAATAGCATATTCGTTGGAAGGTAAAATTCTGGTCTTGTGACACTCCTTTAGGGGTTTTTGAGAGGGAAAATAATATCTATGATTTGATTCGTGAACGTGAGGGAAGAAATCTCACATTTCTATCTGCTGCCTTAGGCCCAGCACTCACACTGCAAGTGGGAGCAATGCCTGAAAACATTTCACTGCTTTATTCTGCCTTCCCAAAGCAGTGGATTACATGCTGCTGGCTTGCTCAGTTTCTCCTGTTGACACTACTCTAGATATGTGTACATAAGTAATTAAAACTGTTCCAGGGCCAGGGCAGGGACTTGGCTGTGTTTGAAGAAAGGATGTTTTTGCATGTTTTTAAGCTCAGCTTCATCCCATGGCTACACTTGCTCTAAGAAGTACCAGAAAGTTCTCTGGACATTCACTTGTGATTTAGATCATGTTAATGTATTTGTGTGATCCCATATTCCCAGAGACAGCAACTGAAACAGGAAATGACACTTAAACATAAGAAAAATTACTTTTACTGTGAGGGTGCACAAGCACTGGAAAAGCTTGTGCAGGGAAATTTCATTGTCTCTATTATTAGAATTATTCAAAACATGATTGGACACCATCCTGGGCAGCCTGCTCTTGTTGACTTTGCTTTGGACAGAGAGATGAGACTTCATGAGTTTCACAGAATCATAGAATGAAAAAGTGGTTTGTGTTGGAAGGGACATTAAAGATGATCTTGTTCCAACCCCCTGCTGAGACACCCTTGACTAGAACAGGTTGCTCCAAGACCCACCAAATTTGAACACTTACAGGGATGCGGCATCCACAACTTCTCTGGGAAACCTGTTCCAGTGCCTGATTGTTGCATACTTTGCAAATAAGCAACCTTCCCGGTCCAGCTCTTTCCTCATGCAAATTCCTCACCTGCTGTGGATGAAGAATAATCCCCTTAGCTTACTCAAGTGAAGGTGATTGTTCACTTTCACAAATAAACCTTAAAGAAGAAAGACACAATTTAATAACAGCCATAAAAATTATTCCTCTAGGGCCTTAAAATATTTATAATCATTTAATTTGGGGAAGCAGCACTGATAAAAAAAAAAATAGGATATTTGTTACTCTGCCAGGTGTGAAGTTCAATTATTAGATGAGTAACCTGATGAAATGAACTGAGAATGGTCAAACCAAATAAACACCCATTGTGAAGACAAATATGAGATGAACTGCTGCTGCTGTCAGCACTTGGAGATGCATGGAATTATTAACAATATTTTAGTGGGACAGGTCATACCTCAACAAGTTAAATCAATAGCAGCACCAAAATCACTGCTGAGGCTAATTTGTAATGGAAGACTGGCATACCTGACCTTGGCCCTCTCTAACAAGCATGCCATCATTAACAGAATACCTAATAAAGGATAAAAGCATTATTTCAGAAAGCCTTAGAAACTGGCTTACAAATTAAAACCTCATCATGTAAATTCACAGATTGGAAACAAAAAATTATCAAACATTTTTGGCTTTCTTTATTATATTACCACCAACACTGCACAAATGTTGAGGTGTGGATAAACCATGATACCTAGAAATTAAGTGAAATTAATTAGGGTTTTATTGTATCCCCATTATTTCTGGAGGACTGAAGATTTCTGTGCATTAGAAAGCTGAAGTCAAGTTTTGCTCAATCCCTGTCACTATCCACTCAGATTCAAGAGCTATGTAGTGCTTTTACCCCACCCAACGAGAGTTTTCCTTGTTTGTTTATTTTTGGGGGTTTTTATTTGTTGATTTTGTTTGTGTGGGGTTTTTATTTGTGGTACTTTAAATTCCCTTACAGGAGCTACTTCATTGATGAATTTGAGCCACAGTTTGCTGATACCAGAGTAAAAGACAAGGTCTGTATGCATGATAAACAACTTTCTTCCAGGAAAATCTACAGTATCTGCATCTTACACCTCCTGCATAAAAGAAAAAAAAAAAAAGAAAAAAAAAAAAGAGAGTGAGTAGTTCAATTTATTAAAGCATTTTGTACAAGAATCACAAACTTTATAATTGAAGTCCTATTTATTATTATTTTAATAACAGCTACGAAAACTATATTAATCCCTACCTATTTTAGACTATTATGTGTCATTGCCTCTCTGGTCACCTCTGTCTAAAATTGGAGGTATTTGCAAAGGTCGTGTAAACATACAAATGCTTCGAATTTTTTTTTATGGCATAGTGTTTTTTTGGTGGCAGAAACTGTACAAGGTGGAATCTTACGGAAGGAGAAGGCCTCGCTTTTCATCAGATTAAGATGTGGATTTCCCTTTCTCTTTCCCTT
>VZRR01002464.1:0-10824 GCA_013398015.1 Oreocharis arfaki | reverse complement strand
CCCTTTCCCTCTCCCTTTCCCTTTCCCTTTCCCTTTCCCTTTCCCTTTCCCTTTCCCTTTCTCTTTCCCTTTCCCTTCCCTGTTTCAGCAAAGTTACACTTTCTCTCCTAAATGGGAGTCAAAGACTGAACTTAGAAATAAATATATATATGTGCAGCATTTGAAAGACACCAACTGGTCATAAAATCATAAAGGTTGGAAAAAGCCTCCAAGATCATCAAGTTAAATCTTTGACTGATGGAGGTCAAAAGACCCTTGAGGTTGATGCAGTAGGCAGGGATCAAGACCACCAGAGCCCCACAGCTCCTCAGAGCTCCTTTTCCAGAGAGGTCTAGAAGAATTTGCTCTACATGATAACTACTTTGCACGGAACATGAGAAACACCTCCAGGGTGGGGAAACATCCATAAAAATGTACCCCCACAAAGCCCGGGTGGTGACCCAGGACCCTGCATACCCCATCATCTGGATCCATACTGGAACTGGGATTGTTGATCTTTCTTCCTTTCTTTCTCTCTCCTTCTCTTTAATCTCTCTCTAGTCTCTTTCACCCCCTTATTCAAAATCCACTACAGTGTGTTGATATTATAAGATCAGGCATTAACTTATACCAATATCCTCGTCATGTGTATAATTTACTGCTAAAATTTTGTCGTTTCTGGTGGACCCTCTGACTTCCGTCATTCCTTTTCCATCATGTGCAAATATGAATCATGTGTGCTCCCTTCCCCTTCAGAGTGGGACACCATAGTGACCCCAGAATACATTGGTTTATAGAAATGCTCTTCCAAAGGTATAAACTTCGTATTTATCCACCTTGAACTCTCACAATTGCCTTCTAGTTCTGGTAACTTTGATTCTTCTATAGCTGCTCCTACCATGCTATACCTCTTCCCGCCCCAAATGTATAAAATTAAGTCCTACCAAGCAATAAGCAAACAATAGTAACTTTTTTCTTTCCTACTCTCATTCCTGCGGAATCATTTCATCCAGGGAGAGGACCCATAGTGATTAACAGATCTCTGGAGACAGTGAAGTGACATGATGGAAACTGGAAGCAGAGTATCAAAATGCAGGCACAGGTAAGATGAGGAGTTATCAGTGAGAAGGAAGAACTCCCTTTGTCACAGATAACAGGTTTTCCTGTTGCTTACCAGCCTTTCCCTGTGACAGCTCACTCTCTAGAGACTCAGACAAAATACTGGAGAAAATGATTATTCCTCAAGGCAACACACCAGCAGATTATTAAGCGTCCCAGGGGTTAAACCTCTTAGGATAGAAGTAGGTTGACTACGATGTTTTTTTCCTCGGAGGTGTTCTCTGGAGCTGGACAGGTTTTATTAGATGTTTCAGTGATATGGAAAGGATTTAGGTACATTAAATTTATCCCCTGTTGAGCACCTGCAGGCAGCACATGACTAGAGTACATGGTTTCACCTTTTATCTCGAGCTCAGTGCCTGTGAATGGGAACTACCACCCTCTCCCTGTAAATAGGCTTTTGGGCATTTACTGGCCTGCATGCCTTGATGGTGCCTCTTTAAATGATAGAATTTATTAAAAATGGATGCAAGGAAAATAAAACAAGTTTTATTAGGACACAACACCATGCTGCAAGACCTGCAGTAAAAGGGGCTTAATGAGCTTATGAAGCTCTAGGGATAAACTTATCAATGATCTCAGACTGGGAAACAAAAAAAGGGATACAGGGCACTGAATCAATATTTGCTGGTGAAAAGAAGGAAAAGGGGGGAAAAAAAGGAAATTAAGGCATTCTAATTAAACCTAACTTTTTTTGTTTTGGTCAGCTAAATAGCACTGTACTCTTAAACTTGGTCAGGCCTTCATAGATAAAATATGGATTTAGTGTAAAAAAATGAAAATACCTTCTTTTTTGTTTCAACAGAAACAATGTTTCTTGCTTATCTCCTACTTTATTTTATTTGGCAATCCTCTCTAGCTGTCTAGCAACTTGCATACACGTAGAATTTAATAAAAAAATACTTGTTTTAATGCAGTCTTTTTCATGACCTGCTGCAGCTAAACAGAAAATACACTGTTCTTAAATCTTTGACAGTGGAAATAAATGTAGTGCATAGTTTTATTTTTATCCTTACTTCTGAACTGTCTTTTCCTGGTAAAATTGTTATGAAATGCAGGTCATATATGTGTCTAAATAAAAGGCGGATTCCTGACTTCATTTTATTTTTAATGGGCAGATGCAGCAATGAACTTCAAAGACTCAAAAGCAGTTTTGTTTTCTTCTCTGGGTGTGGGTACCAAACTTTAAGCATCAGAATGATTTTTTTTTCATGATTCAGTACAGCTGCAAAAAACGCACCATTTAGAAGTAAATTTTTAATGAGCTAAAATGTCAGGATTTTTAAACCTTTTTAGTTTTGTTTTCTTCTGTTTTCATTTAATGATTATTAAAGGATTCTTTATAAGCACTATAGAATGTGCGTGGGATAATAAAAACAGCTAATGAGTTGAGACTAAACCCCAGAGATATTTGAAAATCGTCACATCACTGTAAGCTGCAGTATAGACACATCAAAGAGTGGAGGTGAAGGAAAGGCAATGATCATTTCCAGCATCACTCCCGACCTCACCTCCATCTTGCAATGGGGATAGGGCAGATGTCCCATCACGATGTTTGCACCCCATTAGCAACAGGTACCCCACTGTACTTCCCCTTCCTACAGAATGGATAACTTGAGTGGCACAGTTGCCTTCAAGACATCTTCCACCTGACAATGACAATTATTTTTCCTTCAAAATGGCATGACAACTTCCCGCCTTGTAGTTCAACAAGGCAGAGGGGAAGCTGTTGTAAATTCAGAAAGCCTGAGGGTGCAGTCAGAATAGGTCCAGGAACGAGAAGCTTGGAGGTAGCTGAAGGAAGAACGAGCTTTTCTTGGTCCCACTCACTGTAAGGTCTGTGGAACCACTCAGAAGGAGACAGCACAGAATTCCCCTCCTGTTACCACTTGCACCTGAGGCTGTGTAGCTGAAGTCCTTGTTAATAAGTCCCTTGGGATGGATTAAAGTGAATGACTGGTATGAGGCATATTTATTTTCAAACAATGTAATTGTCGTGGAGAAGAAAGTATGTGGCTGTTTTGTTTTGTTTTGTTTTTCATATAAAGTACTAAAACATCATGAAGAAAATATGTAAAGAAAAAAAACAGAAAGAGAAGGAACAAGATTTTGTAGTTGAAAGGCAATGTATCAGCACCTGTGGATCCAGAGATTTGATTTTTGTAATTTTGATGTCCGTGATTGAAAAAATGGTCGCAGTCTTAATTTGTTGGGAGAGGGCCAAGGAAACAAAGAGTTTGTTGTGTTATATACATTAAAATTACTGTGGGACCCCCTAGATCCATCACCAGCGAGGGAATTCTTTGTGTCTAATGCAACACTATGAGGCATATGCAGTCTTCTGATGGAGAGTCAGGGGGCACTTTGGGGTCTTTGCTGGTCTCGATCCTCCTCTATTGCTCTTGCATGTTTCTTGACCCATTTCTTATGTTTTGTCATAGACCTGAACAGGAAAATTGGCTCCAAGGAGGTGCTGTCCCACCTTTGTACAGCCCTCCATTCCAGTCATGTCCTTTTTTATCTTGCCCACTTGAATGGTCATGGATGCTTGAGGCATAATGATAAACTAACTCCTTACTGCCCAGGCTTCTAAAATTCCCTTCCCCTTCTCCTTCCTAGTCCCCTTCCCCTTACATCTTACTTTTTCTTTTTTTTGTCCTCAAACTGAACCTGAAAACTGAGACTGCTCTGATTTCCTTACAAACATTTTGACCTTTTATTGTATTTCCGTGCGGAAGATAAATACCTGTAGCACTGAAGGTATGATAATGCAAGATATGGTAGATCTAAATAAATTCAAATTTTATTCATACGCAGTAGCTTACACCAGTGACAGCTCTATTTTTTTTTTTTTTTCTGTGAGGGATGTTTAAAGAAAATTTTGTATGCACACACCTGTAAAACGCAATAGAAGTTTTAGAGAGCAACTTTACACAAAAGATATTGTACCCAAAAAGAGCTACTACTGAAACACACCTTTGTAGAGCGAAGATTACTCAACTGCTTTCTGATCAGGCTCATGGGACTGTCAAAGTGTTAAGACCTTTTGATTTTCTCAGATGTTTCTCTTCTCAAATTTAGCCAAAGTTGACAGAGGCCTGTTTGACACAGATGAGTTTATGAATAACCAGGAAAATTGACAGCAACACAATTCATTAATTTTCAAATACTACCTGTCTATCTGTAGTGTCCAGACTGATGCAGAAAACAATTCAGAAACCCATTCTTTGGGGTGGGTTTCAGTCACCCCACTCACAGGCTAACCTAGTCACCACCCAGGCACAAATGTGGCATCACCATGTTCCTGAGAATTCTGCACCACATTAAATCTTTAGTGAAAAAAATATTTCAATACAGCTTTGAAAACTTTTTACTGTGATTACTAAAATAGAATATCAAAGAAACACTTCAGCAAGGCTCTAATGTAGATAGACTTCACTTTCCCCAAGAGCCAGCCCAGCTTAGGTGTTTGAGAGCAGAATGGTTATTGTTCCTGTTAATGACCTAGGGCAAGAACAGCTCCATTTTGATTCGAAGAAAGCCCTGCTATGTGAAAATATTTCTGTCTGTTAAATAAAGAACTTAATATCATAGAACCATTAAGGTTGGAAAAGACCTCCATGATTATCAAGTCCAACCTTCAACTGAACACTGACTTGCACCAAAGACTTGAGGACTGGACACATGCTGCCTACATGCAGTACTTCAGGCTTTTTCAGCAGTTGTTGGAGAGAGGAAGAAACACCTGCAGAAACTGATGCAGGGCTTAAATGAGATCTTTCAGCCTTTGGAGTTGGCTTTCTCTTTTATTTTTAAAGTGAGAGACCCTAAGGTAAACAGCGTCTCAGTTCTGTAGCCAAGAACCTCAGTTTAGTAGTCAAGGTTCAGTGAAATTAATTCTGACCTTACAGTGTATAATTAATGCATTCTGATTTCTTCTGAGTCATACAGAAATGAAGACTTACTCATTTGTTAATCTTCAGGTGTTTGCGGTTTGTTTTCCTTTAGCAATTGTCTCAGAGATTGTGGCAAAATTATATATGACCTTTAATACTGATATACTGGCAATTCTAGTTTAATTTATATCATGTCCAGTAACACTGACATTCATTCACACCTTACAGAGTAAAATAAAGGAAGAGTTGCAAATAGCTGGAAAAGGTAGTCTAGCAACATGGGCTGATCTAATCACTTTCTAGACATCACTGACTCTATCGATTAGACCTCACTACCTGCCTAAAACCATATTTTTTTGTACTTCAGATGACACAGAATATCCTCTGTGACCCTATATATTTCTCTGCAATGCAGATCATCCCCAGGCCTTATGTTTTAGCCATTTGTGAAGGTTTATCCCTGAAGAAACTGCAGCTGTGCAAGCCAAAACTGAATTAAGCACAAACATAATAAAATACCGTAACTTTCATTTGTCTTTCCACTCTCAAGGATTCAGCAAGATTCATGGGAGAAGTGAATTTTAACATGGAACTTGAAGGCTAGATATATCTAACAACCCAGGACTCTGCACTGTTGTAAGAAAGATCCCGTACATATGCTTGAAACAAGATCAGGCTAGTTTTCCGAGACCAGTAGGTAAGTGTTCCTGACAATTCATCTTAAGGGGGCTTTGATGAGATGTTTCCCAAGGTTTGCCTTTCAAAATTCAGTGAATTATTCATGAACTCTACAGGTTGATTTCATCTCTACGAAAAATTCATGACCTCTTTATTCACTTCTTTGCTACTGTCAGACTCCTCAGGGCTCAACAACTGTTTTATTAAAATGTCAGTCCAACTACTGTGCACCATGGAATATAAACTTTTCTGGAGCTAAAAAATGAGTTAAATCACGTTTTGATTTTTCCAGTATTATCAGATATTATATAAATTAAAATAGAGCTGTCACCTCAGTATTAAAGGTCATATAAAATTTTGCCACAAACTCTGAGAGTATTGCTAAAGGAAAACAAAACACAAACACCTAAATTTTACATATATGTAAGTTTTCATTTCTCTGTGATACAGAAATCAGAATGCATTCATTATAGGGAGAAAAGATTTATAAGTGTCTATTCCAAGACTTTAACTAATGCATTTGTCCCATGTATCATAGTTAGATAGAACTTCGCCTTATTTAATGAAAATTATCTCCCTTTAATGGCTGTTTTATAAAATGGATGAACATCAAAATAGCCAGAAAGTACTTGCTCGTGAATGTGCAGCTGTAGTTTCTTACTGGAACACAACTTACTTGCCCAGATTATGTAGGAGAATCATCACTGTGTGGAGAAGAGGGGAGAAAATGATATTTATGAAAAGTCTTATTTCAGCCTTAACTTGCTAATATTCAGAATATGAGCTTGTGATTTAGAAACCTCAGTTGTCCCATTTCCTCTCTATCTTTCCTGCCTCTGTATCATTCTCACAAGCTGTTGTCATTCTTGGTAAATAAAACTGGTGATTAAGGAGCCACACTCTAGTAACTGCTGGAACTTAAACCTCTCATTTGCATGAGAATAAAGCACAGAAAACAGAAGTTATCACATTCTCAATTCTACTCACCAGTGCAGGGTTGGGGGGGGGGTGTGTTTGTTTTTTGATTTGTTTTTCGTGTGGGTTTTCTTTTTAATTATATAAAGCAAATCATATACAGAAAAGAAAAGGGATGAGAGCTTTAATTTTCTTCTGTAATGGCTTAGCAAATTCAGATTCTGTTTGGGAAGTGATAAGGGTTTCCTGTATGGGTTCCCTGCTGCAAGCGGAACAAAAAATTGTTCAACACACAGACCTGTGAGACAACAAATCCACATGACGCTCTGGAGAGAACTTATGGAGATAAAGACACATTTCTATTTACTGTGAAAAAATATTGTTTCAAAAGATCTAATTTCCAGACAAGATCACTTCTGCAGAGCATGAAGATGAGAAAAACGCCGCAGGCACCAAAATAGATTTGGTCTCAGAGTTTATGCTTCTAATTTGCGATCACATAATACTCACACAACTTTGCCACACTCCAGCTTGCTATTGCTCAAATGCTATGATTGAAATAGTTCTCATTTCTTTGTTACACTGCCAGTCTGACATTCATAGTCAGCCCACATTTCAACAGCCAGGATGTAAAAAGATGCAGATAATCTTTTAGATTGGTCAGGCAGGTTTAGATCAGATAATAGGAAAAATTTGTTCACTGAAAGTGTTGACAAGCATTGGAACAGGCTGCCCGGGAAAGTGGTAGAGTCGCCATCCCTGGAAGGGTTAAAAAAAGGTGTGAATATGGTACTTGAGGACATGAAAGTGACCATGGTGGTAGTGCTGGGTTGACAGTTGCACGTAATGGTCTTAAAGATCTTTTCTAACCCTAATGTTTCTATAGATTCTAGATTCTATGATCTGACTGAGCCATGCACTACGTGCAACCTTCTTGGTTGATAGGTATTTGAACTCCAAATCTAAAATCATGAGTCCCCATACCACTGGATGAATTGTGACAACACATAATCTTTGGAGATCAGGATCTGGTGGACCTGGAGTTTATGTGAAGTGAGTTGTGTTTCAAGTACCTGTCCTCATGCAACTATTGAGATGCTGTGTCCTTGAGTCTGAAGTTGCAGAAATCATAACTGCCCATTTACACTTCTTCAGCTAAATCAGTAATAGTCCTTCAAGTCATCTGCAATCAGTTATCCATGGATGATAAACTTTGGATTAAAAAAAAAAAAAAGGAAATTACTTTTTTTTATGTATTTTTAAGTGATCCGCATAAATAACACGCTAACAGCTGAAATCAGGCTTGAAGATATAATAACATATTGCGTGGACAAAGAAAAACCAAACAGCATGATCCACAAAGGGATTTGGATTACTAAAAACTAAACTTAACAGCCGTGTCATTCAGCTTCTCCTTCAGCCACACCAGAGGGTATTTTTTTTTTCCTAATGCTTTCACACTGGGTGCTTTCAACACTTTTCAACAGAAAAGTAAGCATTGATGGTCTAACACTGCTTAAAGAACCCATTAGAGTGCATCTCTCAAATGCACAGCTACCGAATCAGACATCATAAAACCAAAGATAAAAGCAATATTTCAATTTCCTCTCTTTTCTTGGCATTATTTCTATGCAACACCTTCATGGCTCGCTACGGACTTCTTGTGCAGTGAAACACTATGTTTTTCTCTGATATGTTTCCTGTTTCTGTGAATGTGTATTTTACTGAGCTTTAAATTAATTTTCCAGAGGCAGCTAGCACCATTTACTAGACCACATAGACACAATTTGTTATGAGACTAGTAATTTTGGGTTCATAAAGAAGCATCCAAAATCAGTTGGGGACTGCATAAAATATCCATGCTTAGCCAGATTCTATTAACATCTGATAAACCAGAGTTGGCTGGTGCTCCCTTTAATTCAGAGTGATTGTTTTGCCACAAACAGCATGATTACAGCATTCCTATATTCCAGCAGCAAGGCAGTGTTCTTATTAATATTAGGAAATTCTGTAGAAAAGTTTGTCTTATTAGGTCTCATATTACCTGCTGGCTTTGAGAGCTCTGAGACTTCCCTGGATAGCAGTAGGATGAGCAAGTTGAACAGTGGAAGTCAATTTGAGGCTTATTTTTGACAAAAACCCCACCTGTTTCTTGTAACTAGTTGATGTCTCACTGCATTCAGTGAACTGAACTGATTTGCCTCATCTGAGGACACTTAGCTTCTGTGCTACATTGAATTAAAACAAACCATAAAAAACAGCAAAAAGGCAAACTTGTGGGGTTTTTTTCCATTTGTTTTGGGTTGGATTTTTTTGTTTCTGTTATCCTCTACAAGGGTTAAAATTCTTGTAACTTCAGCAGCTCAACATTAAGTATTCACCTACTAGAGAAATCACTGTCCAGCCAGTGACACGCAAAACCTCCCAGAGTTTTAGGATGACAGATTGCTCCATAAAGTATGCCAGAGATCAACGAGTGGGCAGTGAATGCAAAATCGTGCCAGCTACTGAAATTAAGTGGCATTTTCTCTTGTCTTTCTACGTGGGCATCATAAAAGGTCTCCAGGAAAGACACTTGGTGATTGACAGTAAGACTTCACATGTTGTGTACAGCACATGTATTGGATGACCTTCATCTGCTGTTCTATTAAAAGAGCAAAGTTATTATCTCCTTCAAAAGGCAAGAGTGATATATAAAACCTCATTTTGTACTGAGATGCCTCAGAAGAGGTGTCTCCTGTGCTGGTCCTTGGAGATGGGACTTGTCCTTTTTTCTCCATGTTTTAAAGACTGCAAAGTGCATTGGGTAAAAACACAGTGTCTTATAATACAAAAGGATTCTCCCTTTTCTCTGATAAAATTACAAGGTTTAGGAAAGATGATATTTTGGAATAATTCTGAGTTAAAATACGGACGAATTAGAAGGGAAGATTGACAATAGATGTCACTTGTCAAAGGGTGGGGAATACAAGCTCTGAATGCACCTTCAAAATTTCAAAACCAAAACTTTTAATTCCCTCTGACAAAAGTGGGTAAGGGTGCAGAACTGGAAAACAAAAACAAACAAGAAACAAAAAAACAAAACAAAAAAAACCCAAAAAAACAAACAAACAAAAAAAAAGATTTGCATATACTGGAAGTGCAACTGTGTCCTTGAGACATGGAATACAGAATTTTCACACATGAGCAGGCATATATATGTTCACATGCATGTGGCCTTTTTGAGAATATAATTCCCCATTTCTCTGCTGTGCTGCTGTCCAAGGTCAGGTTCAGCAAACTTCTGCTGGGTCTGAGGAGGGGTGTCCATTAGGCCTTGTGCAGGTTGGGTGTCTGGCAGGAGCATCTTTGTGCTGTCCTTGAAGTTCCAGCATTTCATTTTGATGCATTTTTTTTGTGCTGTGTCGGGTCACTGGAGGGATCTCTGCCACTTGTCTTTAAGCTTTCCCTGGATAATCTATTTAATTGGAATTCATGTGATTTATGTGCAGGCTTTGTTTCTAGGCAGACACCTTTATACATTTCAGGCTAAACAATAAGGCAATTGTGAAAATCTAATCACACTGTATTGTTAAGCAAGTTATCATCCTGATTAGAGGGCAGAGACTTCTCCAAAGCACTCAGTACAAGTGTAGCTCAACCCACTACGCTTGATGGTCAGTAGTGCCAGGGAATCCAACCCGTGATATTCCACTGCATTCCCCTTAACACACACAAACCTCATGAGAGGGTTGGCAAGGTAATCAGGGACACAGGGATACAGAAAAATCACTGTGTTTATTCTACATCTCCTGTTCTTATTATATTAAATTTTACTTTACTTTGAGTTAGATTTTTTTTGTTTAGGTTTTTTTTTGTGTTTGTTTTTGGGGTTTTTTGGGGGTGTTTTTTTGTTTTTTTGTGGTTTTCTTTCTTTTGTGGAGTGGTGTTTTTGCTGTGGTTTTTGTTTGTTTGTTTCTTAAAGGATACAAAGGTTTACATTACATATGTTAGGGGGAATGGTGTGTTTATCTAGTGTTGAACCCCTGATGATAGAAGACTCTGACAGAGAACACTGGTTAGAGTTGAAAATAAGATAAAATTTTATTAAATATGTATTATGATTTTTGTATTGTAAATATCCTATACTACATGTTATATAATAATATGTAGTATTAATAATATATAATGTTATTATACAAAATTGTATATTATTGTATAATATTATATAATATACATTAAATATGATCTATTATAT
>VZRR01002461.1:0-11369 GCA_013398015.1 Oreocharis arfaki | reverse complement strand
GAAGGAATCAGCAATGGGCTCATCTTTGAGGCCTGCTCCTCCTTTCCGTGAGGGAAGCCACGTCCTGGAGCTGGTCCCGGGAGCGAAGAGCCTTGCGAGCACGAGTGAATCCTGGCCTAGGCCATCCTGGATGCTTTGAGGATTAGAAATCATTATGTGGCTTCAGAGTTTCTTTTCATGTAGCCTCTCCGTTTGTTCCCAGCGCTCTGCTCCCTCTGGGTGAGTCACCAGAAGCTGCTGCTCGTGCACTTTCCCTCGCCTCATTTTATTTTCAGAAGCTGAATCGCCGGTTCCTCTGCACCTGAAACTCCTTTTTGTTTGTTTTTTTTTGTTTTTTTTTTTCAGTTTGACAAGTGGACAGATGGCCAGAGGAGGAGGATCCTGGTGGACCTGCTGGAACGCTGCTCCCTGTCCCAGCAGAAATTCTGTGCCAAGGAGCTCCAGGCCCGAGTCCCCACCGAGGCCGTCGATTTCACCACGAGGCTCCCTCGGGTCCTGTCCTTGTACATCTTTTCCTTCCTGGACCCACGGAGCCTCTGTCGATGTGCACAGGTACAAAAGCCAACACCCACCTGGGGTTCAGAAAGCCAGGTCAAAGTAGTTTGGGAAAAAAAAAAAAGGAAAACACTGATTTTTGGTGAAGGCAAAAGGTCTTCTGTGCCAAACGCTTGTTCCTCAGATACTAAATTAAGCCAGATTGGCCAAGATTCACGGAAATGAAGAATAATTTTAGATGCTCGGTTCTAAAGTGTTTTAAATGTGGCATTTTCCAGACTGATTATTCCCAGAAAGGAAGCCTGGTACTTCCTGAAAATCACATTCCTCTAAAACACCTTGCACTGTGTGCAGAGCCCTTAATTCTCTGAGAAATATTGGCTTGTGCTTTTGCAAAGAACAACACCTGATCCTTTAAGGAAAACAGATCCTTTAAAATGCCCGAGGGTCAAGTGTTGGATGTGGAGAAGCAGAAAATTACAGATGTGCTTTGGAGCACAGTGGTTAAGACTCCAAAAATCTGTCTGCATGCCATAAAACGCTGTGAGATGCTGCCTGAAGTAGTTTTAAATTAATAAGTTCAGCTATCAGTGACATTATTGCTGCACTAACGTAATATTCCATGTAATTTAAGACTATATCAAAATCTCAGCTTGGCTAAGCCTTGCTTTAGTGACTTTCTCCAGCATTTCATGTGGATGCAACTCCAACTATCCATGCTCAGGCAGGGAGAAAATAGATTAGAAAATTACTTAGAATCACGGAATATCCCGAGCTGGAAGGGCCCCACATCATGATGGCCTTGAATGGTTTAAATGGTTTAATCAGAGGTTTAAAAGGAGCATTAAAAGTGCAGAAGAATTGAATTCATTTAAGGATATGTGGGGGGAATTACCTCCCCAGCACAGAAATCTGTAGAAAAAATCTTGGATGCTTTAAACCCCGAGGTTTTCAACCGGCTGGGAATTCACAGGTGAGCTGGCACTGGAAGTACCTGTCGGAGCTGGATCAGCTGTGGATGCTGAAGTGCCTCCGTTTTGGGTGGTTCATCAACTTCTGCCCGACCCCCTTCGAGCAGGGCGTCTGGAAAAAACACTACATCGAGATGGTGAGGGAGCTGCGCGTCACCAGGCCCGAGGTACACGTCCACCACCTCCAGGGGTGTTTGTGCCCAGTGGGAAATCTGGGGGGTCTGCCTCCCAGCTCCTCTGCCTCTTTATCTCCTTGGGATCCTCCTGCCCTGAATTCAAAGCTCAGCCCTTTAATTTAAAGGGCTCGGTGTAGTTGACAGAGAGAAGCTGATGCATCTCAACAGCAGCTCAGCTCATTTTAACGTGGATTACAGGACCTGGGTGGTGACAAGCACAGACAAGGTGCCTCTTTCTGTCCACCCACCACAATGGAGCCCGCAGAGACCAATTTTGAGTTAATTCCCAATTATTACAACCCTAAATTTAGGCCAACCTATATTTCATCATAGGCTAAAACTTGTTTTCTTGCTTCAACTTCTTACTAGACTCCTTCCAAGGAAGAGTTCATAGTTATCGACGTGCAGCCAGTAAAAAGCAACGTCCCAGAGAGGAAACTTTCCGTGGCAGGACGGGGAACAACCAGGGGGAAGAAAGAGCTCCCTCCATGGCGTTCATCCGACAGGAATCCCACGGACACCATCCGGTACAACTACCTGGACAACTACGACCCCATCGAGCAGGCCAGGCAGGCGTAAGAGCTTCACCTCTTTTCCCTTCCCCGTGGCACAAGATTTTCCATATCCTGTGCAGGCTCACCCTGCCCATTCAGCTGCCCTGTTGCAAAGCCATTTTTTCGCTCTTTTGGCCTTTTTGGGATCGGTTTTGGTCCAGTTGTGGCTGCAGCTGCCACTGCTTTGTGTCCTCTCAGCGTGACTCGTGAGGCCGGAACTCCTGGGTTCCGGAGGTTACAGAGCTGGAATGGGAGGAATTAGGACAAGGGGTTTGTTGGGGAGATTTTAAATAAAAGCTGCCAGGCTGGGAGGAATGTGTGGGTTTTGCACGGCAGAGGAAGAATGAATGAATGGTGATGAAATCTAATTCTATCACTCGGAGGATCTCCTGGCTGAGAGGAGGCTGGGATGATTGAATTGCAGGGCAGGTGTAAGAGGATGTCAGAGCACTGAAGTGATGAATGGCATTTGTGTCTGCACTGCCTGGATCCATCACTTCCCAGGCTCCCAGGATTATCCACTGGCTAAAGAAAGGCATTTCCCTCCCAAAGCAGAGTTCTGCACATGGATCTGTGTTAGAACTGCCCCACGTTTCCTTTTGTCACCTCTGGCACTGGAGATTTTCCCGATCTTAGATCCAGGGTGAATTTTCTGTGCATTGACAAGCGCAGGGAGGGTGTGGGAGTGACCTGTGGGAAGAGTTCCCCCTTTTCTTGTGCAAATCCCTGGAAATGCCACCTCTGATGCTTCCCGGGGCTCACCTCAGCCCAGCTGATGTGAAAAGGGTGACGCTGCCCTTAATCCGAGCCTGGCAAAGAGGTCATGGATCCTCTTGACCATTCCCTGCTTCCTGTGGGAATCCACGGACTCACCAGGCCGAACGTGCCGGGAGCAGGAGATTCCTCTCCGCTGAGCCAACAAAAACCTTGGGAACCAACGGAGCCACAACGAAAGCACCGGGGCTGTGTTTAAGTCAACATCCAGCAGAGCCAAGATTATCCCCGTGCCCGGGAACAATCAGCCCAGGAATTACCCCAGCCAGGGATTGTTTGGCCAAGCGCTCTCGGAGCTCTTTCCCAACGTGATTAACCCTGCCGGACCCACCGCTGCTCCGGGGTGTTCCACAGAGCTCCCGAGCGCCTGAGCAAAAAGCCTTTTATGAATCACGTTTTAATCCGCGTCCCCTGGTCCTTGGATATTGCACTACTTCAAAGAGCTTCCCGGTTTCCACCTCACCCTCTTTCTGTGGGAGGTTTCCCAACTCTAACACCACTTTTGGGCCGAGTTCTTCGAGGCTTTTCACTGAGTATTTTCACCAAAAGCCTCCCGCTGCAAACAAACGACCTGATATTATTTTCCAGCCGTGCTCAGCGGTTTTGTGCGGCAGCTCCCGGAGGTTTCTGCGAGGTTAAGGATTCTCTTGTGCCGTTTCTGTGAGGTTTAGGATTCTCCTGTGCCATGAAAGAGCAGGGCAAGCCTTGTTTGAAAAGTGTAGAAGTCGCTTGTCCCAGCGTTGGGCTGTGGATGAGGCTGAGAAGCAGGAGGAAACAATTCCCCCAAAATAAGGAAACAGTAAATAATAAACACCCTCCCTGTCTGCCTCTCTCGAGCGAGATCCCAGCCTCCCTCCATTTGTGGGGAACGTTTTAATGCTGAGTGTTCCAGCAAATCTGCCATTTATCTGCAATTATAGAGGATTATTGCGAGGAGGGAGAGGAATTCTGTGAGATTTGCTTGTTTATCAAGGATCTGCCTTTAATATCGCTTAAGCTGCAGGTAATTGCTGCTGCTCAGGCTCATCTGTGGGGATTATTCAGCAGCGCAGGTGCCACGTCTCAGGTGCTGACCCAGCCTCCCACTCTCACAACGATGTTCTGGCGCTTCTTTTCCACAGACGCTTTGCTGTCCCTTCCCAAAAATCCTCCCGCTGAGGCTCTGTGTTGTGTTCTCCCCACCCTTTACTTCCAGGGGGCTGCCGGGGGATCGGGAATTCAGCTCTTCAGCCGGATCCCTGGAGCAGGGAGACGCCACCTCGAGCGTCCCTCAGGTTTTGGTGGGGGCGGCAGGAAAACGTCACCGTGGTCCCGGTGTCCCTCCGGGATGCCAAGCCTCGGTTTGGAGCCTCCCGGGAATGCTGTGCGGGATCCACCTCCTGCCTGACCAGGGCTCAGCTCGGGAGGCAGAACAGAATCCCAAGATAAAAATCTCCGGCCCCGCCGGCGCTGTCAGGTGCAGTTCTCCTTCGGACGAGCCGGATTCCTGGAGCTCAAGGGCAAAACAACCGCCCCTCATGTAAAACGAGACGTCAGGAGGAGTGAAATCGGTGTAAAACGAGATCCTGAAACAATGGGAGCGATTTCCCGGGGGTTTTCAAAGGGAATCTGGGAGAGGAAATGGGTTTTGCTGCAGCCTGAGCGCACGCGGGAAGGAGCGGGGCTGGGGGTTTCCTTGAGGACACGAGCGTGTGCGAGAGGACGCGGCAGAAACGCAAAGGGATGGTGGAGAGAAAAGGACTGGAGAGAGCTCTTCAAGCCCAGCACCTCGACTGGAAATCCCCGAGCCAACAAAACATCTCCTCTCGTTTGAGTGCCGAGGAAAACCGGAGCTGTGGAGAATTCCCTGTGAATAAACAGGATCACATCAAAGGAATACCTGACGCCACCATCAAAGCAACGTGTGAGACGAGTTGCTGGCTGCCACCTTGACTCCAAGTTAATCTGCCTGATTCTAGGTTGAATTTTGCAGAATTTAAGCAGTAATCCACAAAAAAAAATGTTTTTCCTAACTCTTGGACCTGGTTAAAATCTTCTCAGAGCTCAGCCTCGCTCTGCAGTCATTTTCTGGTCTGAGGAGAGGGGAGAACTTTGCTGCTCATTCTATCAGGGTGAAATACTGACATTTAAATGGCAGAGTTAATTGAATTCCAGAATAATTTGGGTGGAAAGAGACATTAAAGATCATCCAGTTTCAACCGTGACACCTTCCACTATCCCAGGCTGCTCCAAGCCCCGTCCAGCCTGGCCTTGGACACTGCCAGGGATGGGGCAGCCACAGCTTCTCTTGGAATACCATCCCAGGGCCTCCTCACCCTCACACGAAATTATTTCCTCCTAATCTCTGATCTAAATCTCTCCTCTTCCAGTTTAAAACTGCTCGTGTAAAAAAGTCACTTCTTGTCATCTGTGATGACAAAGAGTTTTCATCTGTTTCTTGCTTGGCCTTTTGAGCCATCAGCTGCCTTCCCTCTTCCACAGCAGCACCGAAACAACGCTGCTGAGAATTCCTAGCAGAGAACTCACCCTTGTTTAGCCAAAAAAAGGGGAAACACGGGAAGCAGAAGGAGCTGCAGTCGATTCTCAATTACGCAGTGCAGTGGAGACAAAGGGAGTCCTGTAAGTGGAAATACAAAATACGTTCTGCAGGCTGTGAGACCATAATTGGCTATTTAGCTTTGAAAAACAGATCAATACATTTCCAGACAGCAGCTGGGCGAGGGTTTGGCCTGGCCAGTGCTCACTGGGGAGAACAATAACACAGGGTCACAGCTGAGGAGTGCCCAAAAAATGGGGTTCATTTGCAATCTGGATGGTAACTGAAACTTTTTTGTTTGTTTGTTTCTGCTGGATTTCTTTGCTGCTTGCTCAGAAAGGCAGGAGTTTGTACCCTAAATCTGTGCCCAGGAGCTCAGTGAAAACCCCCTTGTAGCACGAGGGAGATGGGACAGAGATCCCCCAGGAAGTTCACTGGGAGGTTTTGGGTTTAGTTGGGACAGTGTGGGAAAAGCTTTGCAGTCACTGAGCAGAGAAATTAAGAATAGCAACGATCAGATGTGCAGCCAAGGGAGTGGTGAGGTGATAGAGAAGAGATACAGACAGGGTGGAATTACAAATTGCCCGCAAGGGGTTATCAAAATCCCTCAATAGAATTATAGCTGTGACTATCGGTGCTGTAATTTATCACGGCGATGATTTCTGGTAGGTCTGGTTTGTTTTCTGCCTGAATTGTCCGAGCAGCTTTTTGTTATAAACAAAAAAAAAACCTCTAGAGATCAGCAAGGAGGGATTTGCCTCCCTGGGCACAAAGAAATATTGCAAAGGGGAAGTGAAAGATTTTTATCTAAAACGTGGAGCCGAGTTAGGAAATTCTCCTGTGGGCCTCTGATCTGCCTACAAAGGCCCAGGAGGGCGTTTCTGTCAGGCCCTGCATGCACAGTTCTGCTGGAAGGCATCTGCTGTTTGTGCAGCTCGTTGCCAATAAATCACCAGATTTGCCTCCCACTTGATCATGAATAATGAATTCCGATTCTATCCGAGCGCTGGAGCCCCGCCAGGACCGCGGCCTTGTGCCTCAAGACAGGGCCCTGCTGCTTCTCACGACAACGGCTCGGCCGAAATGCAAGTTCTGCCCCCCTTCCCCAGCCTTGGGTAATTTATGGCCGTAGGCTGGGCCTAAAAAACAGTTGCATATTGTCCCGGAGTGTTTACCCAATGAGAAAATAATTACTTGCAATAATTGTTCTGTCAGCGGCCCAGGCCCCGCTCCTGACAAAGAGAGGGACTCGGAGCGGCCCCATCCTCCCGGATCCCGATGCTCATCTCTCCCTTTTCATGCCAGCCCAGCTCTCCGTGCCTGGTGGGCAGCTGGGAATTGGAAAAAATTCCTTAAGGGAGGAAAACGGGGTGAGAAACACCGAGTTCGGCACTGGGAGTGAGGGACCTGCCGTCCTCATCTGGGCTCCGACGCCTTTTTCCTCGTCCTCACTCCTTCCTTTTTCCTCACCTGGAGCTGGGGTTGTGGGGCTGAGCTGACAGCACGATTTGGACACCCGAACACAGCAGCAGATACCTAAATTTGCAATAATATCTTTATTTACAGCCACAAGGCCAGGGCTGCCTTCTACCCAAAGGTCACAGCATCATTTAGGATGGAAAACACCTTTAGGATCACTGAGTGCTGCCATAAGCTGGACACTGCCAGGTTCACCAAAATGACCAATTCATTCCCAACTGGAATATTTTGGATTGAATTTTTCCCCTTGACTGTTTGTCTTTAGAAGCAGGTGGCAGTTTTCCTCAATTTCCTATTTGAAATAATGCTGGATTTGACTTTACGGTCCTGGACTGGGGTGAGGGAATGCTGGCCACGTGCTGGTGTTGTGTGTGTGTTGTGTGGTGTGATCCTGGTTTTTCACAGGATAAAAGTTGCTTTTAGAGTCTATTTCCACCCTTTATAGCCATGGTTTTTGTATTCCTACTGCGCCTTTTTTAGCACGGAGCCCAGAGACGCTGGGAGAACCACTCAGAGCTGCTGCTTGAAATTCCCAGATTCCATATCACGGAATCTGAACGTGGAAGGAACACCTTCGGATAATGAACCTGCCTGAGCGCTTAAAAATAGTGCCTCAGAGTCTGGGTTTTGCTCCTGATATTGGAAAAAATGTGGCAACTGGCCATATTCCAGTGCAATTCACTTAATTTTCACACTCTGGAATATTCCTGCTCTGCCAGTTAATCGTGTTGAATTTAATAACAGCTGAATATAATATAAAAAATTACGCATTTATATACTTATACATCTAGACATATATAGATATAGATATATAATTATTTGGCTATAAAAACTTTGAGTAAACACCTTGTTGGAGGCAGCCCCCAGCCTTTTTTACACTTCAGGTTACACAGACTTCACCAAAAACTCCCAAATCGGTTTAGCTCGACTTCTTTTCTGTGAATTTCCCTAAGGTGCTGTAACATCTTAGGTGGACTTAGCTTAAATCACTGAGTCCTGAGCTTGTGTTTGAGCGCCAGAATTTATCATAGCTTAAAAAAATACCAAGTTCCCACCTTCCCCTGAGCCCTGGTAGCTGATTGGGCTCTTTGGGGCTGCGAGATAAAAATGCGTTATCTCAACCCACGGCTTTTCAGGAGGCAACATCCCAAAGGATCTGATTTTTATCAACCCCAGGGAAGGAACTGCACGGCTTCTATTGATATTTTTGTGTTCTGCTCTGCAGGAGGAGGAAGGGAGGAGGGCAAACCCCAGACCTGAGCAGGCAGGCGGCTGAGAGGAAGAAGAGAGGAGGTCGTGGATCCAATCAGCTCCGGAAGGTGAAATCCCTGGCAAGTGTCACCAGCTTGTGATTCCATCACCCAGGGCGGTGTCAGGCACCCCCAGGAAGGTTTGAGCTCGGAGTTTTTCCCTCAGGGAAGTGCTGCTGAGAGGAGCACCTGGGCAGGAGGACACAAAGCCTCCCATGGCTGGCTGCTCCGAGGGAATCTCGCTGCATCCCAGACGCCGCTGGCGGTGGGAAAGGGCTGGCACTGTCTGTGCAGAGACAGTGACCCCGTTATCCACTCCTCCCTCTCCTTACTATCCCAAAAATCCCTTTTCACAAAGTGCTGGCACAGTTCCCTTCCAACACAAAATTTCACCGCTTGACATCGCCGCAGTTTGATGCTCGCTCATTCTCCGTGCCCTGAGCCCGAGCAAAGCAGCCCCAAACCTTAACACTGAGGGCTCTTTGTGCTCGGGGCTGCTGAAATAGGGCATCCTCCCATGAAAGGAGCCCAGGGAAGTCATTCCAGAAAGCTCCACGGGGTTTGTGGATGTGGCCAAAGAGAACAGCCCGGAGAAGGCCGTGCTCACGAGCGCGTCGGGGGTTGTGGGAGCAGACCTGGTGTTCCCCGAGCCGTGGAAGCCAGGGAATGCCCAGGAGTGGAGCTAAAGGAGGGTTACGTAAAAGAGAGGCATTGTCTCCCAGATGGGGAGGCATCCTCCTGACCCAAAACCAGCCTGTGGGCAAGGAAATTGATTCTGGCACCGGTGAAGAACAGAAAATAGAATTATTCAGCCTCTGCCCTTACAGTTTGCACCCTCTTCCTCTGGAGAGCGGGGTGTCCTCACAAGGGTTCATCCTGCCACAACTTCCCCTTCCCAATTTCAAGCTGCTTTATTGCCGGGCCAGAAGTGAAAGAATCTCAGCTCAGAGTAAAAATAGGTGAATTTGATTTTCTTTCCCTGGATTTTAGGGAAGTTACGAGTTCTTCGAAGTTAATTAACCTGCAACCCCAATCAGGAAACATTTAACTGATATAAAATGAGAGAATCACGGAATTGTTTAGGTTGGAAAAGATCCTTAAGATCATCCAGTCCAACCATTCCCAGCACTGCCAAGGCCACCCCTGAGCCATGTCCCCAAAGGANCCTCCTGTCAGGGAATTCCAGAGAGGAAAATCCCCCCTGAGCCTCCTTTTCTCCAGGCTGAGCCCCTTTCCCAGCTCCCTGAGCCGCTCCTGGTGCTCCAGCCCCTTCCCCAGCTCTGTTCCCTTCCCTGGACACGCTCCAGCCCCTCAGGGTCTTTCCTAAACTTTTTATGTTGATGACAGTCCTGGATCCCGCCCGATTTTGGAGCTGTCCCCGTGTCAGTGGAAGAGCTGAGTGTTTTTATCCTCATGTCCAAACCTGTTGCTGCTCCAGCCCTAAATGAGCGCAGCACTAAAGACAATGAAGCTGAGGTCAAACCAGGCTGATGCATAGGGGAAAAAAATAAATAAATATAATTGTCTAGGAATAATCCAAAATTAATTTCCATTTCTTATTGAAGGCAGCATTGGGAAACCTGGTTGAAATGAAGACCTTTGAAAAGGCTCCTATTTAATCAAGCCTAAATAAAGAGGCGTAATGTGCAAATCTTTCAGCAAATCCTTAGAAGAAGAATAGCCCAGGATGAAAGAATAAACGCCCAAGGCGAGCAAACACCGAGTCAAATTAAAATGAAACCCCTAAATAGATCAATGATCCAAGTGCAGACTGGAGGTGAGGGTGGAGAATATTCCAGCCAACAACAAAGATGTAAAAAAGGGATTTTTAGGTGGAGCTCCCAGCTCCAGGAGGCTCAACCAGAGCACACCAAAATAAGAATAAACACCTAATTAAGGGGACATTCACTGGCTCCACGTTTGCATGTGCTGAATGAGTAAACCTGGGAGGGTTTGGAGTTTATTGCTAATCATGGAAAGCAGAAAATGTGACCGGGCTCGCTCTTCATTTGGGATAAATTAAGGTCAATTAAAAGGGCCAATTAAAAGAAATAGTAAATGACAGTGGATGAAGTTAATGAAGGGCCCCATTCCGCACGTGGAACCCCCAGGTCTGTGCAGGGGGCAGGGAATTCCTGCCCTCTCTTTATCCAGGGAAATGCTCTCGGGATACTCCGAGGATGCCACTGCAGCCCGGGTGTCACTGCTGCCACACCCGTGCCCTCCCCACGAGTCCTTCCCAGCAAATTCCCGGATATTTTATGGGGAAGGTGAAATTGGATTGATCAATGCCAGCAGTGAGGGGCTGGGTCTGCTCCAGACACTGCCCCGCCCTCGCAGCTGCTCCCAAATTATTTTTAGTCCTCACTAAATAACATTTTTTTGAGGGGATCGGTCGTTCCCGCCGCCCTGCCCGTGTCCTAAGGAAATGAGATTGAAGGATTTGAAGGCAGGAATGCATTTTTTCCATGGCATATTGATGGGGAATTGATGTTCTGAGTTAGAAATCACGTTTCCAGGAGGTGGGAAGAGCCTACAGGAAAATCCAGGATTCCCAGCATACGGTCCTCTGTAATGTACATTTATATTCTATAAACCTTATTTTGAATTTTCTTTATTTGACATAATAATGTTTGCTCTCCATTCTTACCAAACAATTTGGATGAGTCCAAAAAAAAAAAAACTCCAAGCTGTTACCAGAACTTGGAGTTTTTTTGAATTTTTGGGATCTTTCTCGAGGAATAAACTGGGTTGTTAAGAGATTTTTTTTTTTTGGCCTAATTTTTATACTGGTTATGTTAAAATAAACTTCATCCTTTACACTTTAGAGTCTTCAAACACTGAGCGAGACTGGGATCAGTCCCAGCCACGAGCACAGGGGAGAATTTGGGCATTAACATATTAATTGATGTGGAAAATTAATTAATGTGGGTTTAGCTTTGCTGGCATCAATTTCTAATTGGGTCCTTCTGTCCTTAAGGTAAATTTAGATGAGAGCACAGCTCAAATAAAGCAGGTTATGGTTGTGTTCTTTAGGAATATCATTTGGGGATATCATTTGGGAGTAAAATTTATAGAATGTGTAGAATTTCTCAGTGGATTCCAATGTTTTCAGTCCCTCTGAAGCTGTTGGG
>VZRR01002447.1:222-31848 GCA_013398015.1 Oreocharis arfaki | reverse complement strand
CCAGCCGGGCCGAGGGGGCGCGGGCAAGCGGCGCGGCGGCGCGGAAGGGCGGCTCCCGGCGCAATGCCTGGGGCAACCAGTCCTACGCCGAGCTCATCAGCCAGGCTATCGAGAGCGCCCCCGAGAAGCGGCTCACGCTGGCGCAGATCTACGAGTGGATGGTGCGCACCGTCCCCTACTTCAAGGACAAGGGTGACAGCAACAGCTCTGCTGGCTGGAAGGTGCGTGATGGGCCGGGGCTGGAGGGACAGGCCTTGTGTGCCGGGGCCGGGCCGGGCGAGGAGCGGCTGCGGAGGCGCCTCCCCAGTGCCCCGGCCCGCCCCGCCGCCCGCTCCGTGCTCACCTGTTGCTGCTGTTGGCACGGCGTCCGTGCCAACGCGTGGTGCCCACGCTGCGGAGCCTGGGCTTTAGCTCTGCCGAAAGTTCCTGGGTCTTCTCAGCCCCGGCCCAAGCTTCGGCTGTGTGCAACTGGAGCAGCTGCTGGGAGTGGTTATGGCATGGCCCTGTGAGGCTGTTCCTTGCGCTCTTTGCGTTTAGAAACTTTTCTGGGAGAGTCATTTAACAGGCTGTGGCCAAGTTTCCGTGCAGAGTAAAGCCTCGGTTGAAGGGTTTTTAATCAGAAGGCCGCAGTTCTTTGTCACCTGACTGTGCTAAGGCTCAATATAAATAACTGTGTCATAGCAGGCGTGCTTGGCTTTCAAGAGGGTCCCTTGGAAAAAGGTGCTGTGTCCTGGGACCGTGCTGGGGTTACTCTGCTGGAGTTTGGAAAAGAGAAAGCAGTATTCTGCTCTAAGGGCTCATCCGTGTCTTCTCTCGCTCTGGAAAGAGGCATGTTCAGAGTTCTGTTAAAAAGGCTTAGGACTGTTTCAGTCCTCTGCGTGTGGTGACCTCGTGTTCCCTTATCTTTAGTCTAAAGAACTCCAACAAAGAGAAAGGGAAATGTGAGAGCTGGCTTGCAAAATAGCCCCTCAACCTGTCCTGATGTATCGGGGTGGATGCCATGGAGACTGGACTCAAAGGAGTGTGAACTGTTGCTCTCACTACAGACTGGAATTACACTCTTGTTTGCAGTATTTATTAGCAGTTCATCCACACTGCAGTTCTGCAGGAGGTTCAGCCAGCACGGTTTGGGGCTTCTGTGACTCCAGCCACGTGTTCCTCTGCTTGTCTGACTGAGCAGTAGGTGAGGACAGAGAGTTAGTTTCAGACAATAAGTAAATAAATAAACGTCTGTTTCTGGTAGGTTGGCTTTCAGCTTGCTCAGCTCTCTGAAGTGGCACACCACGTAGTGGTGTGGGTGCAAACGTTTGCTCGAGGGGGTAGAAGCATGGTGAGAGGGATGCAGCTGTCACAGCTTAGGCTGGCACACGTTAATACAAAACTTTTCACCTTTCCCATTTATCACTCACTGACAGTTCCTAGAGAGTGCATCTAGTTTAACTAATATGGATTTTTTTCTATTACTCATTTGTGTAGGCTGAATCCTGCTCATTAAGTTCTGTTTTGGGACAGTGCTTGGGTTTTGGTGTTCTTACTGGAAGATAATTCTTATTTCCTCACGCTAGGGCTACCCTCCTGGTCCTTCTGCTCCTGCATGCGGTCATGTTAATTTGCCAGAACTGGTGCATTTTCTTGTCAGCAATATGTCTGTATATCTGTTTGGTAGTAGTGCCTGAGATGAAAGTTCAGTGTGGCTTCTGAAATGTTCCCCAGATACCATGATGAAGGTGAAATATAGTGAACTGTCCTGCTGGACTGGATGCTGGAATAAGTGCACTTCTGGCTTGATTCAGTATGGCTGTTCTTTTGTTATATCCATTCGTGTGTAATGGGACTGTCAGTCTTCGGGTTTACTCTGTGTTTTAATTATGTGTCACTTTTGGGGCATGTGCAGGTAGATTTAAATTCCAGAAGTTCACTGTGAGAATTCGTGCACACACAAGAGTGAGATTCCTGCTCAGATGCTGTCATGGCTTTTCTGTGATTGACTTTTTAGTGTGAAGTTTGTTTCTGTTTTTTCAGCCTGGGAACGGACTAATTCTGGCTTTAGAAGAAGAAAAAGAAACTTCTTGCCAAGAAAGATGAGGGCGGGCAGAACAAAAACTGTGGTGGGAATCAGCCTGTCTTATGCTTAGGGCAGTTTAAAACTCTTGACTTTAACCAGCAAACAGAAAACCATGGTAGAAATACGATTAGTTTTCTTTCCTGCTCAGTCACAAAATCCTGTTGGTGGAGCTTGGCAGGACGTGTGACCATGGAACTTACTTCTAGTCTTTCTTTCTGTTAACGCACCGTTACATAGGTTTGCAAGAGGTTTTGTTTTACTGACCTTAGTCTGTTTGCATTCAGATGCCTTAGGTGAAGGGAGGTCAGACATTTACAGTTTTACAGATGTGGAGTCAGTCAAGTCAGTTCAATTTGACTTTTGTGGACTTAGAGTAAAATTAATAGGTGCATATTTAAGACAAACTGGATAAACAGAAGACTTGTCTTCACTTGAGGAATTGACTTGTCTGGGTTTTTTTTATTCTTTCTTGTTATTTTTAGAGCTGTGAAGCTCTGCTTGCATGTTTTGGGAATTTTTTTATTCTGTAAAATAAAAGAAAAACTTCTGGAGTTGTCTTAGCTTTAGTGATTTCTCAATTTTGAGGTGAATGATTTTGGATAAAGGAAATAAATGTGAAGCTGCTGTTAAAGGTAGTTGTAGCGTTTTGATGCCTGTTAAGATGGTGGTACAGCTCAAGAGTTCTGGCATTTGTGTCTCGTTTAGATAGAGCCAAACTGATAATACATTCTATTTGTGTGTAGTGCAGTTTAATAGAGAATTTTGAATAAGTAATTAAAAGCAATATGTCTTTAAAAACTCTTAATCTACTTTAGTTGATATAAACCCCATAAACTCATTGTTGTTTCATAATTTATTTAGAGCTGTCCTACTCCACTGTACAATTGGGGGAAGTGCAGCTGTTACAGGCTGCCAGGGTGTAACCTCCATGAATTCCGGAAGAATCTGTGTTTTCGAGGAAGATGGTGTTTGCTATTCTTGAAGTGCTCAAGCACCTTGTAAAGGACAGATTTGCTGTGTGTGCAGTCTGTCCTTTCCCTGTAGGAGTTCTACTGAAATTAAGAATTAACCAGCCTGCAAGGCAGAAGTGTCCTTGCAGGGCTGTGTTGTGGGGCTTCTTCATAATCCTTCCCTTGGTGTTCTGCAGGATAGTCTGTGGATATCTCTGGATAAGAGTATAATTCCTTTTGGTTTTGAGATTACTCGCAAGAGGAAGGTGTTAAGGGTTTTGAGTAAAGAAGTGCATAAACTGCAGAAGCAGTTTGCACTGGCTGTTACATCCATGAGTATGAGCAAATTTGGCACAGTGAGGAACAATATGAAGGACTCATCTTTCTTAGTGAAACAAACCGTGTATTCTCCCAAAGCTCTTGTTTTTTCCTTTGTAGGAACATAATAAAATCTAAAGCCGTCCTTTTCACCCTCCAAAAGTATGTCACTGAAACAAAAATCAGGTGTGTCCTATGTATGCAACATAAAGAACAAAAGATTCTGCACTATTGCATTAATTATGGGAAACTGATGCCACACCTCTGCATGCTGGTACTCCCATTCACTTCAAATGTGTGCATGGATATACACCTGCACAACATATGTACTCTCATACATATACATGTCTGTATATATGTGCAACAGCTCAAGGAGCTGTATTGCAAATTAAAAATTACCAGTTGTTCAGTTTGTCTAAAACAGAAGGTGTCATCCATCTGGAAACTTGTCTAGCTCTTAATCTTTGTTAGAGTGGGCAGCGTTTTCCTGGAAAGCCTTCCGTTCCAGCCTTGTGTTATGTGCATATTGCATGTAGCTGATATTAACTGTTGACCAGATGGATCAGGAGACGTGGCTGAGGGCTCAGTCACAGAGTCACTTCACTGGCTGTCAGTGCTCTAGTGCTGGCTCTGAAGGTCCCCAGCCTCTCCCAGAGCTGTGGATATCTGATCTCCTGGCAGAGGACGTGCAGCGCCCCCTCAGGTTGGAGCAGCTGCTCATCCTGTGGCCCTCTGAAGCTCTTCCGTGAAAGAGAATAGGCCAGCAGACAAAAGCAAGCCTGTCCATCCTCTGGACTATTTCTGCTTTGCTGCCACTGGTAGATCCTGCCAGACTATATTTATGCTGTGCAAATAAATTCCAGTTCAATGGACGCAAAATTACGTGAACACTCGTTTTGGTAAAGTTGAAAAATTTATTGTTTGTTGGTGTGCTGACAACCAGTCAGACATTTTGGGGGGGATTTTCTGTAGTCAGATCTGCAAATAAGCAATGATACGTTCCTAAAATAGGCACATTCGCTGTTTCTTTATAGCTGCTGGAGTGTCCCTGTATCCTTTAAGGGTTTTTTTTTTCCTCAGATTTGTCAAAACCTTAGCTTCTTAACTTAAACAGGTAAGGGGCCAAATCACTACCAGGAGAACTTTCTTTAATTTCATTAAGAAACCCTTTACCTGGATGGGAACATCTCGTGGCAGTGCTGGGTTTACTTTGACTTTTGATAATGATAATTTCAAGATACAGGATTACAGAATGGTTTGAGTTGGAAGAGACCTTAAAGATCATCTCCTTCTACCTCCCTGCTGTGGGCCAGGATGCCTTGTAATAGACCAGGTTTGCTTCAAGCCACATCCAGCCTGGCCTTGGACACTTCCAGGGGTGGGACAGCCACAGCTTCTCTGGACAGCCTGTGCCAGGACCTCAACACCCTCACAGGGAAGAATTTCTTAATATCCAATCTAAACCTACTCTCAGTTTCATTCCCCCTTGTCCTATCACTCAATGCCCTTGTAAACAGTTCCTCTCATGATTCCTTGTAGGCCCTTTAGGTACTGAAAGGCTGCCATGGTTCGAAAAGACATTCAGAATATTTCCCTGTCTTTCTTCACTGAGGCAAAACTGATTGAATGCCATAAACCAAAAGGAAACATAAAACTTCAGCTCAGCATCTTGGCTCTGAGCAAAGTGTAGTTCTGCCCAGCCTTCAGCCTGGTGCAGGTTTGTGCATAGGTGAGGCACAGTGTGGAGTCTGAGGCTGTGTCTGCTACACAGAGCCATTGACCTCAGTCTGTAAAGAAAGGCTACTTTCTGTGACTGTGTTGAGAAAGCCTGTAGTGTTTATTCTTAAGTTCACATGCCTGAAAGGATACAATTCCCCATTAAATCTTCTGACACTAAAAATGAAGGAGTATGTGTTCTAAACTGAATTGGATTAGCAATGTCATTGCTGTCATCCCGGGTACTTCATTTATGTCCACTTACACTTTAATGGTGTTGCAGGTGCTGCTCTCTGTTAGTTTTGGTTTATTTTGGTTTCTTGGAAGTTGCTGCCTTGCAAAGGGGAGGGAGGGTCTGGCTCTTTGAATCAGGTGTAGCTGAGGGTGGGTAGAAACTGCTGGACTCTTGCCATTACCTCATGTGGCCCAAATGCATTCACGTGGTATTAGTGATGTGCTTAGTCCTGGCTGCAGGGAGATGTTCTCTGTCCCAGCTGCTGACAGCCTAACTGGATTTCCTTAAAGCAGGGGGGAAATAATGAACAGAAGCTGAATGAGGGTTGTTCAGATGCTGTACTGAGAAGTCCAGCATGGAAACTTGGTAAACACAGGTGGATGTTGTCCATCATCTTTCTCTTAACAGAGTATTTTACCTTTTAATCCCATTAGTCCTTAAATGGTCTGGCTGTAGCATGTAGTCTGGCCTAGGTGAGGAGGGAGGAAGGCAGCTGGGCATTGCAGGGTGTTGTGGATGGGAGAATGGCAGAGAACGCTGGGTATGGAAAATGAGGCTGGTGGCCGTGCATAGAAGTAGGACAGTGGTGCAAGTATGGGGTCACCAGGTGTCCTGTATTTTAGGTGGAAGAAAACTGATGAGTACTCAGCTGTGAAGAGGTCCCACCATCACAATGTAGCAACATTCACTTAGCCAGTCCCTAAAGTGACACTAATAGGCCCTTCTTGTTGTAATGCCCTGAGGACGTATGAAGTATGAGAATTTTTTTTTTCATTTGAAGCCTTGTTGAGTGTGGTTGTTCCCCTCAGAAGTCAGGGAAAGCTCGTCTTTTGGTGAAAATTCATTTAATTCATGCAATGCCAGTCAAATTACTTGAAGATTTTGCTGCTACTCTTCCCTGCTCCCTGCCAGTTTTTTCTGGAAAGCTGTTTTGCTGAATGACTATTCCTTGCAGCACAGCTCAATTTTCCAGGCAGTCCTCAGAGAAGGCTATTCCTCGGCTGCTGGTATTACTTGTTCCAACAAGTTTTTTCTGCTCTATCTAATCCTGAACAGCTTTCTTTGTGTGTGCCTGCCTGTCTTAAAAACCTCCTCAGTCTTTGATTTTTAAAGAGCTGTGATCATCTTCTTCTGGCCTCCCACTGAAAGATTACAGAAAGGAAAGTGTTCTTCCTAAGATAGAGATCCCCGTCTGCTGAGCGTGACATCTGTGCTCGTGTGTGCCTTCTGGAAGGGGATTGCTGGGGAAGTGTTTCAACTCCTTGGCTCTGGAGCAGTTGTGTACTTGCTGGTGCAAAATCTCTACAAGGAAGACTTTTTCCTGAAGCCTTTGGAGCCAAGTGGCTGAGACAGGCACTGACAAATACAGCAGGCGGAGTGTTCTCTCTCCCCTTGCAGCCTCCCAAGAATGCCATGGCAGATGATAATTCAGCGCAATTATAGGCCTGGCAGTGGAACACGTGGAACATGGCCCTGCACTGGGATGAGACCAAGTTCTTTGTATGCCTCCAAGGCAGTGAGAGTGTGTTACAGGCAGCTGCAGTGATTGCATGTATTTTCTTCTTTTTTTTTTTTCTCTGTCACTCATCCTTTAGAGAGACTTTTTGTTAAGAAATCTGATGCCTCTGTGGTTTGTAGTTTAAACTTGATGTTTCCTGGGAGAATGGCCAGGAAAGGAAGGAAGCCACTGTGTCTCCTGGAAGAATAGCTTCTGTGTCGTGTCTTTCTGAGCATAGCTTGTGCTTGGCCCCGAGTGCTCTGCTCTAGCACAGGCCATGCACCACTGCTGCATGGATGAGCTCTGCTGGGCAGGGCACAAGAGCCTTCTTCTGCTCCTGTAAACTTCAGGTTTATGGTACGTAACCTCAGCTGTACCTACAAAGCTGTATAGGTCCCTGGAAAGGTTGTCACTGGCCTTCAGTCTTCTGTATTCACTTCACTCGAGCATTTTCCATAGTATCTGTGGCAGTTACCCCGAAGGCTGACTGGGCAGGAGAATGGCTTGGTTGTGCTGCCAGCTCCTGTGGCTAATACCCTGACGTGGGACCAAAGCACTGTTTAGTGCTGGGCAGGATCCACAGCAGCACTAATGTTGGTATAGGGGCAGGCCTGGTTTGGTGGTGAGAAGTGTTGCTGTCCTTTAACTGTGGCTAAGAGATTTTATCAAAGAAGCAGACTTAATGTTGTGGTAACTAATATTTAGAGAATAGTTTGCATAAGCTGCTAGCCACACTTCTTTGGCTAGTCCCTATATCCTAGTTTGAACACACAGTGGTTATGACCTAGGGAATGGTCCACCCTTCAGTGTACAATAAATGTCTCTAGCCAAACTTGATTTTTTTTTTGGCATACTATCTGTCCTTAATTTCAGACTGGTTTTGTCTGAATGTGGTTTGCAGGAATCATCTTTGATCTGTGATGGATTTGGAGACAGAGGCTGGCATTTTTTTTATGGCAATGCTTAACATGCTACCATAAGTACCACTATGAGATACCTAAATAAATAGCAATAACCTCCCCTAACTAGTGGTTGAAGATGTTCCTAAGGATTTGAAGGACTCCTGCCCACACCTCTTCCTTCAGGTCATGCTCCTTTATGATCAAAGAGTTGCAGAGTCAAGACCTTGTGTGTTTTGCAGATGCTTAGACCGACTGGGAGCCTCCCACACTGCTGAAGTTGAGCATCTAAAAAGTTAATGTCATCTGTATGTTTCTGGTGTGGGTTGCTTAACATCGAGAAAGGAAATATGTCAGGGTTGCCCGGGTGACTGAACTCTGTCATTTCCTCTTCTGTCACCTCTGACTTGCAGTTCTGTGATTATTTTAGCCTAATTCATCTGTCCCTGGCTTTCTTAGTGAGATTTGAGGGTGCCCTTCATGTGTTAGGTGTATTGAATCACTCTAGCAGGTGCATTCTGGTGCTGTCCCACGGCACCCAGGCTGGTGGGTGCATGGATTCAGTTGGAGTTTGGGGCACTCTGGGCACAAGCCTGCAGCTTGCTGGCAGGCTTGGTCTTGCAGGCGAGTTAGGGCTCGGGGCGCTGTGGTGCAGTGGTGAGCTGCCTCCCACAGTCTGCAGGAGAGGTGCAAAAGCGGTAACTTAGGCATTGCAGTTTAGATAACAGTTAACCCTGTTGAAAGAAATACTCAGGTTTTTATCCTCTGCTTCCACCTACACCTTCTGTTCTCTTCTTTAGTTTTTGGTTTTTGACCCCCACAGTGAGGTAGTTCAAAATGCAGAGATAAAAGAGGCAGAAGAAGTAGTTTTCAAGGAAGGATAAGGCTGCTTTTCAGTTTGGTTTGCTCTCTGAAGTGGCGTATAGGGTCACAAATGCTTGTGTTATGGAAGGATGAGAGTTTGAAGATGAGGAAGGAAGGAGTGGTACAGCAATTATCTGTTTCTACAGTTTAGCCATTAGTCAGTTCAGCAGTAACATGTAAAATCAGTTTGAGACTGTTTCATAAGAGGTACCAGGCTTCACTTGTGCTCATGTGAATCCTAGTCTTTTTCCAAGATGTCTTATTTCAAGCTGCTTTTCAGCCAAAACTTAGTTACTCAGATTGTCTCTTATGATACCCAAGATGCCATCATGAGTTCACAGGTTACTTTCAGGAGAATAAATGAAGAATTAGTGACAATAATGGTTCTTATTGCTGCAGCAGTATGCATTCAAAGTTATGCACATTTACCTGGGAAAAGGGGTGGGATTCTTTGGAAATGAAAGCAGCAGCCTTGAAGGAGGCAGTGCACCAGTCTGAATTACTTGTTTCAACACTTGAAGGAAAGGAAAGCTTTGTTTAGAGAAGATGCCAGGCAGGAGTATTGTAGAGCTATTACTGTGAACAGCTCGAATAATAAAACTGGGTAAGAGCATTGACGGACACATGTTCCATCAGGCTCTGGCTCTGCAGTCACTCTGCAATTAAGAACATGTGTATTCTTTGATACCAGTTGCAGCAAGCAGCCAGTCTTCTCCAAATCCTCAACAGCCAAAGGTTAAAATGAAAGCTAAGCCAGGATGATTCTCAGATCGCCTTCTCTCTCCATGAAAACTTTCCACTTTGCCTGTATTGTTTATCTATGTCTGCTTTTTTCTAGGATAGCACTTTTGGTGAGGTGGCCAAAATTAGCATGGTGAGGACTTTCCCGAGAGGAAAAGGGTGGGGAGAGGGAAAGCAGCAGACAGGAAAGAACTGTGTTGAGAGTTGGTGGAAAAAGATGATAAAAGCACTGTTAATTTGTTCAGAATTAAGAGAATATGCCTGAAAGCTGAAGGTTGTTACGTAACTTTTAGTTTATATGAGAAAGATGTTGCTCTTGGACTACTGTTGTGCTTCCAATGCAGCACCTTTTAATGATCTGTAATTTTGTCATCTGAACAAATTAAGTGCAGATATCAAATAAATGCATAGGCCTCAAGGGGAGTTTATGGAGGATCTGTTCAAACAATGAGATGGTTGCTTCCTGATTCTAAAACACTGGGGAGTTTATCAGTTGCAGGATGAAAACTGAGTTTGATGATGGTGTACAGACATGATAGCTTGCAGTTTTCAGCAAAGCTAAACCAAAAGGAGGGAGCTGGGAGAGGCAAGGAGCGTGTGTCTGACCCAGCAGAAAGATGGGAGAGGCTAAAACTGGCATGTACTGTGTGGGAGTGCAGTATCCACTGAACATCTTACCCTGTCAGGAACATGCACCAAGGAAAGCACACAGCCTTCTTGCAGAGGGAGCCTGGCAGTCTCCAGGATTCTAGGACTCTTGTTCCTCAGAGTTTTGCTCTCATTTCTCTGGTTTTGGAGTGGAGATGTTAATGGGTGCACTGAATAGAAGCATTCTGCCATTTCTCTTCACCCAGTCGGTTGGATTCACTGTTATGCTCTGCTTGAATCTGACTGAAAACTGGCCATATAAACATTAAAAACATTACCCAGCATAAGCCTGGCTAAAGAGGGTGACAAAAGGGTGGGAACAGCAATAGCTCAAATTCAGGGAGGCTCGTTTTGAAATTGCAGGTTGTATTTGAGAACTTGCTTACTTGCTCTGTGATATGCCTAATTTTTTGCAGTTTCTGTATGATCTTTAAAGTTCTTTTGTGTTAGTATTTTGCTAGCTGAAAGCTGCTAGTTGTCATGGTAGTTCCACCCTTGATATTGCAGTGAAACATGGCCCTGCTTGCTAGTGCTGCAAAGCATGTTCAGACGGAAATAGCTGGTTTTTGTTATAACTTTCTCTGGATACTGTCTGAATGCATTAAAGCTTGTGAGGTTTTTAGGTGGGAGGTGTGTCAACTGTCAGGTCCTCACATTTTGTGGGTTTTCTTTCTTTTTTTTGTCAGAACTCTATTCGACATAACCTGTCCCTGCACAGCAAGTTTATTAAAGTCCATAATGAAGCCACAGGGAAGAGCTCTTGGTGGATGCTCAATCCTGAGGGTGGAAAAAGTGGAAAAGCACCAAGGAGAAGAGCTGCCTCCATGGACAACAGCAGCAAACTTGCAAAAGTCAGAGGTAAAGCATCCAGGAAGAAGCCTCCTCTCCAGTCTGCACCAGAATCCTCTGCTGACAGTCCTGGCTCCCAGTTTCCTAAGTGGCCTGGGAGCCCGTCCTCAAGAAGCAATGAGGACTCTGATGTGTGGAACACCTTCCGGCCTCGAACCAGCTCCAATGCAAGCACCATTAGTGCCAGGCTTTCTCCTATCCTGACAGAGCAGGATGACCTCCCTGATGAAGAGCTGCTTCCTTCTCTCGTGTACTCCAGTGCATCCAGCAATGTCCCACCAACTGTGACTGAGGAGCTTGAGCTCATCGATGGGTTAAATTTGATGTCTCCCAGCTCATCTGTGCTATCTACCCAGCAATCTGCCTCAAGTGGTCAGATCCAGAGAGATTCCAGCTTTTCATTGCAGAGCCCAAATACACCTGGTCAGACTTTTGGCAACTCCCTGTTTAACCCTGTTGATATTTCACTGCAAAGTTCTGTCAGCCATTTCTCTGCCCCTCAGACCCTGGAAGCTCTTTTGACACCTGGCTCTCCGCCTCCAAGGGATGTTATGATGACTCAGGTGGATCCAGTTCTCCCACAGACTGGTAACAGAATGAGCAGCCGAACTCTTCTGCTTCTGGGTGGACAAGCTGCCCAGAGTAAGATGAGCTCAGGCAATCCACGAGGAAAGCCTGCAGAGCAGCAGGCAGAACCAGTCGGTGCCAGTGTTTTGCCATCAACACTTCCCATAGTGACATCTCCTCAAAACACTGCCAGCATCACCAGTTTGAAGGCTCCAGTTTCTGCAACAACTGCCCAGTCAGTCCAACTGGGCAGTCCAGTACTCCTTTCATCTGTTAGCCCTGCTCCCTTGGGATTGAACCAGGACAAGCTGCCCACTGACCTGGACATTGACATGTACATGGAGAACCTTGAATGTGATATGGATTACATAATCAACAGTGAACTCATGGATGGAGGACTGGACTTTAATTTTGAACCTATTCTGCCTGCTCCCAGCTATCCCAGCACCTCACAGGCCTCCAGCCATACTTGGGTACCAAGTTAACTTCAGGAGCACAAAAAGGTAGGTGTAGTTATGTAAAATGCTACAGCTCTAAAGAGGAAACAGCCCTGTCTGGGATGGTTCCTGTGCCCAGCTCTGCAGCAGTTAAAGGAACTTCTGAAAGCACAGTAAAAGGCTTTTGGAAGAGTCATGTTCCCTTTTAGGAGGAGAAAAAGCTGTGTAAAGGTAGGTGGATTTAACTTACCAAGTAGTCAACTCCTTTATGAAATAGAACAGTAACCTGAATGAAACTCTTGTTGTCTCCTGTCACCCAAGATGACTCCATCATAGGACATCAGGCAGTGCCTACAGCTCTACAGCTGACATGAGAGCCTGTGCTGATTCCATAAATAAAGACATCCACCAGTATGTACAGAATGGTTGAACTGAGCCAAGCACATGCTGTGTTTCTATCCAGGGTATTATTATCCTTGCAGAATTCTCTAGTATGTGTAGTAGCAAAGCATGTCCATGTCATGACTGTCTGCTTTGGTCTATGCGTAGCAGGTCACAGCCACTCTTATGACACCTTCTGCCCTGCCCTTACCTGGGATAGTGTCTGTAAAGTCAGGTAAACTGGTTCACCAGTATTAACTACTGAATTGCTTCCCATTATTAGAATGGGAAACAGGAGTCTGCAATGTGGATGGAGATGGAAGAAAGAAGGATGTGTTAGTGCTATCCCATGCACAGCAAAGCTGCCTCTTCAGCAATTTGTCATATTTGCACAAATAGAGTCAGTTTGGCAAATAATGCATATGACAACAAGACTTAAAAATATCTTGTTTTTTGAGGATGTGACACCCTGATTTGAAACACTTAAACCAGAGGCAGTAAAAGAGTTAGGGAACTGGAGCTGAAGGCCTGCTTCACACTTGGAACTCAGTTAGCTGATGGAAAATGGACAGACTGAAGCATAGGCTGGATATTGGTTGGAAAGTGGAAGCTTTGTCAAGAATATTTCCTTTTTAGGAGGCAGATATGGTATTTGTTAGTGTTGCAAATTCAACTGCTAATACTGTCCAGCTGAGCAGGCAGAAGTAAGGGCAAATTGCAGATACTGCTTCAGTTGTGGGAAGCCCTTGAGCTTCAAAATCATGGGGACAGAAATTATCTACTTGGCCTTAACACTCTTTCCTAGGCACCTGAGTAACTTGGAGGTGGTTTGGACTGTGTGACCTCTGTCAGTGCAGCCATTCTCGATGAGTGTCTTGGGTCTAGACAGAGTAAAATGCTGTCTTGTGAGCTGGTGTTACTTAAACCGTGTGAACATATTGATGCACCACTATATATTGATGTTTTAAACACAATTTAACTTCCTCTTATTCCAAGTCGTATCCCACTGCTTAGGATTTAATTTCTTGGCAGTGTTCTTCTGTCTGTACCTAACAGATCTCTTTATTGTAGGGAGAGGAGGATCAGTCAAGCTTTTCTGTTTCCTTATGGGGCTTTTTATCGAGCTATGTGTTTGTTAACTGTGCATTTGCTGAATTACTGAGTGTCTTAAATCAAGTACCTTATCTTCAGGTGAAATATAGAAACTCAGTTTCGATTTCAATTACAAACTTGGTTGACAAAACAATGGTATCCTTCCATGTTAGGACTGTTTGCAAGTTAGTGACAGAGGCTGTAGCTTTTTGAGCAATGTTTCCACTGGATATTGTTCTGAGCTCTTGTGTTGTGGGTTTTGTTTGTTTGTTAGGGTTTGGTTTTTTGTTTTTATGCCATGCTAGGGCAGGCCATTATATTTGTAGACTTTTCAGGGATGAAATATTTTTCACAGAAGTGTTTTCAAAACATATACAAGGTGTCCTGCACTCCTAGGCCAGGTAGACAAGACCTCTGTTTACAGCATACCAGGTATAGATTATTTTTTTAGGAGTGTATAGCAGAGAAGCTGAGGAATTATCTGTCAGAGGGTAGGGTCTAGTACTGTTGAAGATGTGGATATAATCAAGTGCTTATGAGGGAGAACAGGAGCTCTTAAAAGCATGGTTATGTTCTTGTTAAAACCCCTGGATTTGCTTTGTTCCACACATGAAGTTGAGGTGATACTTCCTGGGAAATATACTGGACATGAAGGAGTGAGATCTGGAACAAGTTCTGAACCACTATTGTGTTTGAGCAGAAAGCGTAGCTCCCACGTACCCCTCTGTGCTCTGGTCACAGCAGTGCTGCCCCGGGAGGAGAGGCCACACCCTGTCAGTGTGCTTTGCTTCAAGCCTTTTATTCTGTCCTTGATTATGTTTGCCTTTTCTGAGTTTTGCAAAGCTGTTCTGTTTTGCCTGTATGCTGGAGTCCATGGAGTGGGATGAGGGGGAGCTTTTTCCCCAAAGGATAGCAACTGCTGTGCAAAAGGCTGCCAAGACAGAGAGGTGGATCAGGTTTCTAGCAAAGGGGGGAGCAGGGCACATGTGGAGAGAAATAGCAGTGTTCCTGGGAAAAGAAGGCAGAATGTTTTCTCAAATTAACGAGTTCCAAAAACCAAGTGAGCTGCAGACATCAGTGTCTGTGAGGAGGTCAAGACCATGTCAGTTCTCCCTTACTGCAGTGAGCTCCTAGGATCCCTGTTTGGAAATCACTGTTCAGGGAAAGCTAGATATTGCTCTGGTGTGGCAGGCCTTTGTCATTTCATATCCTTTCTATTTCTATGTTTTTCTCCATGTTAAATTCACAATGGCAAAAGCTACTCTTAAGTGATCACTAACATAAAGCTGTCCTGAGTAGTTCTTTCTGTGGGCTTAACTTGCTGCCTTCTGGGTCAGCTGTGGGTATAATGCTGAGCAAAAACTGTGTATTAGTTAATCACAGTGATGACATTCTGATTTGAGCCGCCAGAATGAAATTGAACTGGGGAAATATTTCTCTTTGAAGGCAAGAGGAGATCTTTAGGAAAGAGTACTTAGTCTTATCTGCAGGACTTAGGAAGATATGAGCTGGTTGGTGTTACCCATGGTGCTCAAAGCTCCCATGATTTTATCCTCTTCTTGCAAGTTAAATGCCAAAGAGGTTGTCCACAGCTTCACCAGGAGTCTGTTTGAACCCTGCCTGTGTTTCTTTGCATGGAGATTAGAGATCAAACGTTGAAACTTTGTCTCTGCCCAGCAGTGATACAGCACCCACAGACTGAGCTATTAGCCACAGAGGAAGACAGTCAGCATAGAAATAGAATTGCCTTTTTTGTAAAGTGCTATAGTTTGTGTCTCATCAGTGAGTGTAAAATCCATCCACTCTTTTGGTGGATATTAGTTAATTATTTTTAGTTGTTCAGTTATAGCTATAGAGTCTGGAGACTCTATAGCTTCAGAGTCTGGAGAACTCTTTATCCCTTGCCCAGTTTGGTCTGGATTCATGCTTTTCTTGCTCTATCAAATTCTCTTTGCTCCAAACATTGGATTTTTGTCTGACAGAACATAAATAAATAAAACCCTCATAAACTTGCAATTTCCCAAAGGAGCCTGTTGCTCTGGCTTCTGTTTTAACTTACTGTCTTTTCTTGTTCGGGGCTGATTCCGTCTTGTGGTTTTTTTTCCTTTCCACAAGTTTATTTCATGCTCACTGTTACTGAATGCAGCTGAGGGATGCCCTACATTTATCTCACTGTTTTGCCTTTAAAAGTGGATCATAGATCTACAGTAGTGGTTTTATGTCAGTGTCCCAAGTCTGCTTAGACTTATTCCAAGGGTTGTTTGAACGAGTTGTGACAGCTTTATTGAGGTGAGGCAGAAGACTTGAGAAGAGATTTTTAGGCTTTTGGGGGATTGAGATATCTAAAAATGTTTAATTAGTTGGAAGGTAGAGACAGGATTTCTTTAAGTGGGTGAACATAAGCAGTTTGTGTGTGATCTCTAAAGATTTCTTTTTCAGTCTTTTCCCTAGCAATTGATACTTGTGTTTGTTTAAGGTGAAGAGTAATTTTCCTCTTCCTTGGTGCTTTCCTACAAAGCCTCCAGTGTTAGCCAAGTTTTTCTTTAAACTTCCTTATCTTGCAGAGCCTTGTTGGTGCTGTCAGCTTACAGGAGGAATACTTACTTTTGACCTTTCTGTCTTTCTGTCTCAGTCATACCCTGAAACTTGGAGCTGAGCAATTGCATCCTGCACTTGACTCTCTGTTGATCAAGGTGTCTTGTGGTCTATTTGTTCTGTAGGGGCAGATTGGTAGTAATTTAACTCCTTATCTATGCATCCAGGATTCCCACTGAGGCGGAGCTCTAACCAGTCACTCTATTTTTCTTCTTCCTAGTGTCCTTCAGGTTTTGAACATTGGGTTCTGACATCACTTCCCACCCCAGCAGAGAAGAGAATGGAGCATGTTGGATTCAATTTCCCTGCACATCATGCCTTGGGCAGAAAGGGCTGCCCATCTGAGAAGAAGGGGCAACCTGTATCTGGCTGCAACAGGAAGAGATTAAAAAAAAAAAATCCTGTTATGTGCCATGGCTCTTCCTACAAACCTGACCCTGCGTTGGACCATCTGGAGAAACCCATGTTCAAAGAGGAGCCCTGGTAAAAACCTCGGCCAGAAGACTCTGTGCCAGGCAATAGTGTTTTCCTGTGTGATGAGTTGGGTTTGCTGCAGGAATCTCTCATTGGCTGTCCTCTCTCTGTTATGGCAGAAAGTCTCCCAGTGCCTCGGACTGGTGGAGGGCTGGCTCTGCTCTCACTTGGCTTGCCTCATGGGGCAAAGTAGTTGGACTTTCTGATTAAGCCACCAGATGTGCACTTGGTATCCCACAGACTCGCAGAGGAGTTGGAGGAAGCTTGTTGGTAGAAGCCCTGTGGGAGAAGGGTGTCCTGTTTCAGGGGTTGGTTTCAGTGTGCCCATCGCTGGAGCATCCATCATCATTCTGCAGGGAAGGGTGGTTGACATGGTATAGAAGGCTTCCTGTTGTCCCCTTGGGTGGAACAGGAGGACACTGAGTTTTTCACTGTGCCAACTGAGCCCCATTGAATCAGAAGCATGTTTTGAGAAGTCCCTATGCTGTTCTCAGCACTTTCCTGATACACCAGGCTGCTGTAAAATAAGCACAAGTGCTAGTAGCTGCTTTCTGGGACATAAAAACATTGTTTTGGGTTTGTTTTTGATCTGTCTTGCTGCAGCAGCAAAATGGAAAGCCTGGGTGTGGCCTTAACAGAGCCCTGGTTGCTTTTCAGAAGGGCATTTTGTATAGATGAAATATTTTTTTACTAATCTGGGAACTTTCTACAGTGAATATGAAGCCAATGTAATGTGTGTCCCTATTACGCATCTCTCTGTCTGAGAAGGCAACAGTGACAGACTCTTTTTCAGAGCTGTATTAGGAACAAACACATTTGATGTTTGGTGATGTATATGATTGAGGGGAAGGAATTGGCAGGTCCCCGTGGTTTCAAACCACTGTGGGGAAGAGTTGTACATTATTGTAATCTATATGTAAAAGTAGGTGCAAATTACATAGAAGCTTTTCTAAACCTTTTTAAATATATATTATATATTTTAATTGAAAAACGAGATTATTGGATAAAAAGAAACAAAACACATTTGCTGCATCTGTCCCCTTCATACCAGATAACACTACAGTATGGGAGGGGGCAGGCCTAAGGCATTTTGGGCCCAGAAGCTGAAAATGTTGTTGGAAAAGTGGGAAGGACACCACAGTGTAACTGGGGAATGGCTTTTCTTCCCCAAAGAGGCAGAGGGAAGGTGCCTGGCAGGGCATTCAGCCGCAGCTGCTCAGGCTGGGCACTCCTGCCAAGCCAAGAGCACAATGGAGGGAATGCTAATCATTAACAGTGCTTGTTCGTTCTCAGCTAATCCCATAAGTAGCTGGCCTGCAGGACAGATTCCCTAGTCTGCTAAGGAGATGGTGTGGACTGGATCGTGCTAGATCTGCTGACACTCTTCGTAGCCCTTATGGAGGGCATGATCAGTTGTATTTGGTAGCTCACTTTTTTGGTTTCTGAGGTTTTTTGTTTTCTTGCTGATGTTTCTGCTACTGCTGGGGAACTTGAAGCCTGTAGGCTCACCCTCAGAGGTCCACCTGGGATGCTGCTCTGTCTCTGTATTTTTGCAGGACAGAAATTAGGGGTCAAAAGATAAGTTCAGAGCATTAGTGGCATGTTCCTGTCACTGTTTTGGTGTTTGCAGTGGCAGGATCTGTGGGAGGCACGGTGCTTTCATGGTGTTCTGGTAAGCTTGGTCTGGCAGAAAGACTCTCTAGTCCTTTTTGAAGGTGGCTTCAGAAAGTTTGTATCATGCAGTGCAATGAGCCTTACTGTTTTACCAGCTTGTCTGCTCTGTTTTCATTTTCATTTGAGTGGAGATTGGAACAAGAGTGATTGCCTGGTTACCTCCAACAAGGAAGTCTTCAAAAGTCTTATCTACAGCATGCTGTGCCATCAAAGCCTTTGAATAGTTTGATAACCTTTGCTTTGAAGGCAGACCTCCCGGTGATGTTTCAAATTTACCCACAATCTACATGTCTGGCCACACCTCATTGCAACAAACAAAAAGGTGGCTCGTACGATGGGATCCCAGGGTTTGCAGACTTGAGGCATGGATGAACGTTCTCACTGGAGTTAGTTCATTACACAAGTGGATAGATACCCTTTCCACAAACACCTGATGGCATGTGCCACACATAAAAATCAGCCATTCTGAGCTACAGTGAACAGACTGGAAAGATTAATGTTATTTGGCACATAATGTGCTACCTTGTTAGCTTGGGTCCTGAAGGGAACTTGATCCAATGATGTACAGAGTAAGTTGAATGGCTGCCCATGATTCAAAGCCATGTATCAAAGGACAAGACACTGGTATGTGTGGTCATGTTAAATGTGAGTCTCTGGCTCCTTTCCCCTGAAAACGGAACCCAAAGTAATTGAAAAGACAGTGTTGGTAACCAGTGCTTCAGGCCAGAAATCCATGGTGAGCTGTTTCTGGCTGGGTTGGTCTGTGGGAAAGAAGTGCTATGTTCAGGCTGTTACAAAGTGTCCCTGAGCTGTGACAGCACCAGGAGCTGGCCTGATCTCTGTCTGCAGGGAGCCTGGCCCTGAGCACTCAGGTAGCACCCCAGGGAGATGTGACACAATCTCAACTGGTGCATGTCTTTGACCCGCTCCTGCTGAAGGAGATGCAGCCCCGGGGCTCATCATGGTTAGTGCCCAACAATGTGAGTTCAGAAAAGACTCTGTCCTTTGAGTAAGGAAAAGAGTGCATAGCTATTTTTTTTTTCCATATTCCCAGGCCATACTTCTGGAGACAGCACTGGAGATAAGAGCACCTCTGGCTGGAGTCCTGCTGTGCCAGGTTCCTGGCAGTGGCATTTCTGCCTTGCAGTAGTCTGTACAGGTGCTTTCTGTCTCCTCAACACAGCAGGAGCTGTGAGTGGTTGAAGAAGTTTGAGAGTGCACTAGTGCTGAGAATGGTGTTTGGAAGACTCGTGAAGTGCTCAATAAACCATGAATGTAATGTTGCAGGCTCAAGCAAGCAACTTATCTTTTTTTTTGTATGTTTATCAGGATAGCTTGTATTGTGGGCACAGATGGCAGGGATGCAGAGAATGTGGGAGTTCTACAGACATTTTATGTTCATAAACCTTGAGCTTTTTTAGCCTGGGATATTTCCTCATAGGACACAGGAGACTCTAAAGTTCCTAAACTGCTGCTTGTGGAAAAGCTGTAGATGGCAGGGGGTTGCTCAACACTTGTCCATTTTTTTGTATTCTTGCCCAAAGCATTTGCTCCTTGATGCTGCTGGAGCCTGGATAATGTGTTGGTGGCTCTTCATGCTGCAGTAGCACTGAAGGCCCCATACTTTGGGCTAGTTTTTGGTGTAATGAAGGATTGAGCTGGGATTTTGAGAGCAGCTGTGAGTGGGGTGAGAAGGGAAGGGGCTGGTGACATGGGGAGTGATGCTCCTGGATAAGTGCCTGAGGGGAGTGGGCAGGGGACTCTTGGAGCTCAGGCAACAAGTTTCTCCATCTTCAGAGGATCAAATGCCATCTTACACAGCACTGAAACCACCATGCAGCTCAGAGCCACAACGGATTCAGGTAACTAGGCCCATGGAGCTTAGTAGGAGGCAGACTTGTTGCTGTTATTTACACTTGGGTTTAGCAAATTGCTTGAACTTTATTTATAATTTAAGCATATTTTATTTCCAAGCATATACTTCCAGCTTCATGTGTGAGCTTGGAAAATTGAAAGCTTCTTGGAGCCCTTAATTTTCCTTGCTGCTGTGTCTAAAACATGTCATCTCTGTGCTGCTTTAAAAACAGCAGTCAAATGATCCTGAGGAGAGGAATGAAGCATTCCAGAGCTTGAGTGTATTCATAAACAAGAGTCATAATAGAAGCAAGTAGCACTAATCAGCTTTTCCAAAGGAAATGCCTAGAAAGCTTTTATGTAGATGATAACTTGTTAATTTTCTTACTTAGTTGCTTATTTATAGCCACATTCAAATGCTCCGGGGCTAGCCTTGCTCCAGGATTGTGTAACCTTTGTCTGGTGCCATGGATAGGAGTGCCTTGGGAGTGGTGTCCTGGACTGTCACCAAAATGTGAAAGTTTGGATCCATTATTAAAAAAAAAACCCCAAAGCAAATCAATCAACTTTGGGACATGAGCATGAACAGGGAATAGTTGAGGGCTTGCCTCAGTTGCATGTCTAATGAAAAACATGTTCTAACTAATGTGGGGAAAAGCAAGCAAGAGGTGACTTCTGAAAGATTTGTCTGTGTGAAAGCTCGGAGTGTGTGCTAACCCATCACCACACTTGCTCGACCTTCAGGAAAGGGATCCCCTCTCTTCACTAGCCTTTATGTCTTTCCCTGCACCCTGATGTATCTGTAGCTGATGGAAAGGAGTATCTGATGGAATCAAAATCACTCCTAATACTGTGGTGTGAAGCAGGGAGAAGAAGCAGCAGAAGCTGGAGGTGTAAGAGCTGCCAGTGTTGCACTTATGGTTCTTTGGCTGAGGCAGTGTTACAGTGTGTGGTAGAAGGGGATGTTCTGGGACACAAAAACAGAGCCCTGGTTGCTTTTCAGAAGGGCAGTGGTGTGGGACTGGTGGTGTGGGGTTCCCCAAGGTGTCTTGAGAGGTTTGGCTACATAGAAGATAGGTTACGTCTCTTGAAAGGAGCCGCCTTCGTACGGCAGTGAGGGTGGTTCTGTGAAATGGTGCTTCCAGCACAGTGGAGTCTTCACCTGGTGCGATCCCAGGAAAGGTTTCTGCATTGCTAGCACAGATGTCTGCTGCACACAGGGCAGGCACCACTACCTGACATAATTTCCACCACATCCCCTGTGCACTCTTCCAACCCATTTCTCACAATAATTTTTTTTTTAGAAAATAAACCTCTGCTTTTGTTTGCTCTCTGTAGCAGTGTAACTTCTGAACCATTACAGGCATTGTTACCATCTGTGCTAGCAAGATTGTAGAATGTGCTAGACTAGGGGGGAATATTTGAAAAATAAAAACCTGTAATCCTCTGCTCTGTGTCTCATCTAGTTTGTTTTGTTCTCATGGCAAGGGCGAGCTATTTTTCCTTGCCCTTGTCTTCTTTCCTCTGCTATCCTCACCTGTTAGGGCACCCCCCCAGTGGAATCCCCCTTAGGTGGCCAGGGGCAGAAGGGTTGCAGTGTGACTACCCACAAAGTCCCTGGTGTGCCCTGCACTGTGTAGAGCCCCTTGTTACAACTTTCTGGCAGTGCCTGGGGATCCATGGGGTGCCAAGCCCTAAAACTGACCCTGGGGAGTTTTAAATCCTGCAGGACTTGTCTAGAGTTGTTTTAGTCCCTTCATTCCTTGCCCTTCTAGACCTGAGTGCTGAAGGTGACTCTGTTTTGTGTAGCTACGTTCAAATATCTTTGTGTGTCAGCAGCAGTGGTGGCAGGTAAGGAGAGGAGAGAGAAATGAGGGAAAGAGTGTAGAGTATGGATTCCACTGGCCTGGTTAGGCACACGAAGGGCAAGTTGGGGATGTTCTAACACTGCTGAGGGTAAAGACTCATTTGTGAAATTACACAATATGTGTACAGCCAGAAAATATGCACTTAAAGCCTTGGATACTCAATATATTATTTTTGAATTCTATTCTTCACTACAGTTAATGCAAATAACTAAATAACTCTCAGGGGCTCTTAAGGGCCCTGCTTCAAGATTTAATCCAATTTACAAAAATGGGGAATTAGGAGGAGAGCCTTAGGGGATCTGTCTGCCCCTCATCTGTTCTTTGGGTACTTAGGGTTTCTTGCAGGCACATAATGATGGGTGCTGTTGGAGACACAGAATGCTGAAGATTTTGCAGTTGATTGGGTCAAAGTGGATGTGTTCAAAACTTGCCGTACAACAGGAGGACCATGCATTTGCTCAGTAGCCATTAACACGTCTTACACCTATTTGAGCATTGGCCTGTACCATTTAAGCATTGCCAAGGAGAACAAAATGGGACCTGAATGCCTTGGCTCAGGGTTGCTTTTGAGGAGTGTGACACTGTCTTCAGTAGTCACTAAGAGTTCTGCTGTGTTCTGTGGGTTCAGTGCACTGTTTGCACCTTTCTTTCAGTCTTGGAGACGTCATAGCTCTGCCGGGTTGTCACTTTGTCACAGGCCAAGTACTTTGGCCTGTGGAGTAGCTGCCTCCAGAGTAGCCGTACATTAAGCCAGTGCAAAAACAACTTTTCTGCTCTGCTGGGTTTCTGGCTAGAGTCCTGCCTTGCCTCCAACCCCTGCTGGTTGCTGAACACCTGCGTGCCACCAGGGATGGGTCCATGTGTGGAAGCACAATGGGGAAGGCTGCTGCCCTACTGCTTGTGTCCATTGTGGTGGAGCTGGTGTGTGAGGAAGGAGGGCTGGGGCACAGGGAGATGGTGGGTGCACACTGCCTTCTCCCGAGCTGTCCTCAGCTCCTGTGTGCTTTTATTTCCCCGTCATGGCTGTGGTAAGAGCAGCAGCCAGAGGCCTGGCTTTGAATGGGTGGGTCATAGGAGCTGTGGCAGTTCAGTTGCTGCAGTGTGACTTGGTATTGTCCATAGGCTAGGACACACCATTCCTCTCACCATGCAGCTTGGGAATGGCTCAGTTGTTACAAAAGCAGTCCTGGCTGCATCTGCCAGCACTTCTTTCTGCTACAGGCTTTGCAACAAACTCGGTAACTGCTTGGGCATGTGCCTGCATCCTCCCCTTGGTAATCCCCGGTACAGTCAGTGTTCCAGCTCCCACGCGCAGGAAATCCCAGAATGTTTTTGTAGAGGTGAGGTACCCTGTATTCTGTCAGTTCTTCTAGCCACAGAGCAATAGGGAGGAATATCCTGGCCCAAGCACATGAAGGATGCAGGGAGCACCAGGACAGGGACCCAAGTGTTGAAGCTGCCAGACTTGTGGCATGCTGTATGTGACTGCCTGCAGTCTCTCCTGGTCTTGCCAGCAGCTTTGCTTGTTTCTGGTCAGGGTTGACAGAGCATGGAGCCCTTCTTCTTACTGGTGTGACTTGTGTTTGTCTGCAAGCTGGTGTGTGGCCGCTGCCCCAGCCCCTGCAAGGCCAGCTCTTAGTGCAGATGTAGAGATGAGGTAAAAGGGAGCCAGTCTCGCATCACCTGGGACAGGCAGCCCCTCCCACCCAGCCCGAGCTGTGCTGTCACTGCCTTGTCCCTTTCCTGGCTAGCACCGGGTGGCAGTGGGAGGTGAGGATGCTGCTGCTGGCAGCAGGCTGGGAGCCAGCCCCTGGCTGCCCAGGGCTGCAGGTGCGCTGCCGGCTTTGGGAGCAGTGAGCCCTGTGGGGAACTGGCTGCTGTGGCTCGTCCCAGCCCTGCAGAGGACAGAGCTGCTGTTGCAGGGACAGCAGAGAGAGACTGGCATGCTGGCTGGCAGGCAGCTAGGCTGCTATGGTTAACCACTGCTACCCCTGACAGCGAGTGGTACACCCAGCTGCCCGATTCCTGCCCAGCCCACGCTGGGACTGAATGATAGTATAGCAATGCCAGTCCCAGCACTGTCTAGCCAAGCCTCGTGGCAGCTGTCCAGCACCAGTTGTCCTTGCACTGGTGCCACTGTTCTAGCACCAGTACTGACTCAGCTGGTACTGCCCAGCACCAGTTGTCCTGGCATTTTACTGCCCAGGCACCAGCTTTGCCCGGTACAAGCTGGCCGAACCCCAGCAGAGGGAAAGTACCAGCAGCATGGGTCAGGAAAGAGCCGGTCCTGGTTCCTGGCCTTGCTCACTTAGCATCTGCTTGGGAGTGTGAGCAAAAAGCTTCTTCCTCAGCTCCAGAAGCAGCACCCACACCTTGGCCACCTGTGACCAGGTACCAGCCACCTCCTTCCTTTGGCACACTCCACTCCTCCTTGCTGGAGTGCCACAGCCCCTTGAAAAACTTCCCTCTTTTCCTATCAAACACACAATGCTGCAGCAGTTACTCTTCTGAGTATGGCAAGAGGACATAGCTGAGCTGAACAGGATAGGTGTAGCCTCAGTGACCAGCTGGCCATGGACCAGATCTATCAGTGCATGACCCCAACATTGCTGAGAATGCTGAGATTCCTGGCACTTGGGCCATCTCAGGGCTGTGGTCAGCCAGGCATTGCTATCCTGCCTTCAGAGCAGCCACTCAAGTTTGGATCCCCCTCCCAACATCTGGCAGAAATAAAGCACACATCCATGTCAAACATAATATATTTATAGCAAAAATAGGCTTTTTCTGTAGCTTCCATACATAAGGTTTTCTCCCCGTACATTTACGCAGTAAACAGGCCGACTGAAGCAGTGTGCGCTGGCTGACTCGACAGCTGCCCTTGCTTCAGGCTCCCACTTACAACGGGTGGCTTCATTCCCCTTTTGTGGCTGCTCTCTGGAGCCTGTGCTGGTGCCCTTGTACCTCTCCAGCCAGGGGTTGCAGCACAGGCAGGGAGCAGCCCGGGGAGATGGGGGGAATGATGGTGCAGCTTCTGCCCCCCAGGCAGAGGGCAAGGCTGGTGGACAGGCTGCCTCTGTTCAAATGAGGCAGTCCCAGGACTGTCCCCCCAACCCACATTCAAGGAGAAGCTTCCTGTAGCTTTCCTGTGCTGACCACACGCTCCTCCACCATGCTCTTAGGCAAGTGACTAGGCACAGGACCTCAGCCCTCTCATGGTGGTAAGAAGATACAAACCATATTAACTCAAACACATTAACAAGCCTCCCTTGTTCCTCCTGCCCCTCTGCTCAGGGGAAGCAGAGGAGGGGCTTAGGACTGCCAAAGTCCCCTGCAGAAACCTCCACTGCCCGAACACTGTCAAAGACCTTCTCACCCCGCTGCTGGAGAAACCAAAGCATGAGGATGCTCTGCCAGCAAGAGCTTCACAGTTTGGAGTTCACTGGGTCATCTCCTGTCCATCCCAGAAGGGTTTGGCACGTAGACCTAAAGGACATGACACGTAGGCAGCAACTGCATCCCCTTGCTGTCCTGGGCCAGGGAAGAGCCCTTCATAGAAGCCAGTGCTTCTTGCTGCCTAACTCTGCAACTCAGAACATTGCAACACACCCACGCGCTGCCCGCACTGTTCCCAAGTGAGAGACACTGCCCCAATGAGGACAGGTGCCCAAGGGTGGCTTTGCAAGCAGAGCAGCCACTGCAGCACAGGGAAGGAAGCCACTTCTCCCCTCTGCCCTCCCTGCACCACTGAGGCTCCTACAGCACCCAGGCAAGGAGCATCCCTCTAATCTGGCCCCAGTCCCCTCCCACTTCCCTCTCTCCCCATGTTTTTGGCAGTCCTCCTTGGACATTTTCAAGTCTCCAGCATCTCAGCAGCATGGACTTGCCTCACAGTTTGGTAATTGCACGTAACAGGGCCACTCAGTGACCCCCACAAGGCGGGGGGGAAGAACCAACAAAAAGGAACAAGACAGTCAAGTAAACTAAATCAAGAAATCCCTCGCCGTCGGTCCCAGCATGATGGGTCCCGCGCGAGTTCAGGGAGAGAGGAGGCTGCCCGGCCCTGCCACAGTGCAGCTCCCACCGTCTAGGAGATCATGTACTGGGTGATGGCCTGCAACGCGTACAGCAGCTCTGCCTGCATCCGGGCTTCCAGGATGAGCAGGTTCACGTGGACCTGAGAGAGCAGCAAGAGAAGCTCAGGCAGCTGAAATGTGCTGTGCTCAGTGGTGCAAGCAACTGCCCATCTGGGCAAGTGAGTCTTTTGTCATCAAAATGCCACCAATTTTTCCAGCTCTGGCAGCTCCCCTCTCCCCCTCCTCCCAGTCCTGTAGGCTGTGGCTGCTTCCCAGAGCTGCGTGCCAGGGAGTCCCCTGCATACTTGGCACCAGCATTCCAGGCTGGCAGTGGCACAGTCCCTGCCACCCACAGCAGCCACTCCTGTGAGTTACAGCTCAACATAGGGCTTGCTAGGAAGCACTCACCACTGGGGTAATGACTATGGAGATGCCTGTGCTGCTGGTGCCCCTGGGCTCATCGCAGTGGGCAGCCCCATGCCACACTAAGCCCAACTCCTTACAAACAGCCAGTTTCCATTCCCCCCCACCTGCCTCAGACTGGTTTGGTGGCTCAAAGATCTCCTATACATTTCCCATAGCACCCCAGATTGCAGCCCTCGCCCACTCCCAGCCCCACCACAGCTAGTCAGAGCCAAGGGCTGGCTATCCCACCTTTTCACTGTGCTTGAACTGCTTCCAGAACCTGTCAAACATTTCTGAGTTTGTCTTCTCTGGGTAGCAGGTTACAGTTTTAATGTAAACTTTGAGCATTCGCTCCAGGAGCTGATTCACTTCTGCATAGTCATAATCATCGTACCTATGGGGAGCACAGGGGCAAGTCACAGCCAGCACCTTGCCTGTGGTCTGCCTGGGGCATGGCACAGCCACAGGCCAGGAGGACACACATGGCAATGGCCACCAGGCACTGAAACCCTGTCCCCAAAGCTCCCCTGCCCTGGCCAGAGCAGCTCAGTATTTCTTCCCTGCCCATCCCAACATCCAGGCATGTGATTCACTTCTGTCCCTTCTCCATGCTCATCTGCATGACAGACCGAGTGCCCTACCCTCCTCCCACCTGGGTCAGCTCAGTTTTCTCCCCTGGACCTTAAGGTTGGTTTCCCTACCTAATGCCAAACATGCAGTGGATGTAGTTCCAGATGCCCCGCTTAAAAACAGAGGGTTCACAGCCCTGCCGCTTGGCCATGGCACTGCTTTGCAGACCATCCACCATCCTAAACTTCTCATCCAGGAGATGCCCAATGTCAGAGTAGAGCCGGTTGACCAGTGAGAAGCCATGGTCTTCCCAGGAGTAATCCTGTTGAGCACAGCAAGAGGATTTTGCAACAGCAAAAGGAGCTTGGAGCATGCTCCCAGGAAGAAGGGCTGGAGACCTTGGGAAGCAGCAGAATTCAGTGAATATGCTCTGGGGGTGGCTCTGCCCAAACCACAACGTCCCTTATCAGGCAGCTTTTGAATGATTTTGACCCTTGCCTCCATGAAGGCAATGTGAAAAAAAATCAACCCTTGGGGACAGAAGTAACCTCCCTCTTCCCAACCCTAGTGGGGCAGGGCCAGTCTGCATGGGCAACTCTGCAACTATTTACTGCCCATGAGGAACAGAGAGGAGAGGAGTGGAGAGGCAGCAGCTTGGGCCACTGCCCACCAAGAGAGCAGGAGTCTTACCTGGACTCTGAATACCTGCGTCTGATCCTCGTCACGCCGGGCGAAGTCCTGGTATCCAAAGTCAGGGTCCTGCATGTAGCATGCAAGGTTGGTGGCACCGGTGACTTCCCCATCAGTATCTGCAAAAGGGGAGAGCCCTGCAGATGGGTCAGAGCAGTGCTCAGCTGCCCTGTTCCCAGCCACATCAGGCATCAAAAGCAAGTCCTTGCTGTGCCCCACATACATCCCATGAGCCCCTCTGAACCACACATCATGGAAAATGTACAGCATGGAGGAGCAACAAACACCCAGGTGTGCCATATGAACTCCCCCCCTGCACACCCACCTCTTCTCCCTGCCCCTCACCTTCCTCTCGGTCCTGCTGCAGCAGCCTCATCTCGTCCCTGCCCTCAGTCTCCACATGGATCCGCTGCATGCGTTCCCGGAGGGAATCCAGCTCCATGCAGGAGTCCAGGGACTGCACAGATACAGGCTTGGGGGTGAGGGCAGTGGTCCCAGCGGCACCTCCCCCATCCCCTGCAGACCACCCTCAGGGGCTCACCCGCTTGCGGTTGATGCGCAGCAGCTCCTGGCTGCAGCTGTTGCCAGCAGTAGCCTCGCAGAAGCACTGGTTCCCGAGTGACAATGGCTTCAGCGAGCCTCGGCCCCCCAGCCCCTCGTCCTGCTCGCAGCCACAGCCGAAGACAAAGCTGGCAAGCGCGTGGCAGTGTGCCAGGAGGACGACAGCATGCACCAGCTCCGCCAGTGACCAGCTCCACTCGCTGATCTTCAGCAGCTTCTGCAGAACATGGACAGACCAGCAATGTGACACAGGCAGGTGGGCAGGGTACTGGCAGCCCCTGCGGATGCTGCTGTCCCCACTGCCATCCTGGTCCCTGGCTGATAACCCTTCCCAGTACCTCAATGTGCTCCTTGGTGATGAGCCATGGCCGGTGTGCCAAGATCTTGTTGATCTCGTTGAGGTTGCGGAGTTTGGGGGGGATGAATTCGAGGCCGCGCAGCCACTGGGGGTCACCCCCCGCCCGCAGGAACTGCAGCACATGCAGGTTCACCAGGTACCGGCACTGGTGCCGGGCAGCTGCCTGCAAGAGCAGCACATCAGCATCCATGCACTGCCCCAGCAGGACAGGCATCCCACACCCACCTCCCGCTCAGCCTCCAGGACGTCATGATTTTGGCCCCTGATGAGAAGCCCAGGAGCATAGCCTGTCTGCTGGAGGTTGAGGAGAGCCTCACAGGGCTGAGCAGAGCCCCCTGTCCCCTCTGGCAGCTCCCAGCAGGGCTCACCATGATGGCGATGTAGTGCCGGCAGTCAAAGGGCAGTGGGCCATCCATATGCATCAGGTAGTGCTGCGTCTTGAGGAAGCTGTCGAGGTACTGTGGGTGGTAGCCCATCTGCTGGGTCACCGCCTCCAGCCGCCCCCGGCTCGCCAGCACCTTCACAAAGAGGAACTGGGGGCACTCAGGGTCGCTGCTGGACATCTTCACCACCTGCAGGAAACACACTCTGCTTAGCTCTCCCCAGAGCAGCCCCCGCTGCAGCAGCACACCCCAGCCAAGCCCGGGCTCTGCAAGGGCCAGAGATCCCCTGTCATGGCTTGGTGCTGCCAGAGGGATACTCATGGCTATTAGGCAGAGCACTGCTCAGTGCCACAGGTAGCGGGAGGACAGGTAGCAAGACACACAGGTTCATCTCTGTCTGGAAGAAGGCATTGCATGGTGAGAGGAAGCAAAGGGCAAACTAGGAATGATGTTTCTTGTAGCGGTGCAAGGCCAGATCAGGAGAAACATGACACAAAATACATTCCAGAATGAAGCAGCCCATCTGCCTTACCACCAGCACTGAGCCCTCCTGCCCAGTACCAAGATGGGAGAGAGCTGTGAAGACAGCAGAAGGGCTCCCAGGCTCCTGCCCTGGTACCTTCCACGTGATCAGGAGCACACAGAAGAGCTCCCCACATGTTGCAGGCAGCATAAGAGTCGGTCCTGCAGCACAGGGCACAGCTTTTACTGGGTGTGCCCACCAAAGAACACACAGATGGGCAACTCGGCAAGGGGGGCCCGGACACCCCCAGCAATGCCCACCCTGGCCTTCCACCAGGACCCCAATCAAGCACAGCTCCAGCCCCTCCTGAGAGGGTGGTGGGAACAGAGGGCAGGGATGTTGGAAAGGTGCCCGCCCAGGCAGCTGCTGTGCTCCAACGACCGTGTTGCCACAACTCCCACCCGACGGCAGGAGCCCTGCCGCCTGTCCACCCCGAGGTACGGGTACAGGAGGTGCTAACTCTTGTCACACAGAAAGTCACAGCTCCTGCTTGCATGTGGGAGACCACAGAGCACCCTTGGATGCAAAGGATGCATCTCTTGTCCCAGGCTTGAGCTGAATTATCTCCTGGGAAATTCTGGCCCTGCTGACACCGTCTTGTTCCTTCCACCTGTCTCTCCAGTGCAGTTGCCCACAGGCTGGTGACTGGAGCATGGCAACAATGGTGGCATAGCAGAAAACCAGGAGCACTTCTGCAAACCACCAAAGCCACAGGGTGTGTGGCAGAGCAGCCCAGGGAGAGGGGGAGACAGAGCAGGGATGAGCTGTGTGGCAGCACAGAGTGGTTGCACCCACACAGGCAGTGCAGGAAGCAGCTCTGCCTATTTTCCACCATCCTGCACTTCTGGTGGAAACACCATAGCTCAGGTGTCAAGAGATTTACTCAATGACATTTGGAGTGTCTTCTTCACTTCCTCTGGAAAAAGGGGTCCACAAAAACCCAAAATTCAAATTAAAATGGGAAGAGATTAAAAGCACCAGCATCTCTGTTCCACAGGAGAAGATGAAAGCCAGAAGTGACCTGCAAAAGTCCCTTTGCCTGGGGAAATGAGATGCCATGATGACACCCAAAGGGCTACAGCCACTGGTATTCTCCTCCTGGTGGGCTGAGGTGGGGGAGCCAGGGGCCCTTCCACTCCCCTTGGGGAAAGGTGGTCCCCAGTAAGGAGCTGTGCAACCAGCCCATGGCTCAGCCTTTGGTGCTGCCAGCTCTCCTCACTCTGCTTGTCCTGGTGATGATGGAGGAAGCAACCACGCAGATATGTCTTGGAAGGAGAGGATTAAGGAAGGAAGCGGGGGCGGGGGGCAGATGAAGGTGCAGAACAGCCACGTCCTTGGCTCTCGGCCCCTGGCCAGGCTATCCTGCCTACTCCCAAAAGTACCAGCTCAGCCCAGGGTGTCTCCTACCGGCACCACCTGCCACATTCCCTCAGTTCTGCCTCCCCAGCCTCTCGCATTGCCTCCAGTGCCACCTTCCTCACCCTCCTCGGGCACAGCCCTTCTCCTCCTCCCCTGCATCCACTCGCACTCTCAGGCTGTGGGAGCATCGCCTCTCTCCCCAGGGGAATTTTCGTGTGTCCGAGCCCCCTGAAGTCTAACAGGCACCTCGACTGCGTACCCACCACCAACCTCGCCCCCTCCCTACCCGTCGGAGCCGCCGGGAAAACGATGTCCCGGCGCTCCCGGCCGGCAGCCTTGAGCACATAAAGAAGGCAGGAGGCTGAAGGAACCCGGACAGCGCCGGGATGCGCTGGAGAGGGGCCGACGGACCCCGCCGCGCTCCCCGCCCGGCCGGGGCTCCATCCCTTCGCCCGGCGAGACCGCTGCTCCGTCGGTACCGGTGGCTCCTCCGGTAACGTTCTCTGGAGACGGTGCCGCGGCGGCACGTCTCGCCCGGCCCCTCTGCCTGGTTTTCCAGAGGAGGGGGGAAGTACGAGTGCCCGCGCCAGGGGCCCCTACGGCGGTGCCGGCGGCCGGTACCCGGGGCCGGTACCCGGGGCCCCATTGTGCGGGCGGCGGCGGCGGCAGCGCCCCCGGTGAGCGTCGCGGGCAGTGCAGGCAGAGAGAGAAAAACAAGTTTGATTGGCAGTGATGGAGCCACGGCGCCTCCCGCATCCCGCACAAAGGGGACCGGGACGGCGCCGCCGCACCGGGACCGGCACCAGCACCGGGAGCAGGAACAGGACCAAGACCAAGCCGCCGGGCGCGGCATCGTGAGGGCGCAGCCTCGCCGGCCCCGCACACCGCCAGCGGGCAGCGGGAATGTCCCGGCCTGCTGGTGCCGCAGCCGTGCCGGCCCGGTGGCGGCGAGCAGGGCGAAACCCGGTGCTCCGGTACG
>VZRR01002445.1:12479-99124 GCA_013398015.1 Oreocharis arfaki | reverse complement strand
GAACAGACACATTCTATCACACCAAGCATCTGCTTCTAAACATAAATTCGAACTATGTGTTTAGGAAAGGATTGCATGGTCCAGGAAGCAGCACAGCCTCAACAGCTTGAAAGGAAACACCAGAACTGAAATTCTCCAAAATGTGGCAGTGTGATCTGCCGATCTGATTAATTGTGGAGAGGCATGTGGTAGGACAGAGGATCCAGAGACTGGCTGTTTCCCTTTTCTCTGCTGCTGACTGTTTTGTGGTTTGCCTTGTCACAGGCCAACCTTTTTATGATGAGGAGGGATCCACGGTGTGGAACGTGCTGTCTGTGCAATCCGGGAGCAGAGTATTGCTCATGCAGATAGTCAGCTCCTAATTGGCATCTCCTTGGTGGGACGGTTGCTCCAGGGCTGGCACCTGCAGGTGAAGTCCACTCTAGTCCAGTCTAATACCCTGACTGTGTTCAAACAGCTGCCACGGCTGCTGACTTCATGAAGGAGGCACTGGAGACATGTCTCTGGTCAGGAATTTTGACCTGCAAATTGTCACCCCTAGTGATCTTTGAAAGACCACAAAAGTGACCTTTGCTTTTTGCATGTGACAAAAGGCCCTTTGTCCTCTGTGTACACAGGATTTCTGACCCTGGGCACTGCTGCAGTGCAGGTTACTCAGTTAGCTGGATCCTCCACCCCCCTCTACCTAATTCAGTCAATTAAATACTCACAGTTCTACCTGCCCATTTGCTGTTACTGGGTCCCTGTCTTTTCATTCTGCTCTTGAGATGAAGGCAATGGGCTTTGGGGATTGCTGGTTCAGTCTTACTCTTGCAGTACATTTGCCTGGCAATGAGGTGCATTGCAGGTATGCAGCCAAGGAATTTGAGGGAGAAACACATGGCAGCTGATTCCTTCTGGGTCCCACACGTGGCACAATATTCCTTTTAGCACTGTGTACATTTGCCTGGGGCTTAGCTTGCCTTCAGCAACTTGAAAGCCAGACACCTCATCTGAGACTGGTTTCCACAGCTCCTGTGTTGTCATGCACTGAAAACCATGGTGTCTCTTGTGTTTGAGAGCTGGCCTCTTCTCCCCTCTACTTCCATCAGAAGGGAAGTAAGGCCAATGCTTTAGCAAAACACCTTCCCCCATATAGATCTGAGCACCAGAACACAGTTCTGTGCCTCAGCTATGGAAGATACATCACAGCTCAAATGCTGCCAGAAAAGCTGAGATTTGGGAGCTGGGCTTGAGTCACTGGCTTTCAGTATTGCTTCTTTAGAAGAAAGAAATGTCTCAAAATTCCTCAGGGCCTCCTGTGCAAAGTGGCTATGAAAGCAGTTCTGCCTAAGGACAACAAAGCCACAAAAGAGTTAGAGGCTAGTATAGGCAGCAGATAAAGACCGTAGCTTTAATATTGTTAATTTACACTATTCTTTAATTTAAGCAAAGTATTCCTGACTTTTTATTTTTTCAGAAGTAGTTAGGTTTTTTGGAAAATTTTTAGTGGTACAGAAAAGAGTGAGTATCAGAAACACAGGCATTTTTTTTGCATGTTTGTTTGCCCACATTTGCCTGCATCAGTGTTTTGCTGTATGTAGGCTAGTTAACTCTCCTCCTTCTAATTGTTGTTCATTAGGTGAATGCAAAAGTTGTGGTGAAACCACAGAGAAGTGAGTGAAACATATATTCAAGTGCTATGTAAAAGTTATTTACTGGGGTGCAGAGCAAGGCTGAAAATTGACAGTGCAGAGGCTGGGAGCTCATTGGTGCTTACAGCTGACAGCTCCTGCTCTGTGCCACACGGCCATCACGAGCGGAGACTCAGCTTGCAGATCTTCTCTTCTCTTCTCTTGCCCCTGCAGAGGACACTGGCAAGTGGGCAAGGGTTTTGTACTCATTTGATGCAATCACACAGCCAGCGCTTCGGAGGAACGACGAGCCTCTCCCCTTGGAAAGAGTCCGGAGCAACAGTGCCCTCGTCTGTAAGGAGCTCTGCCAACAGCCAGCACTGCAGAGGCAGCAGCGCCAGCCGTAAATTGTGCTTCTCTGCCTTCTTCACGGGTGTATCACAAGCCTGAATGTTCACACCCTCAGTATTGCTTGGTAAGCATGCAATCCAGGGAATGGAAGCCAAAATTAACATAAGGATACCAGCAACCTTCATTTCCAGTTTCTATTTTAAATCCAGTAGTAATAATTTGATTATTAAGCTTTTAAAGTACAATGCTGTGTACTATTCGAAGTACAATACTAACTCCTCATATCATTTTGGACTCCATCTGCAAGGTCTGGAAGGTCAGCACCAAGCTTAGACATGTGGAGAAGTCAGACCACTAACCAAGGAGAAGGAGTCAGCTGTGCTCACTGGTGGAGATGGATCTGGGATGCTCTAAATGAACAAAACCTCCCTGGAAATGTTAGCAGATGAACAGTGACTAGAGAAAAGAGCATAAAGTCACAGCTGTATCTTAGAGGTACCCACACAGAATGTAAGACAGAGTGAGGACCTACTCTGCTTTGCTCACAGTTTTATAAGGCCAAATATATCCTCTACTCTGTCAATATGACTTTTTGCCCTTGACTTCAATGGGATGAGGGCATCTCTTATGGTGTGACTTATTGGGATAGATTGGGGTAGCACCCTCTGAAACAAATTTACTAACAAGCCAGTACACTTGAAAGTCTACTCTGTGTACTGTTAAACAGTAACTGGGTTTACGGGTATTGCTTTTCCAAATGATAATCTGGTTATAATTAACTGGGTTTACAGGTATTGTTTTCCCAAATGACAATCTGCTTATAATTAACTAAACCAAATTAAAGCTTTTTTCAAAGAGTGATTTTTGTGCGCACTTCAGAAGGGGTGGGGAGTCTCTCGCTGAGCTTATCACCCTAACCATGCTCTAGCTTCGTCTTGCTACTCTCCAAAAATTTCCTCAGGATATTCCAGGTGTAAAGCTGTGTTCAGTACCTCTGGCATGGTGTAAGGCTGGTTTGGTGAGCCTGTCAGAGTGCTTGAGCCAGACATGTGTGTGGAGGAGCAGATGGGGTGGGTGTGGAGACCTGCTGAGTCAGCGTGCTCCTGTGTCTCTCCTGGGTACACACCCTGCCTGTGACACAGGGGAGCTGGAGATGGGGCATGTCCCTTTCATGGTGTTAAACTGATAAAGACAAATTCCTGTTCAAATCCTCACTTTTATATTTATTTTTTTAAAATTATGTTGTTGTTTATTCTACAAGATAACAAAAGGAAAAAACTTAAGTGTCTGTTCCAGGTCAGATCAAAGGTTCTCCTAGCCAGGTAAGCAGTGTCTGAATGGCACTCACTAGCAGCTGTCTGGCAACCTGCAGGATGAGTGTGCAGTGAATGACATTTCCTCTGAGCACTCCCCTGGTCTTCAGTCCTTTTCAGACTCCTGCAGAGTGGAGTCTCTAAGGCAATGCTGTGATTCTGCTGAGTTCCAGAAGGTGGTGGGCTGGGATCAGCACTTGGCTCCACGAACCAGCAGGAGCAGCTCTGAAGTAGAAACATTTTTATTACTTTCCATTAAATCCTTTTAAATGGAGGAAGAAGGGTTCATTTGTGGGAAACCAGTAATCTCTGACATTATGCAGTGCATTAAGAATGCCTGAAAATTAATGAAGTCCCATTCCAGGTATCAAATAACAGCATTGAGCATGACTAATCATCTATGAATGGTAAGCTTTGAGAGCCTTGCTGAAAACCTTTGTGATAGTAGATTTGCACTGGTAAAATACAGGAAAAGCTTAATGTGTTTTTACTTCTTTGTGTTTGGGATAATTAAACGTATGTGTCCATTAAAGTATTTGATTAGCAATATTTTACATTTCACTGTCAAGTTATGCTGGAGCCCCAGATATGAGAAACAAACAGAAAAAAGGTGTCTGTAACATGCAAACTGTAAATTATGACACAAAGGATTTAGTCCTGCATTCCCTGCATACCTGGGACTCCTACTGACATCTTACCCAAGATTATGAGCTTTACTTCAGGTTTGCAAGGCGACAAGTGCGTTAGCAGTAATGGAAGACGCAGGTCTGTGGTTTGGCATTGTTACACTTACACAGAAGTGGTAATTTAAACATGTGCCAATGAAACTCAAACAAAAACGCAAACACTTAACTGGTATCTCCCTATATGTAGTGCACTCACTGTCAGAAGCTGAAGTCAAGCAGCTCAGAAGGCAAAGGCAGGTTCAGGAGAAAGCCAAGCACACTGGGCTAAACAACCTGATCCTTTAGAAGACTCACACTATGACCACGGCCCAAGGGGCATCAGACTTGCAACTCGTCAGGACTCTAGATTGCAGCAGCATTTATTGCTTTGATGTAGTCATGGCAGTTCTGAGACTTACAAGACCTCTTTATGGACACCCCCTTCACCTGAGCAATTACTTCTGTAGCTACGGTGAAATCTTGGTGGTACTGGGAGGGCCAAGCAGGCACTGCGCTCCTACAGGCCGGACTGAAACCCAGCCTGAAACTCTTGAGGTCCCAAGATTTTCCAGTCCTCCTAGAGAAGGCATACAAAGGGTCTGGAAAAGTGGCCAAGGTCAAGTACAATATAGAGGTCACTTGGAAGGCCATAGCAGGGTCACACACTTGGCTAGCAGTTCTGGGACTAGCAGAGGTCTTCCAAATGGCCCTGACAGGTGAGTGCTCGGTCACTTTATGTTCTGGCTGTGGGAGCAAGGTGGCATTACTGGTTAAACTCTAAACTGGGAGACTGTTCTGTTTTGCTGCAGTCTGCTTGCCCAGGCTCTGCTGTTCCAGTTTACTGAAAATAATAATATTGTAATAATATTCATTGGTTATTCATAGAAAGCAAAAGGTTTGTACACAGAACTGATGTAGTTTTAAATACTTGAGCGGATATTTGCAGGAGGGCTGTTGTAAAGTTTGCTTATTTCTCACTGTGGTATCTAGAATGAGTGTGCAACAGAAATTTAGAAAACATGTTTTGGTGCTGACAAGTGGCTTTTATGTGAAATAGTTTTTGAACTTTAGGGGGCCTTTCCTGAGATTACACAATCATCTAAGTGGGTCAAAGCATGGCCTTAAAATATGTGGATACTTTAACTGGCAAAAGAAACTGAAAGCTCTTTGGGACCACTTGAATATTCTGTGTTTATTCTGCCTATGATGGACAGGCATGAACTCCCTTGATTTGTGCTCTGACACAAAGATAAGCCTAATTTTTTAAGCTCAAGCCTAGCATTGTACTCATGCAATCCCACATTTTGCAGTTTGGTGTGTCTGTCTACTATATGCATGGGAAAAATAATTGCAAAGAGGAACTTTTCCACTACAAGCGTAACCAAAACCTCCACATATATTGGTCAGAAGTAATTAATGGATTACACACATAGATGTGATGCAGAAACAGGAGGACAAGAGGAGGTGCTGTAGCTGAAAGGGATGCAGCACCTACGCAGATGCTGTGCCACATAGCCTGGGGTGCAGCACAGTGCTGTGATTCATGCCAGGTTTTCTTGTGGCACAATAGGTTGGACAAGCACAGATCTTCCTGGCAAAATTGCTCCACTTCAGATGTTTTTCAGAGAGATGGAAATGTTTTTCAGTCTGGTTAGGCAAGCTAAGGGAACATACACAGCTTCTTTGAAGACACAGCTTGTGGGAAAATGACGTTGCTTTGTCTCAGCTGGTTGACAAGACAGCTTTCATGGCAGAAGCTGTCAGAAGTGGCAAGGCCATTGCGTGTCCAGCCTGGCTGGGGTACATAGGTGGCTGCAGGCAGACCAGCAGCTGTCTGGAGTCAGAGAGGAGGGTGGGTTGTTGTGGCTGCATTTCTGTGCAGCAGCTGCATATCTGTACAGCACCCTGAGGCCGGCAGGGCTCCTCAGCTGGCCAGGGCTCCCAGCAAGCTCCCCACCAGCTCCCAGAAAACTTCCATGCCTCTGGGCCTACCCTCATCCCAAGTGTCAGCCTGGGGCTGTGCTGAAGTGTAATTTTTGAACAAAGGGACTATGGAATCACCTGTGCTTGTATGCCTGCCCAAGATCTTTACCTAGATGAGGTGTCTACAGCAAGCTCAGAACAGCAAGAGAGAATATACAGGAAAGCAAGTATTGCCCATGCCCTTATTAACTCTGTTTTTCCTATCAGACTGTGTGCCTTTTCATTTGGGCTCTTGCTTACTCCTCTGGCTACTGGCTGTGCTTGCTGCTGGCTGGTGGGTGGGATACAGGGACGAGAGGATGTCCCCATCCTGCCCTGGGTCTCTGTACCATGCTCTGCCCTCGCCTCTGGGAGCAGCTGCCTGGTGCAGCCACGTCTCACCCAGCCAGCCTCCCAGCAGCAGGAACGCAAGTGTAGTGGGAAGTGCTCAAGGGTGGTGATGGCTGACTTTTCACTAGCCTCAGCCCTTAAAATTGAGAACCTACAGACCCATCCTTTCGTCCTGTCTGGGCCCTTTGTGAAGCAACTTGAACAACCTTGAAAAAAACCATGTGAGACTCTAAAAATGGCTTTGTGATTTGCTGTGTGACTGATTTAAGACAGAAGTGTTTTGAAGTGTGAGCATGTTTCTATTCTTGAATTATTTTAAATTATAGTACTTTTACCTGTTATATAGCCTCTTTCTTTTCCAGAATAACTGGAGTCACTTTGGCAGTCTCGAAGTCCTAAGCTATTTGTTATAACATTACCAGGAGTGGATAGGGCTGCATAGAAGTCAATAAAACAAACACTTTCCTTTTTGGAAAAAGTGAGTGTTACGGAATGGGCCAAGATATTTTTAAGTATGTGAAAAAGCATGCTTGATTTGTTTATGCTAACATTCAAGTTCGCTTAATAGTAAAGAAATCCTTTGAAAATATTTTTTCCTATTTCAGAGCTGGTTTACTGTGACTTGTGAGGTTGGTTATAATCCACGACTGTCTTGGCAGCTGCATGACTATGAAATCGTTGTGTCTGCAAACCATGAAAATGTCATCTGCGGATGAGTGAGAAATTTTCGCTGGTCTTTATTCTGTTCTTATAAAATTATATCCATTATCATCTCCTTTCTTGAGATTTTTCCTGCTTTCTTTTCCACCCAGAAGAGATAAGTATCCATAAATCTTTTCATACAATTCTGACCGTGCAGGGCTTTAAGTTCATGCAAGCAAGGCTGGAGCTTTACAATCTCCAGAAAGCATTTTAGCATGTAAATTTTGTTATACATAATGCTTGTAGATGATAATTCAAACAAGATGAACAATAAATAGTTTACAGTCCCTTGCCTATGAGATTTGCAAAAGCCCCCACACGCAGACACAGACACACACAAACACATTGTATTTTCACACAAACACACTGAAGGGCCTTTACCAGTCTTTAATGGGAAGCCAAGGCAGACTACGAAAGTTCACCAAAAAGACATTGCAGAGGGCTCAGACACAGAAAAAAAAAGGGAAATCCGTATGAAATAAAGCCAGATAACAGACAACCTCTTACTGAACTTGCTTAATCCAGGAGGGGATTTGCAGGCGGATGGTGCAGAGGGGGGCAGGAGACTGTCCCTGCTTCTCCTAAGTGGCACATGCTTCATGTCACATGCAAGGAGAGCAGCTGTGCAGCCTCCCCAATCCACTCCATGGCTGTACTGATCTCTGTGTAATTCATGGCAAATTTATAACTCGACCTAGGTGGGGCCATGTGAAATCACTTCATCAAAACTCTGCAACAAGGCTATGTGACGACAGAGGCACTGGGGACATTTATCTTCAAAGGTACTACAGGATCTCCAATATTTATGGGACAAGTAGGAATCTGCTATAGTGTCTTCTCCAGCAACCACGAGCAGCAGGTGCTTTCAAGTGTACAAACTCAATCAGTGGTTCTCAGGGGCCTACATTCTTCTGAGATTCTGTCTCCGTTTATGCAGATGTTACTGAAGCCAGTAGCTAGTGCAGATGTTTTGAGTTTGGTGGATATCTGCCATAGCAAAGAAATAAAAGTGGTGATTTCTTCCAGTAGAAACAAATGCATTTTCTCTGTCACATCTTTGCAACTGAGCACTGTGAAATGAAATAAACTGAATGAATTAAACTGAATGAAATGATGAAAAACTTTCCTGGAATAAATACCCATGTAGCAGAACAAATGGGATGAAGAACTTACCATAAGCATTTTCTAAGGACCTCATTGTCCATGTAGAGCATGTACAGCAGCCACTTAAAATTGGGAGAGAGGTTTCTATAGGAGGGTCTTCTGCTGAATTCTGGCAGTGATGAATTTAGACCAGTAATTACTAAAGCAAATGAAATATAGCAGGCAGACATTACAGTACAAAACACCTGCTAGTAGTATTTGTCATGATGCTAGAAAGGCTATGAAGTGTCTTAAGTTTGCTTTTCTTCTGCTAGAAGGGTGCTCAAGAGAGGACAGACAATAAAGTTCTTACTTAGACTGTAAATAGGCTAGAAAGCTTAGCATGCTTAAAATTGCTTAGCAAACACTGGCAAACTCTAGCTTAGAGTAAGGCCATTTCTGTTGCAATCTGCTGCCACGTTTTACTTTGAGCAGGGAAGACAGTATTTCAAAGAGTTTTCATCAGAGTTAGAGCAAATACCGCTCCAGGAGTCACACACTGGGCCACACACTGTGTAGTGGAAAGTGTATGTTCACAATGCCAAACCAAGCCAGAGCCACTCTGGCCAAAGCCAGAGTGATAAGAGGAGAAGGGGATAGGTACAGCTGTTGTTTCATGGGGCACAGCACTCCTCAAGTGTTGGTTCTTCTGCTGGTACAAAAGATGCAACTAATTTGGTGTTCCCATCTGCATTTCTCTCTTTTGGGTGCTGAGCATCCCATAAACACAACACCACAACAGCCAGTCCACATATCTATATGTACGAATGTCTGTGAACAGCATCCCCGTACACATTTACACACAGGGGCACAGTGGCCAGCCTAATATATATGTACCATTGAGGTCTGTTGTGATACATAATAGGCTTGTTTGAAAAGCTACTGATGGTGCAGTTGATGAAAAACTATTGTGAAGTCTCCTGTTTCTTTTCAGTTAATACTATTTGTAAAAAGCCTTCTGAATTAGAACCCGGTATTTTATTATTTGAGAACAATTGAAAACACAGATTTTCTTTAGGTCCACGTTTTTACTCATTGCATTAAATACTGGTCACCTGGACGTTTTAATCAGGATTATGCTCTCTAAGGAGATTAGTTAGATACCATTTCTTGTTAATTAGGGTGGGTGCCTACTAGATTTTTTCTGAAGGGCATGTGGGTGCATGAAGCAGAATGCTTTGGAGGACAAGTGACTGCATGAGACCGAGGTCAGTAGTAAGATGCCACGGAGTATATGACAGTGCAAACATGAGTGTTAACATAGATGTGCTTTTAAACTGGTCAATTAAAAAGATATTATTAGGGAAAATGCACAACAGACACACTTTTATAAAAGCAATTGTGTCTATTTAACTGCTGTTCAAATGTACCTGTTGAATTTGAACAGAAAATGTGTGCAGCCTGCAGTTAAAAACAAACAAAACGGAACAATACAAAATGAAACGAAACCAAACCAAACCAAATGAAACCAAACCAAACCAAACGAAACCAAACCAAACCATACCAGAAAATTGCAATGAGAAAGCTCATTTTGAAAAAAAAAACTAGTAGAAAAGAGCTAACATTTCTTGCTCTGAATAGTTCTGAGCTGGAGATGTTTGCATTATGGTGAGCGCTGTTATTGTTTGAGAGAGTTTCAATTGGATGCACTTGAGACCCACTCATATTTTGTCTACTTAAGTCCAGAATTCTTTGCGCTTCCTAAGAAAACAGAACACAAAGACATCCTGATTCTTGACTTAGAAGGAAGGACAACAATTCAAAACTGTGGGATGAAACACAGCATAGTAAAATGTAGACTGAAAATCTGGATAGATGTCATGATAATAAGATAAATTAGACTGTAAAAGAGTCTGATGAAAGCCTGAGAGTTATTTAAACGAGAAAAAACAAAGCTGCCTGACATATATTGCAGAGAACAACCCTATGCTCATGGGAGGAAACGAGATGATATCATAGGTCTCTTCCATCATTTATTTTCTAATGCCTATAATCTGTGATAAAGTATACTTTTCTGAAGAGAGGCCAATATTTTTAAGCCTAGCACTGACATTTGGATCTAGTTTAAAGAAGTATATGTCAAAAGCAACCTTTTCAAAACTCTAAGACATAATGCCAAATGAGCTGAGATGTTACTGTGTTGAATCAACAGACTGCTTAAAAAAGGAGGGGCTGCCCAGGAAGGCACATCTGTATAGAAGTTTGTGTTGCAGTGCTCCATCTGCAGTTGACTCCTGTGTATTACAATAAGGAAAATCTCAATGGTTAGAAATAATAGGGGCATTGGCTTTGTGATAACGATGGCTGAATTCAAAGCCCCTGAACAAACCTACATGTAGATCTTACAAAGCATGGTGTGGTTTTGGATTATATGGGAAAAAATTTTCTAGCACTTGGGTTTTATCCCTTCCACATTACAAGGCAGCACATCCACTTTTTCCTAGCATCGTAAGAATTAACACAAAGATGTGGCCTTTGACTACTGCATGATGGTTGTGATCCTACTGGTAGCTGCTGACCTTGCATATGCAACATACATGAAAATATACAAGAGCCTTATAGCTTTTGTGCTCATAATATTACAGCAATATTTTCCTCTCAGCATTACAAACATGGCAATAACAAACACAAAAGCTGTATGTATATACGCATATTGCACATAACTGCAGAGATTTCCTTGCACTCTTTATACCGACCCTATTTTTAAACTAAAACCTAGCGTGTGTGAGGAGAACAGAATTAAAGAAAAGTGTATTTGCCTTACCTCCAATTAATTGATTCTGTAAAATCTATTTGAAGAATGACAGAGAAAAAACAGCGATTAAACATAGCCTCAGCCAGTAAAAGAAATGCAAAAGTCCATGTATTTACAGTAGAACAAGAGGATAGAGTGATAGGGTGGAGTCTTACAAAGCATTGAGCCCATGGTCAGCCAGCTGGATAAGCCCAAAGTCCACCCAAGTCCTTGCCAATGCTTCCTGTATTGCAGCATGCTGCTGGGGAAAGCAGTGGACTCACCAACCCTGGAAGTGTTCAAAAAATGTGTAGATGTGACAGCTGGAGACATGGGGGTGCTGGATTAACAGCTAGACTCAGTAATCTTAGAGAACATTTTCAACCTTAGTCATTCCATGATTCAATTTTTTGGCTTCAGCTCTTCAGAATCATCTACCTGATAAGAAATAGAAATCTAGGAAACCTAAATGCAATTCCGGCCAACTGAATTTTAAGATCTCTTTTCTCCCACTTATACCATTATGAGCTGTATATCTATTTAAAAAGGAGTTACAGAATATGCTTCTTAAAATCTCACTCATGGCTCTCTGGTTTTTTGTTTGTTTGGTTGGTTGGTTTGGTTGTTTTGGTTCGGTTTTTTGGGTTTTTTGGTTTTTTTTTTCCTTTTTTTGTTTTTTTCCGTTGTTTTTTTAACTGTGAAATATGAGCTCTGGACCTCTGAGGAGACAGTATGAACGACTAGCAGTGTTGCCAGGCATGGCATCCCTGGCAGGTCATGGCACCCACCATCAGTTCTGGATAAATCCTCTGCTGTATGATGCAATGGCATAATTCACAAGTTACTTTCTGAATCAGGCTAGCCATTCTCATCTGTATCTGGGTGGTTCACTTGGAGCCATAACACTTTTTTTTCAACTTTGTGAACCACAAGTGGAAAGTAGCTGGCTAGCATTTCTCTGTCTTCAGAGAGCCTAATAAAAACTTACCTAATAAGAACTACACAAATAAGTTACTAAAAAATAACTTGGGCAGAAGAGAGTGAGCTTCATCATCTTCCAGTTATCTAAAGTCTGATTTTGTAGATCTCCACCATATTTTAGTGTGAGCATGTGAGAGACCTTAAATATTATAAGCTATAATTAAAAATTTACATACTGATTTATTATAACTTTCCCAGTAAAAGAGTAGCTCCAGAGTCCAATGCATTCTTATATTAAAGGAATTTACAGGTGTTTTCCTAGCTGATCTGTCACACCATAGCCAGACACAAAATATGGGCATTTCAGCTGATCATTGCTGGAGAAACGTTTAGCAGCGACCAGATTTTGGAGTGGAGAATCCCTAAGTTCCCCCAGAAGTTCCAGCTGACAGAGAATACAGATAAGCAAATAATGGCATACTTGGGGGACATTTGACAAACAAAATAGCAGATGGGAAGCCTGGACTGAGTTACATTGGTTCACCTCTCTAATGTTGTTGATAACCTGCTGAGGCTCACGTGCCAGGCTTTGAGAGGTGCTTGAGTTTCCGTATGTGCTGGTGGCCTCAGGAGGTTTCAGCTCTTGTCTGAGGAGAGTGAGAAATATTTCAGCTTAATTTAATCTCAATAGGGAGGGTCTATACTTCTCCTGTGTTTGCTAATGTGGTTTGCACCACATTTCTGGAATCTAGCTCACACAGTCAGAGTCAAGGGCGATTTCAAGATGTCACGATACATCAGTGAAAGTAATTAGAGGAAGAATGTGAGCTGGCACTTGTATTAATACTGCCTAGTAATTAATAGCATAGGTCAACCTTGCTGGTTCCTGTAAATATCTTCAGGCTTGTGCCAGAGTTTCTGCTTTCGTTCCTTTCTGCCTGCTCGACCTTGAGTAACTATGGCATCCCACCCTTCTGAGCGGTTGTGGGTTGTGGTATTTTAGCCGGTATTAGACAGCCCCAGATGGTACTCTAATGCTCAACACCTGCTATGACTCCTTCCTCCTTGTTATCTCTGCCACAGCCTTTATACATGCCTTTTTGCAGTTCTCTCAGTGGAACATAAAGAGGGAAGTGGAGGAATGAGGAAGGGAGAGGAAGGAGGAGGGAGGAAGACTCTGTCCAGTACAAGATGAATGCAGGGAGGTGGTATTTGCTTGGTGCTTCACTCACGCACCAGTTTCAGCACAGTGAGCCATGGGCAGTAGTAACTCTGTCCCCTGAGTCTTCTCTCTTGTGTGCTCACCAATGACAGTCTGAATGCTCTCATCTCAACAAAACACATTATCTGGCTACTGTGGCTCTTCCAAAACTGAAAGAGTTTTCATAAAGGTGTTCCCTTCTCCCTCCATGACTGCAGATATTGAAGACATTGTGAGCCAACATTCCTGAAAGACTGCCAACACTGCATTTATGAAACAACCAGTTACGTACATTAGTGAAAAGACCTTATCCATACAGACCTCTCTTAAAACATATGAAGCCTCCATGAAGGCTCTTCCTGGCTGAGTGAATCTTTCTCAGTATCTGCTGAGGACATGCCTGATGTTACTGTGTCTCACAGGAGCAGACTGGAATCACAGACCAGCTTCTTTCTGAGGCAGTCACAGAAAGGAAGATCAGCTTAGTGGACTTGTATTGTAATTAAAATGTTATATTGAATCATGCTCTCACAATGCTGTCTCCCATAGGGCAAATATAGATCCACGTCTGGAACTAATAAATGGCAAAATGTCAGTCTAGTCCTCCTGGTAGACCTGGCTAATCATCAGATTGATTTTATTTCAAGGGGATATACATTTATCATTCCTCCTGATCCAACAGTGGCAGCAGAGCAGGGCAGATCCTCAGATGCTGAAAACCAGCATAGCATCACTGACACCATTTTAACCAAAAAGAAAAGTTGGGCTAACCCTAGGCACTCTGTGTTTGACATGCAGCAGTTTGTGAGTGAAATATATCCTTGATCTCTAGACCTAAAACAGCCTGAAAAGGAGCACTCTGCAGGCAGTTCTTATTGCTTCCTGTGCCTACCAGCAAAAGAGGAGCAATCTTAGAAAACAAACCCACATTACTAATTAGCAATGAGAAAGAAAAAAAAATAGTGGGCAAGGGGTCAGGAGAGTGTGACATACTTGCAGGGCATCTGCTAAATTTTTAGTACACGTTGTCTGATTCCTTGCTAGCTGATCCAAGTATCTGTTTGCTGGAGACAGCTCAAACAAGTTTTAATCAATAAATTAAGAAATGTGTTTAGAAGAAGTTCGGCATGAAAACCTCAGTTTCACCAGAAAGCAGCCATCGTCTGGTTTTAAAATTCCCAGTATATGAGATGGTGTGTGAAATGGTAGCATATCTTACATACTAGGGTAAAACTTTAGTATCAAGAAACATTAAAATAACAAGTTGCAAGGTCTGCTAAGGGTAAGCCTCTTTAGTCCATGGGGTTTGTTATTTTTGCTCATTTAGCCAATCCATTCTGGGAAAAAATATTTTCCCTCTATAGCTCTAGATAAAAGATTCTACACAGACCAGACGGTTAAATGATATCCAGTATATCTGTATATCAAACAGAAAAGTCATGAAGAGATTGCCAGGTTGTATTCCAAATTTCCTGTCATACTTACTTCAAAAATGACTGTAGTATGCTGTTTTAAATCAGAGATGTTGGATTTAATAAAGGTTACTCTTTGGTGAGTGCTGATGGTGCATAACACTGTGCAGACAAACAAACATAGAGCTCAGCTAATTTACTCTGCCTCTGAAATTTTTGTCAGGGAAAATAACTGACTCTTATAATTTATTATGATGCAAGAAAGCGTCCAGCTACTGCTGCAATAGAAGATGTTTACTTTCCTGTAAAAGATAGCTGGACAAGTTTAGTAGTTTTTTGTTATCTCTTCTGACCAGGGTAAATTCCCAAAGCAGTTTCTCTCCTGTAGACAGGCATTGGTTTTGGACTGAGATCCTAGAAGGAAGAGATTGCATTGCATACCTTATAATCCTCTTTCTTTCAGAATAAGTATGTACTTGTAAATAAAGCATGTTGTACTTAGAATTCCATAGATGGCATCTGTCTGACTGAACTATGGTATGGGTGTTTCTTTGCACTGAAGATACCAGGTTCTGAGCTAGTCACTCTGGAGTCCCTTAGAGCCAAGAAAAAACAGATGCTGCAAGCACACAACTAATCTCATCCTAAAGCAAATGTGAAAAGCATGTCAGATGAATGGCATTCTTAATATGTAGGACACATGAGAAATACATGAAATAGAATTACACTTGGAGAAATAGGAAAGAGTTCATGTGCTTCTTTTGCAGGACTTCAAAGTGAAATGAAATCAGGCCCTTCTGAATTGTGAGCAGAACACTAAAAAAGCATTTGTAGTTCTCCAGGGCCCCTGGGTCACAGTACTGGTGTCTCCACACACTCTTGCACTAAGACATGGTTCCTACAAACTTCTATGGAAATTCCTATCGTTGAGAACTGACACTGGTGTGATGTCAGATTTTTTAAAAAATTCAAAGCTGCTGTCAAATGACAGCAACATTATCCAGGTCGGCTGAACCAAAAAATATCCTCCATTTATGCAGACTGTTGCTTAGACATGTTTCACTCATGAGCTGTTCCAGTTTCTGTGACAACAAAAAAAATCCATGATGGTGGGAAATATGGGTTTGCCTTTCCATCAGGTTAAATCAGCTGAGCAAAGTTAAGATTAATGGAAAGACTAATGCACATGGAGGCATGCTCTGTAATCACTGAAGTCACATGTGAAATGCAAGCATTTCCTGGAAACTCTTTGAGAATTTCTGAATAGCTTGATAAAATTTACCTTACATTTAGCCTGCAGTCCAAGCCAAGATAACTCTATCTCTCTGGAGGTATTTCTTTTCACGGTGCTAGATATACTTCACCTTTTTGCTTTGTCATGAATTCATTAAGTTCAAGTATCTCAGTATCTGAAGACAACATCCACAATGTTGTCATGCAAAAGCTAACCTTGGCTTATGCCAGTAGATATCTAGGAACTTCTTTTTAAGTTTGTTCAGTTGATTAATTTTATCACCTTTTTTTGGCACATGTTTTAGCATTTATAACAAATATTGTGTGTATAATTACAGTATTATGCTTTTCACCCAACAATGACTTCAGATGTCTCAATTTTCTTTTAATACATGTTTTTTTTCAGCTGAGGGCATGCCAAAACCAGATTGCTTACTTCTGCTTTACTGATAGGTCTGTTAGTAAGCTCATTGTGATGTACCCTTATCAACACGCAGAAATATTTCTTCATTCTTCTGTGCATTATGCTAGCAGTCTATTTTATCAAAACTTTTATTAAGCTGTATTTTGCTAGATACCACTGACAACTTCATTGTGTCCATATGATGTTTGTATTGCTGTTTTCCCTCCAGGTTCTGTACATCTTTATTTGTGCTTTCTGTCCTTCTCTGATTTTAGGAGGAGGGGGGTGATGGAACAAGCAATATCTCTAAGTTCACTCAGTAAATTGTTCAGTGCTCACTGGATTGATAAGTTAACTGGCTTTCAGTATGTTTGGAGCACTCACAAAACAAAGCATGACAGCTTGATGTAAAGCAATTTCATCTGTGGTTTGGGTTTTCAGAAGGTGAAGATGTAGAATCTTGCAAAAACAAAGCTGAAGTCATCAGCTCAGAAAGGTCAATAAGGCTAAGTTGAAATTATCCTTTTAGTTCATTAGATATCCTGGGTCTGAAGGTGATTTCTTTTGGCACTTTTTTTTTTTTTTGCCAAGGCTTTTATAAATTGGAATGTCTCGTGATTATGTCCCTTGAAATCCGCTTTTATTCGGTGTTAAAGTGCCTGCCGTGTCTTGTTGTTACAACTGAGATATGAAACATGCTGCTTGCAGAATGTTGAAAAGCACATTGGTCTAGATATCATGCTTAACTTCACCATGGGCCTTGGTGACTGACACACCACCTGGTGTATATACATTTCTTGTTCTAACACAGCACCAAAACACCAAACATTTTGATTCTCCTTTGGTATAAGAAGACTTATTGCTGGGTTGGGTTTTTTAAAAATTATTTCTTTAGGAGTGGTTCTATTACAATATTTTTTAAATCTTATTGTAATGTTGGTAACAAAGCATTGGAATTATATATATATTACATATATATATATATTTTAAAACAGAATGTTTATTGTATTTTGCTGGCATGTCTTTCTCTAATCATCTTTTGATTATCATGAGTTGCTGCTCATTTACTGTCTTCAAAGAATTCCAGGAAAGTAATTATGAAAGAGAACATTTAGTTTATCTAATCATGGTTGGGCAAATTCTGAAATGCCTCCCAAGTCTGTAAAATCCTTATTTTTCGGCCTTCACCTCAAGATATTCTCCTCAACCACAGTAAGTTTTGAATTCACCAATTAAGACACTACAGCTTGCACATTTGCAGTGATAAATACAGGCTGGTTGTATGTGTGCTCCACTGTGTAACCTGAAGTACTCTAGTGATTTGCCCACTTGTTTTTAATTAATAGGCTGATGTTCCTGTAAGGACAATGAAATAACTGAGTAGATAAATTAAAAAACCCCTTATAAACAGAGAAAAAGAGTCAGTCTTTCAAAAGGGAAGAACATACAGCAAGTACACCAATTGATCACAAATAGATATCTCTCTCTAGTACTTCCAACACAATGAATGCCTTCTTGTAGATCACAAAATAACCATGTCACAATAAACTATGACATACACTGTATTCACTTTTCACTGAACTTGGCTGGCACTTAGGTGCTTCATTCCATCTCAGGATCTATCATCTTCAGATTAAAGAGCTGTTATAACTCCCTGTTTGTTTAGAAACAGATTAATGATATCCTGCCTGTTTTCTCAGACACAGACTTTATTCTGCTTAGTGAGAGTTATTAAAAATGCTGACCTTCATGTCCTAGGTGAAAGATCAAAGACATTAAATCAGCTAACTTTGACATAAAACAGAGGACATATTTTAGCTAAGGTTCCATTTGATACAGGTTCACTATCTAAATAGTTCTGCTGATAAAGACACAGCATGTCAGAGATATGAAAAATAAAATGGCTGTGACTTTTTCACTGACTGAACTATAGTCTCTATTTGACATAGCTGGAAAACAGCATAGTAAACAGACAAATAAACAACAACAAAAAAAATAGCTCCCAATCAGCCACTTGCCTCATTTTCAGTTTTTGTAACCTACAATAGATGAAATGTAAAGAGAATACTGGAGATACGGGTGTATAATTTATTTTTCTGTCACTGTCACATTGCATCATTTGTTCTTGTGACCATCACTGAAACCCTTCCCAGTTTGTGCCTGATATCCTTCGTCATCCATGAATAATTTCCCCAACACTTGCCCGGAGTTGGTGTCAGTGACCTAGCAGGTCTGCTTTGGCTTGGCCTCTTGTCAGTCTGTGTCTGTGCTCGTGAATAAGGCACAGCTCGGTAATGCTCTAAACCACGTCCCTAGCTAGCTGTGTTTGTGCTACATGGCTTTTCTCCCCGGTGTCCTTTGTGTCCCATGCAGTTTTTGTCCACAGGACTATTATTGTATGCCTTTTTCACTTTCATTTCCTGATATCTGAAATAAAGTGATCACTGTTTTGCAAAGTACCAGCAACATCACTGGTATGAAACTGAGGTGTAGCTATGCAGGTAAGCGGGTGGGACCAGGGGATGTAGGGTGGAGAAAGCCAGATTTATACAGCGCTGATCATGCTGCCTAATGGATTCCTACAGTACAGTGCTGCAGATGTTGACTTATTCTATGCTCTTTTTCTTCTGGAGGCTTTGTGAGTGCAAGCATTGTGCTGGCCCTAAAATAATAAAAATAATAATTTAGCTCTTTATTGTCTCATAAGTATTGATTTAATTCAGAAAAAGATCCTCAATGTATTACTTTTCCTTCTGTCTGGGCAGGTTTAGCCCCAGAATAGAGCTTTCAGGTGTAAGGATTGCACTATTATTTGTTGGTTGTTTTTCACAGAATCACAGAATATGCTGAGTTGGAAGGGACCTACAAGGATCACTGAGTCCATCTCCTGGCCCTGCACAGCACCAACCCCAAGAGCCTGAGAGCATTGTCCAAACACTTACTGAACTCTGGCAGGCTTGGTGCTGTGACCACTGCTCTTGGGGAGCCTGTTCAAGTGCCCAACCACCCTCTGGCTGGAAAACCTTTTCCTAACATCCAACCTAAACCTCCCCTGACAACTTGAGGGCATTCTCTTGGGTCCTGTCACTGGTCACCAGAGAAGACACCAGTGACCCTTCTCTTCCCCTCACAAGGAAGTTGTAACTGCAAGGACGTCTCCCCTCAGTCTCCTCTTCTCAAGGCTGAACAGACAACATTTCTGCTCTGTGCAACCAGTGCTGAGAGCTGCAAATTCTGCCTGCCATGAGCTAGCTCCATTGTCTGACTGAGAGCATCTCTGCTCCAGTGCTGTTGAGCTTCAGTGAGCTCTGGGACAGATCACCCCATGGCTGCCTCTCTGACCTAGTAGCACACGTCAACAAATAAATGTTTAAGAAAACTATGTGTAACACATTCCTCAATCTGTTGTACAGCTGGCACCAGCGCCAGTAAATTATCTGCATGCAAAGTGAAGACAGTCAGACTTTAAGGATCACATCTTCAAGGTTCTTTCAACTGACCTCTAAATGCAAATGCTGAAGTGTTTAGTGCCAGTACTAGTATCTTTCCTTTCTTACACACTGAACTACTTGTTCTTATGAAACAGAGTAACATTGCTATCATATGGCATCCAAAATATATGCATTTATAATCAGAGGAGAATATTTTTTCCCATCTGAAACAAAAATAATAGAGCAGAATATAGAACTTTAGTTTCAAATTACTTTAAATTATTTTACTGCCAGTTCTGGGCTAAGTCTATGTCGGTCAAGAAATATATCCTGGTATCACATGTATGAACTTCACATTCAGAATGTTTCACTGTACTTAAGGGGCTGCACAGGTATTTCGTTTGAATTGTTCACAGGATCAAGTCATATAAAAATAATCAGACCCATTTGTGAGATATCAAAAATACAAAGCATCTCTTAATTTGCCATGCAAGAAGAAAATATATAAAAATCTTACGTATGAGAAATTTTAAAAAACTGTCTGAAACAGATCATCATCCAAGCTGAAGTGGCATCAATGAAAGAGATCTGGCAGATGATTAGAGATGACAGGTGAAGAGAGACCAAGGGGAAAGAAATTGATTGTTTACAAGTGAAATGTAACTGACAAGTGTCCATGACATCTCTGTCGAATACCCTTCAGCTGAGCTTTGTCTTGCTTAAGAAATAAAGCCTCACACACACATCTGCTTATTCTGTAGAAATAGGCCTGCCAGGAAGAAGTGCACAAGGAATAAAAGCATCCCTCTGTCTCTTTATACATCCTACATTTACATACATGTGCACACTCATATGTGGAATTAAATAACGTTTTACACTGGAAAGTCAAGAATCACAAGAAACTCAATGGCAATCCACTTACTGTCTTATTCCAGTTTTTCCTCATTTTTTCTGACTTTCCACACAGTCTTAAGATTGATGTCTAACTTCTCTAGGACTTGTGTGAATGTGGAAAATTGTTAAGGATGTATGAAAGATGTATGTTGGCCTAAAGTGGTAAGAATTCCATTATAAACAAATATGCAAAATATAAACATTGAATTTTTTTAAAATGAAGACACTAATGGTCTCTAAAATAAACTAAAGTTTACTTGTCATAGCAAACTTGGGATGGAATGCCCTTTTTCTCAGGGAAAGTGTGTATGTGTGCAGAAGAAGGCAAAAGGAAAAAAGTCAGTCTCCTGTAAGAGCTCCTCATAACAATTTGCATCAATCTTTCATGGGTTCATGCTCATCTGTGTTGTTTCCCCAACTTCACTTATACTGTTCATAATAAAACATAGCTGCTAGAAAATGTGATGAGAAATACAGAGTAATTTTAATGCAGTTCTGCAAATGCTTGTTTATATTTCCTGTCAGGTCATTTTTCAAAAGAAAACAAAACAAAACCCCAAAAACCCAACAGAACCCCCACCTTGCAATAAACTATAAAATGTGGTCCTTTCACTGACATATGAACACTGTATGCTTTTTAACATAATTCCTGAATTAGAAATTTTTCTGATCATGGCATCTGGGATGCTTGATGTCCACTGAACTGTGCTATACTGTATTAAGAATTGCCAACCCTAAAGAAAAGAGGTTGAAAATCATTGTAATGTGAGTGCTTTCTGGATTCAAATGTTCCTGTCTTAGTCTGTCGTGTGCAGTTAATAAAAAAGCAGTATTAAAATCAATATGAGCTTTATGTTTTCTCCTAAAAATCTGCCATTTTAATCCCATTTAAAGCACCACCACCCAGAAAACGGCTGCAGATTCACATCAGCCCCTAGGGATTGAACCCTCATCTTTTTCCCAGGGATTGCTTTAATGATTAGCAGGACAGTAATTGGGGAAAGGGAGGGAAAAGATTAACTTCCATCATTCCCACAGAGGTTACTGACCCTTGTGAAAATGATGGTCAGGCATCATTTTCACAGAAGACTCAGGCTTTGATGATATAATGTTGTTTGGGCTCCTGTACTAGCGCTGCTTGGCATGGGCATGCTCTGGGATCGGGGCTGTAGCCCCATCGTCTGTCTGGGGTGGCCCTACACTTAGGAGAAGTGTAGGGAGAGGGGGCTAGGAGAGATTAGGGGAAGGCTCTGCTTGCAGCTGAAAGACTCCCTTCTCAGTCATTCTAAGTTTATAGTATTTTCCTCAGCAAAAACACGTTCTCTATGGTTGAAGCACTACGCATTGACTCTGATATTTGGACTGATAGTTTACACTGTCCACAGTACTGTTAGGGCAGATTTACATAAATAATAGAATGGATTGTTTTGGAAAGCATTTAAGTTCAGGTTGGAGATTCCTGTGGCTTTCCCAGAAATTCGACCTTAATTAATATGCCAAGAATGTGAGCAGACACTTAATGGTTTGAAACTAGGCCCTGGCCAGTCTTGCACCTGCACCTGCTTTTAATTCGAAAGTTTGATGCTGTGCTCTTAGAAAAAAAATGGAACGTGTAATAAATAATGTGTTAAAATTAGCATCAGAAAAGAATTAATGAGATGAAATCAGAACTGTGTTTTAGATATAAGAAGCAAATGCAGTGTTTACAATGAAGAATCTGAAATGTCTAATTTCAGTCCTGACTAAGCTTGCGTATTAATGTTTGAGTTAATATGTGTGTATCTATCTGTGTGCAGAGCTATGATGAATGAGGATCAATTTACCCAGAAAGCTGCAACTGGTGTGACTATAAAATTTGTTGGATGTTCTCAGAAAAAGTTAAGTTGTTTTCTGACTTTATTCTAGATTAACCATGAATACAAGAAATGACCTGGTATGGTATAAATCCTCAGGAAAGATCTGTGGAATGCAGACATCCAGTTAATATAACATCCAGTTAATGTAATCAGTCATCAGGGGTTACTTTTGCTCTGTGCAAACAGGATAGAGAGAACATTTGCCTGGAAATGAATCCCAGTTTTATAGAGCCACTCTCAAGTGCCAGTTATCAGGTTCTCTTTTATCTCCCTCTCCCCACTCAAGTGATCTTCCCATGAAAACCTCTCTGAACATATGTTGCTTGTTTGTGTTATTTGTCATTGACTGTTGGCACAAAGGCTACCAAAGTTTCTCAGAAACAAGGGCTGTTTATCAAATCCAGCAACTGTCTGAGCACATGCTTAGTGTTTACTATGCAGTTGTTCTGTGACAGAGAATTCCAGCAATATCACGTGAGAAGGGAATCCTTAATTATTTCAGCGACTCATAACTACTTTAATGATCTGAGCTTACTTGGTTGATTAGGCTGTGGTAAATGGGTCTAACACATTCTGGCTTCTTCATTGATTTTTAAAGTATTCTATGTAACGTTAACATTCGACAAGTGCTTACTCAGAGCCTTCACAGAGTGACAAAAGATACTCCCATCCCTTAGCTACCATTCTCTGTATGAATATTTTAGATAACACATCCCACAGCAGCATCACTGATTGAAATGGTTCTGTTGCAAGTCTCTCACTTCTTATTTTTATTACGTGGGAGGTAAAACACTTAGCTGCACTGGAAAAAACCCTACTTATTATGTAGTTCTTCTGTATATGATATATATAAGGCTTTGGTACTGTTAGCTGCATTACATTCTTAGTCATGCATTCTATAATGTGCTACAAACTAAATTGGTGGACACTTTAGCTTTCTTTTTCAACATCTGAACCAATGTTAAAGAACATTGCTTTGACCCAGCTGGGATAGAGAAGGGGAGGCAAAGGGCGAGCACATCAGCATTATGCACAACCTTGCACAAGCCAGTTCTCCTAGTCATGAAAACAGCAGTGGGGCAGGTCTGTGCTTCCGTAAGAGCATGGACCAGCACAGAGATCTTACTGGCTGATCTGAACTTCCTCTGGTCCTACCCATTGATTTTTTTGTACTCTCTTGGGGAGAGGGGGGGCAGAAATCAGTCTGCTGTATACTCTAGCTCCACTTTCATTTGATCGAAAGACATAGCTGCCAAGTGACTGAGATCTTCAGAGAGGTTTAGGACCTACGTCTTTTCCCACTTGGTTAGTTGTGGAGCTCTAGATTTCTCCTAGCCTACTTGCAAAAAGCTTTGCATTCATTCTTCTCTGTAGTGTATAAGTAATAATCTTTTAGACTGCAACACAGACTTAGTTCCAGATGCTTCCTGTAGTGGGGAAGCTTCCTGTTCAACAGCAGTCTTTCACATGCAATTTATACACAAGCATGATGTGTGTGCTATTTTTGTATCACATCCAAGTACTCCATAAGAGCAAGTTCACGTCTCAGGACACAGGTCCTTCTCCAGTAAGCCACCTTTCATCGCCTTCTGCAGGCCCTGGCTTCGGGTGCTTCAGGACAGGCTTTTACAAGAGTTTCATCATTTTCTGAGGCAGCAGCCTTCTTTATGTTGTAACACTTTCACTTCTTCTTAGAAAGCAGAAACAAGAGGACGAATGGATTTGCTTTGATTTCAAAACTTCTCTTTTCTTTTTTAACATACTTTCACATGAAGATTTTTTCACCTCCTTTTTAATGCTGACTCTTTGCCAAATCCTACAATTTGCACATTTATGTTACAGACCTTATAAGCTGCAGGGGTGTGAGGCAAGCAGCTGGTAAGGCCATAGGCGTGAAACTGTACGTACCACTGGACATCATGCATCTGAGATTTGTTAGCTTTAGAAGCCTTCTCTCAGAACCTGCCTATACTTATGGGCGCCTTATGTTCAAGATGAAACACCACGCTCCCAGGGATCCTCAAAGCTCCCATTCTGCATCAGTGTCAAAATACCTCAGCCTTGGGAAGTCTAAATAGCTTAATCCCAATGTCCCACGAATATGCCATTGGGTCATACAAACATGAGTTCATCTGCTGTTACTGGAAAGAAGAATCAGAGCACACATAATGCATATCCACAAGATCAGGCTCTACATAAGACACAGTGGCAGAAAGTGCTTTTATGTAAAATAAAAAGACAGGAGAAGCTACAGTACAGTCACTAATCTAGCAGTTACACTTTGGAAATGGAGTCAGATGCACTGGAGACTGATTAGTGTCCTGTAAATGTTTTGTGTATAAAATTTAGATTTGTATGCCTCTATAAATATTATAATTCAATGTTATTAATACTGGAGGAATGATGCTGTGGTGGGGTCGGTGGAAAGAGCACAGCGTCCTTCCCGAGAAGCGCCCCTTGGCCGCTCGGTCGGTGCAGCACAAGCGCTCTCGCAGCACCCTGACACAGCTGTGTAGGTGGGAGCACGCTGACACACACACACAAACAAGCAGGATCCCTCTCTGGCATCACTGGAGACAAAGAGGCAGGAGGGATCTTCCATATGGTGTTACAGGAGTGTTTATGGCAGCCACTCCCTGAAGGGAGCCAGAAACGAAAGACCCTGAACAATGCAGTGTCTAGGTTTATAAATGGGGGAGGGGAAAGCATCAGGGACCAATGACCCGAGGGCACAGGGGCGGTACATGGGCAGGGTTAGGGTGAGTGGGGAGGGGGCAGGAGCTAATGGGGGAACAGGGAAATAGGAGAACTGAACTAGGTGAGGTAGAAAGGGAGGCCAACGAGCCAACCAGGGAGCAGAACTGGGGTCTTAGGGGCTGTCCTGGCAATGGACTCTCCTAGTCCATTGTTTATTAGGTTCACCGGCTTCCACTGAGGAATCGAGAAGACTTCCTTGTGTAAGATAGCTAGCTTCTTACAAGTTGTTCTTTTACTGCTAAGTAAGACCATTTACACTGGGACAATTTTCAGTTTACATACTGTCTTCCAAAACATACACACTCATTGGAGGGACGAGCAGTACACTTGCATGAAGCTGCCTGTCTGGACCTGTCAGTTTTCTCACAGGCATCCAGAAGGTTTTGGGGCCAAGGGGACTCTAAATTCATTTTAGATGCCAGTAAGCCCTGTACTTGGTGGTCATGGTTAACTATCAGGGCAAAAGGATGTCTCTTTCTCTGAAAGATGTGTTCAAATCAGTTTTAACCTGTGGAAAACACACAAAACCCACCAAACTGACTGGGCAGACCCCTTCTGTTTTCTATTTAGCATATTCCCTCAGCTGCTGGGGTTATGTCAAAACATTTGTATTATTTTCTTCTTGTGCCTTTGCATCTATGGCCCTTGTTAAACCCACTATAAGACAGTCAGCTTGGTAGGACAACTAGCTGCTTTAACTGGAGAAGACTGAATGAGTCAGAAATAAAATAGGGGATAATGGGGTGAAACACCTGCCCCAGGCATAGTTTTGGTCTGGTGTTTTTCTGGATGGCAGCAGCTCCTGCCTGGATGCTGAGGAAGTCCTTTCGTCCTGCCATCGCTGAAATTTGGCATTTTGCCTCTTGGCCGCAGCCTGTGTCCTGCTGCCCGTGCTGAGCTCTGCCCATCACATCCTGTCTGCCAGGCTGCCTGCCCTGGCCTGGGGATGCTGGCTGGGAGCCATACCCCTGTCCCCACCCAGCACAGCTCCCTGACGCCGCATGCAGGGCAGGCAGCCCTCTGCCTCTGCTGCTGCTCCAGCAAAGGATCCTAACAAATGGAGCACAGGAAGGAAAGGGCAGACCACAAGGCAAGGCAACAGCAGTGTGGTTGGGAGCCAGGCTTTAGGTCTTTGGCCAATAAAAACATTAGTAATAGTAGATTGGGGATGGTTAAGCAAGCAGGCAGGCCTGGAATGTGACTGAAAGTCAACTGGGAGCTGGGACCAGGAATGAGAGAGAACAGAAGACAAGGGAGCAGTCTTGGGAGGCAGTGGCAGGACAGATGGGTCTCCTGCTTCTTGTCCTAACCTCCATCTCCCAGGTACAGCAGACTTTTTGTTTTCTTCATCTTTTCTGGCCACATTTTTGTCTTGTCCGTGTGCCGACAGTGTCCTTGTGCCGACTGTGTCCTTGTGGCTGAGCAGCAGCCTCCTCAGACCATCCTTCTCCCCAGCATCCTGACCATCTGGCCAAAACATCCATATTCTGGACAAGATTTCCTGGTAAGCTGAGTGTCCTAAAGCAAATGGTGTGCTACACTTGTGACATACATCATCTGTGTGACCTACTGTGAGGTTAAAATCCTGCTGGTGCATGCAAAAGGGTTGCACTGGCCAGATGTGGTCCACGATTCAGTCTCTGGGCTAAACTTTACTGGGGCTGGTGGATTTTCCAAAGGGTGTTAAATAGGCATTTGTTGATTAAAGACTGGAGAAGGTTTTGTAGCACTGAGCATATTGAAGAAAAGCAATGTTCATCTCTTTCTCTGGGTCTAGCATCTTTTCCAAGCTATACGAATCACAGAAAAGGTCACAGGAGAATTGCCCAGACCTTCAGGGCCCTGAGCACAGGACTGTAATCATGCTATGCAATGACATTGTCATAAAAATCTAAGACTAACCAAACCAGGTCAGTCCAGAACTCCTGCTAGCCAAGTGCCCTGTCTCCAAAAGTGGGCCACATTTACAGAGAGGAAGAATAAATCAGACTTGTGGTAATAATTCCTCAGAATATTCCTCCAGCTTCCAGCAAGTTGTGTGGCAGCTGGGGGAGTGCATTAAGGCAGAGGGAGAAGTTTGGATTTCCCCCATGTGGATACATGAGAGATAGATTTATCCCACATTGCAAAAATATCACAAAAGGGATGGGAAAGTGGCAGCTATTTTAATCATGAGCTGTGACATTCCTGGAACTAGAGATGGATGGTGACAGTGACAAATAAAGGCCAGAGAATGTCCCAAGACTTTTAAAAGAGAAAAATGAGGAGTGGGAGTCAAGAGGTATTGTCCCATGTACGATCTCTTATTGGTAGTGTCTTCTGCTGCTGCTTTCAAAAATATGAGCTGCCTTCTTAAATTTCCTCAGAGTAAGGTTCAGGTGTTACAGGAGTTTACAGGTGCTGATATCCAGTACATATAAACAATGATTATCCATTGATGAGATGGTGTTAGTGTATTTAGAATAGAAAATAACTGTGGTGACTGTGGCCTCTGCTGTCAAACACACTGTTTTGGAGTACTGCCTCTTGTACATTGGCTTCTGCAGTGAATGTATTTGTATGTGCTCCCTGTAATAAATAAGTGGGGAAACAACGTATCAAAAACATTCCAGTCAGAACTGCAAGGGGACTGAAAAGTTCATGACGATTAATTCTTCCCCCTCAAACATTTCTTGCATTAAAAATTGAATGAAATGATGAGCGAAGGGCTTGTGAAAAGCTTATCTGGAATAAATATTTAGAAAACTTTGCTATTATAGCATCATTCCTGACAAGTTTATCTCAAAAACTCTTGCTTTATACTATCTTCCAGCCCAGAACTTGCACAAAAATGGACATTCAAAGTGGTTTCATCTGAAGCATATTCAGGCTTTCCATATCTATGTTTCTAATGTTTCCCTAGACACCACTCTGAACTATTTAGGAAATCTCAAGGGCGGTGTTTGTTTAAGATTGGTGAACAGAATGGCACTGCAGCCTGGGAACTACACAAGCAAAAGAGAAATACTGTCCTCATGAAATACACTGTGGATGCCTTGAATTGCTTTGTATTTTAGCTGATGCTAAAATTAGCACTGGAGTGTTATTTTTGCAGGAGCACAGGGAGTGTGCAGCAGCACAAGCAGGGCTCCAATGGCAGCACCCAGGCCTGCACAGGATGGGGGCCCCCACTGTTCCCTTCCTGCAAATGCCATGTTTCTCTTACATTTCACAATTCTAAAAAACTACTACTTTCACCCTGTGCTGAAAATACAAGGTGCCTCAACTTTCTTTCTTTGAGCACACAGAAAAGTCATCATTATTTTTGTGTGCTTAATGCTTTAGTCCTTGCAAACCTGGTTGAGAGTGAACTCCTTTCACACAAGCAGAGGCTGCAGGGACTGGTCTTTGCATGAGCAGGGATTTTTCATATTGATGAAAAGAGACTTTGCAATTTATTTTTACCTCCCAGCATTGGCTTTTTATTAGCCATTCATAGTACTTTCTGAGTTAAATAGAGACAAACAATGAAAGAGAATTTTCTCTCGGGTTGTCACGACTGTTTATTTGTTATGTTTTTTCTTTCTAAAATACAGAAAACTGTGGCTAGAACTTTCAGCCCAAAGGCATGTTCCTACTTCTAGCTGTGATCCAGCCCTTCTATGCTCATATGTCATCAGACTCCTTGGGAATGTGGAAACAGAGATTTTTTTTATTTAAGGAAGCAGGAAAATGATCAGGAGAAGTTTGGCCATTCTCCCTATGTTTCTATACAAGAAAAAGAACAGGGAAAAAATTGCAACAACAGCTTTGCCCATTGTCTGGAAACAAATAAAAAATGCCTAGCTTAATGTTTGAGGCATCCCAGTCATATTTCAAGTTCCTTCTTTTTCCAGCTTTGCTCACAGGTAGGAGCAGGGCTGGGCTTACTGTGTTATACCTATTTACCTGCTTTGACATTCTCTGTACCAGCTCTTTAGCCAGGAGCTCCTGTTCAGTTCTGTAACCCCTTCTGCGTGGGCAGACACACTTTCACTATTACTAGTCAGGACTGGTTGTACTACAAAGCCCACTTCAGATCAGCTCTGCTCTTGCGTCTCAGGCTCTTTCTGGGGTGAGGAAGCTGGTGAGAGCAGGGCATGCTGTTCCGAGGGAGCAGCCAGCCATCACTGTGCCACATTAACTCAGAGCCTGCTAGGGAAACCAAAGTGTTTGCTAAGGAGAATGTTTGTGAACCCGTTCAAGACACCACACGTAGAGTAAAGCAAATCTTGTACAGGACATTAGCCTCTTTACCAGCAGGTTGCCCTGTCCTTATTGCAGGTAGCTACAGATGCAGCTGGGCTCATAAATTAGCCTGCAAGTGAATGAAAAATCAGCTAAGAAAAACCTGGGTGCTTTTCAGTATAGATCATTGTATGTCCAACAATGCAGCAGAAGTCAAGCAGCCAAGCAGAAGATCCTTTCTTTCAGGAACCTCCCCTTAGCACTGTACGCCTGCAGGCAAACAGCTTTCACTTAAAAACCACTCTGAGTCAGAGACGTTTTGAACTGCGTGCATGCAAAGAAGCTCTGATGAATTTTCAACTACGCTCTAAAATGCTGTCCTTCCCCTTGGCCCCACTAAGCAGTCTGTTCCACTTATCTGACAGAGGTTGCCACTAGCCCAGGAGAGGCTCATAGCAGGTCCAACCTGCTTACTCCTGCCACAAACACAGAGATGCTGGCTGGAGGCAGTAGCACACAATAGGTCTGCTTTAAAGTGCGTGCTGCTTGGTCTCCATGGGTTGTGCAAATATTTGCTTTGCTCCACACTATCATGGCACTCCCTAAGTTTCTGCTCTGAATGGGGCTGAAATGCTTAAATTGAGACCAAGTGAAACTGCCATTCTTCAGGTGGTTTTGCACTGAAACCACATCAAGCTAAATGATTACTGTTTCACTGAGTGTTGTGGAAAGGTGTATTTCGAAAAGATAAAAAGGGCAGTGACACTTCAGCAAACTGTGGTATTAAGAGTTACTTAACACTGAATGGTGCATCCAGAGCTCTCACATATTCAGCTAAAGTTCATGCTGTCCATATTCAAGCAGTATTTCCAATACATGATCTTTCATCCCACACCATTTAACTGTAAGATGTGAAAGCATCAGATGAGGTCCTGACTCACCTTCTTTCCTTGTCAGTCCAAACATTTGACTGCAGTGTCAGCCATCTCTCTCTTCCTAGGGAAGGATGAGGGCCACAGCGGAAACTCAAGCTTGACATTCATGTTATCATAGAGTAGTGCATGGGAGGAGGCATTGCAGATGACAAGCCACAATTATGTTAGCTGAAGCACTGGGGCTGGAAACAATAACTACAGAAAAGAACAAGATTAGCAGCACACAGTGACCAGATTAGCACCTGCTAGGCTGCTGTCGCTTAAAGATGCTAAATCTCCCCTCTGCCCACAATACAAACTTAACTGCTGGTGACTTGCCTACTATCCGCTCCTGTCCTCTCAGGTGAGCTCAAAGACTGTGTGTGTTGCTTGTCCTGGGGCAAACCTACAGTTAAATTGCAATGCTTATATTTTTCCTAAACCCTTATATTTTTGCTAACAAACCTCAATCCCTCTTTTGAGCAGTGAATTTCTGAGCAGAGTTCATTAAGGTTTAATATCCTTTTGAATACAGAACACATATGTGAAATGCATTGGTAGGGCACTGGCTATCAGGAGTACTGTCTCTCCCAGAAGAAAATAGGTGTTTGTCTAGACTGCTGCTTTGCTGCAGAGCACAATCTGAGCTGTTGGGCAGATGTCCATTCCCAAATATGTCTACATATAGTCTACAACGCATAAAATTTAACACTGAGTGAAGCAGTGGCTTAATGCCTTTAATGTCAAAATTACCTTTAAAAAAATAGCATAAGCACTCAAGTCACTTCAGCCTATCTGACCATGTTATTCCAGTTGCTGAATGGTAGTGCTTCAGAAGTGTAAGGTGACATATCTGTAAAAAAATTGGATTTTTCTTTAGAGAGAGCTGTCATGAATAGAAAACAAATAATCTGTTGAGTAAATAGAGATATAGTGTGAGGACAGCATACACTTTAGAAAAACAAAACCAGAACAAAAAGCCAGGACAGTATACCATCTTTTTTGTCAAAAGAACAGACAAAAATGAAAGAAAACAAGCCTGCACAAATCTCCTCTTGAAAGATGTCCTGAAGTGCTAATACCACAAGACAATATTGGTGATTAAGGCTTGTGTTGACATGTCAATCAGGACAGGAGTGAGTGCCACATCTCAGTTACGTCTTTATCTATTTGGGATCACTGAAGACTGATGCTATGGTTCAGCACCAGTAAGCTGTGCTTTCAAAGGGGCAGTGTTGGTATAGATGAGATGCACACAATGGCTCAAACTGGGCAGTGGAGGGGAGGCACTACAGCCAGGAGACAACAGTTAGGCAGTGCTTGCTAGTGCACACTGCATTTTGAGGTAATTATAACTGTTTTTTCCCTCCAGATGAACTCTCATTTGTATTTATTCAGTAGGCCCTGAAACCTGTTGCTGAAGAGAGGATCAGGAGATAATAGCAGCTGGACTCTTCCCCCCTCCCATGCTACACATTGCTCCAAGTTATGTTCAGTCACATACTCTGGGACAGACCCACATTTTGCTGTGAGTTTTGGTTTCTGGCACCACAGACTGTGGGGTCTGGCTGGTATTTTTAATCCATCTGCTGCAAATATCAGTGAAGAATTCTAGTTTCGAACCACTTCGTTGTTTGTATTCCACACAAGGATTTACAATAGACTATGAGAAATAAAGGAAGAGATAAATGGGGTGTGTGTGTGTGTGTGTGTGTGTGTGTGTGTGTGTGTGTGTGAAGAGGAAAGGCAGAAAAAAAGAGTGAAAAATGATTCAGAAATGTGTCTGTTCTTTCCGTTCAATCCACTGTACAGAAACTATGCTTCTATTGTGGGACAAAGACCTCTGAGCACAGTGAGATGTGTTTATGCTGCTCCTATCAAAGAGCCTTTCATCTCCACAAAGCAAATTATTAACACATTCCACTGAAGATGTGGGGGTGGAGGCCTGGCCTTGGAAAAAAAAGCTGGCCAAAAATGAACAATTTTTTTATAAACACTTTTAATGATAGTGAATGGCACCTTGCCAAGACCCTCATGCCCAGTGAAGCACTGCAGGCTGATTGTTTGTCTGGAGAAGTCCCGTGGGCTGAGTCTTTTGTGCCGAGGAATTTCTCATTTGAAAAGCAGTGGTGTGGGAGGTGTGGGCCCTTCCAGGTTCATCGAGTTAAGGCCTGCACTGCCAGTTGCCTTAAACCTGCACCGGAGACTAATTTATGCTGGATGAATGAACACCCGCCTCTGTTCCAGGCGGTAAATCTTGATCTTTCAGAAGAAACTCAAAACAAGAGGAGTAACCTACAACAAATATGCAGAACAGCTCTGTTAATAAACTACTCCCCATGCATTCCCAGCATCCTGCACAGATGGCTGGCTATCTAGCAAAATTTTTGCTTACTGTTACTCTATGAGTGAGTAAATATTTTATGTTTTCTCCCTTGCCCTATGGATCAATATTGGCTTGCTTATGGAAGAAACTAGTTGTTGGTATATGAAGACCTGAAGTCAGTGTAAAAATAACTCTGTTAAACATCTGGTTTATTTTCTCTCACTATCTTTTTTTTTTTTCTGTTTCATTTGAAAGTAATGCCATTACTTGCATGAGCTTCATATTTCTTCACTGCTATTATTGCCTTGGAACTATATGCATTTACTGCAATTCATTTAAATGCATATATATATATGTATGTATATATGTATGTATGTATGAAAATGAATTGCAGTAATTGCAATGAGCTTGACAGGTTTGTATGATTCGAAATACAGCTGGTGTCCTTGGAAAACAATCTATTTCTTCTAGAGCAGAACTGAAGTTGAGTTCAACTCGCTGTAAGGGGAGTACCCATGTGTTTCTGCCCATGCCCAAGTGTCTCCTTCACGCTGAGGATTCGACTTTCGGGCGATCATGGATCCCAGAGTGGAATGAGAGTTTTGCTGTGCTTTAGCTTCTGTGTGCTTGTGCACCTCTGATGTTTATGTCCTTGTGTTAGCTGATTCCCAGGTAACTTAAGACACTTTAGATGCTTTTTCAAATGTTCTTCCCAAGATACAAATGTTCATATCCAACATTGTGAAGTAGCTCTAGAGTATGAAGTAACCCACTTGCCAGTTCCAGTTTATAATGCACAGACTGGCCTGTGGCTAGTGTTGTGGAATAGTGCCATCTGAGACGATAAAAACTTTCTGTGTCCTGCTGTAAAAACAGACATTTCATGCTTGAAAATGGAATCAGAACCGAGTGGAAAAAAACTGCTTCCAATTTGTGGAAGATACCAATATAAAAAACCACAAACATCTGACAAAACCAAGAGTTAAAAAGTATCCCCTGAAAAGAGGGAAGATACTCGTTTACAGCAGGTATAGTTTCTAAACTGTAGTCCAAAGGAGTCCCATAATCTTAACTTGAAGACAGCTCATCTGAGACCTGAGGGCTTAAAAAATCCTGAGAAGTGCCAAGGGCTCATTTTCTGGAAAGCCAAAACACCTGGGTCCTTGATACCCTTTGGTTTAGGCAGACAGGTGATGAAAAAACAGGAAAAAATCTACAAAAACCCACCATGTAGCTAGAACTTCTATATTTTTATACAAGTTGCCAATTTTAAGTAAAAAAAATATTCTTATCAAAAGTTTTCCAGCAATCTTGATTTGGGTGAGCGCTGAGTTAGGTGCAGCCTAGCAATACAGTGCTCATAATTCAAGAGTTGTAAACCAGCATAATGTTTCGTACATCCAGGTATTCTGATCCCTAGACAAAAATAGTCTCACTCAATGAGTTTTTCTCTTTGTGTGCATAGGCCCATAGATATATATAACACATGTACACACTCCATAAGATACTACGATATTGATAAATACAAGACTTCATTATTTTTGAAGCCCACATGGGCAGGGCCTTTTTTCAAAGGAGAAGTATACCTTACCAACAACTTGGCAACTGTAGCTGAACTTTGGCAGGTACAATCTTAATGTATCTCTCAGTAGTGCTCATTATAATTGTTCATCTGAAATGGAAATACAGTTTTTTCATTTTGTAATACTTGCTTTATACTTCTACATTTTGATAGTTCATTCAAATAATGAATTTTCAAAATGTTTTCATAAAAAGTTTTTAAACTCCCAGGGTGAGTGTTGTTTATAAGGTGTGTGTCCTCGCTGAACTCAGTGGTTAAAGCCTGGCTCCCCTGCAGCCAAAAGCAAAGCTCCTGATTGATTGTGGCAATACTAGGATTTCACCCAGCCAGTTTCACTGACAAGCACATTTCTTCATTCACTCCTAGCCTCCTTTTAGTTTTTCTTCTCCAGAAATCCAGTTATTTGGCATTATTTTATCCTCAGTCAGCTGTTCTCTGTTCTGCTGGAGGACAGCTGAGTCCAAAAGATCAAAAGATTCCCAGACTCTTAATCTACCCTTACTTAGAGGGGTTTGTTTTGTTTTGTTGTTTGCTTGCTTTTCCACTGAAAGCTGTTTCCCTGCTCTACTTACCCTGCGTGAGAAAGTCTGAGTAGAAATAGTCCTGAAAAGACTGTCTCTGCAATATCTGTGATCAGAGGCATCCTTTCACCAGGCTAATGGAAAGCTATTGTTCAGTGAGAACCGGTTTTGGGATTCACACTGCCAAGCCCATCAGGATGCTGTTTTCTTCCCCGTGGGTGCAGTGCAAACAGGCACATGGGAACAGTCTATTGCAGAAACCTTACTTATCTACTCTACCAGCTTAGGCATTAGGCAGCAATGTTAGTTTATTATGTATCTTGCACACAGTGTTTCAGGAAGCTTTTAAGGGTTAAGACAAGTAAGACTCAGTTCTTCTCAGCTGTGTCAATCTGTGTAACTACATTGCAGCCAGTATGTTATTGAGGCTACAAACACAAGTAAAGAGCAATTAAACTGTGAAATGTTTAATAGCCCCAGTATGTGAAGACGTGTGCTAAAGATTAAAGTCATCCTCCGGTTCCTAAATAAATTCAGAATAAATTTAAGAGCCTCCTAGGACTCCAAACTGCTTCAAGAGATTCATCTTCTAATTTTAATCCATATGTTCCTATGTGTTAAAATCAATGAGGGTCCAATGACTTTGGGGGTTCTCATGGTTCTTTGGGGTTTTCTGTCTCTTTAGAGGTAGCTGCCCTTCAATATGATTTTATAAAAATGCTCTGGGCTACACAGCTCAGTTTGTGGCTTCGGCTCCTTGTCTCAGCTCTGCTTGCTCAGCCTCCGGTGGTCCCACGTTTGGTTTGAATGTAATGCTAAATATCTTCTCACCTCTACTTATTTTGAACTCTTGATTTTCTTTAGGCCAGCACTACACTGTCACTTGCAAATATGAAGGTTTGCATAAATCAACTCTCTTTGGCAGTATAGTTTCTAAAATATGAAGTGTCTGTTTTCTGATATACTAAAACACATAACCACAAATGTCTTACTTGCTGTATTTGGAGTTACATAAGAGGTCAGTGCTCTGATGAGTCACAGGGACCTGACAAATTGATATCCTGCATGTCATGACTATACTTTTGGGGTCCTGTGTGAAAGTTTTCAAGACCTCCTCAGAGTTTTGTTCTATGTGATTTTTCTTAGTTCTGGGTGCATTTGCCATTTCTAAAGGACTAGATTAAGATTTCATAGGATATCATATTCCTTATTATAAACACCAGTGTTTTGCCTTTGTTCATTTTCCTAAGGGGACTATTTGAACTGGGACTTTTGTTTCTAAGCTTTTCCACACATTATAGGCCTCTGTGGGCCTATAATGAGGGCTAGAGTCCCATGCAATTTATGATCCTTAACCTAGTCTGACTTGCCTTTTAAGAATACACTTCTTTTTCCTTGGCAAAAAAATTTAGTTTACAATGTGACAGACTCTAATACTGCCTAGGCAGTTAAAAATTCTAGGTCTCCCTTAATATTTTAAAAGGAACAAGACTAAGGGAAGTAAGTCTAGGTTTGAATAAACTCAGTGAGTGAAACAAACATGATCATCTGAGCAGGACTGGTGTGTCAGTCTGCCTTCGCTACTGGTCGTGCAACTCTGCAAGAGGGAAGCCCGGTGTGTTATTCAGACTGAACTCCAGGACTAAGAACTGCGTGGCTGGCTGTTGCAGTAGGTTATCTGAGAGATGATGGTTAAGGATGCAATCACATTAATGAGTAATGTCAATACAAGTTTAAGTTCTTTCCTCCTTGCAAGGGTCCAAGGACAGATACATTTCACATAAATACAGTGACAAACACCAACTCTTTATAATGTTCTTCCGGTCTTAGTTGGAGGCTTAGTCTCCGATTTCTCTTTGGTTCTTTTCTGTTACAGATTTGTTGATGCTGCCAGCAGCTGACTTCCTTGATGGGAGGCAGGAAGCTGCTAATGGGGAAACACCTTTCTCTCTCTTGGTTCATTTTTCATCAAGGGGTTATTTCCTAGGATAGGAAACTCTCAAAGGAAGTGAGTATATTGGGAAGATGGGAGGAAATGGAGAAAGAGGGAGTCCTAAACAGTCTGACAACAGCACTGCAGCTGCTATAGCCCTTGCACAAAAAATAGCCAGCATTAAAGGATTTATTTATATAAATGTGCTTTTAAAATATATTTTGATTTATAGGTAGCTGCCTAGCTGAGTTAATTTTAGATCATTTGTCAGGATGTGAAGTACATTGTATTATTTTTAGTTCAGGGTAAACCAGCAAGTTAATAAAAAACTGGGCTTCCCACTCTGGCATGCAGCACCTCCAGCTTCAGAGAAGGCTAAGGAGAGAAACAGGTGCAAACTGTTTGCCATAATTTTCTCCTGCCATTATCTCCCTCTCTGACCTTTGCTAGTGGAGCAGCAAGGGATTCCACAAGGTGTGGAGTAGTGGTCTGTTCCTGATGACAAACAGCAGCCATAGCTTTCAGAAGGCCTCAGTGATGGCCAGAAAGTGGTCAGGGTACTGAGTCAGTACAGGCACAGACACCCAGGAGTGCTTAGAACGGTGTCTCTCTGTCATCTCACCTCGTGTCTCCTAAACCTACCCTGAAGAGCACAGCTCTCTGCGCTGCTCCACGCTGACAGCCATCGTTTCTGGGCACTGCTGAAGCAATGCTCCCCTCTGCTTTGGCCCTGCTTCTGTCTGATAACACAGGCTGCTGCCTCCCTGGCATTTATCCATCATGTTGTGTCTGGAAACTGGGTCAGAGAAGAGTAGCTTTTTGACATACACTTTATAATCATCACTCTTCATTGTGAGCTGCAAGGTCACACAATTCAGTGGCCTGAGGAGAGACATGGATGCAATGAACCACTGCCAGAGCAGCTGAAAAAGAGCTCCTATTCATTGCAGATTACATGTTTTGACCTAACTCTGACAGAAAAGCATACCTGTCAGCTCCATGGCAGGCTGATTAGGTTAATTAAGTCCTTGTCTATGAGTACAATAATTAGAACTGTCAGTTGTTTAAATGATGATAGAAGAAAGGCAAGATTCAAGAAGAAGCACTGGAGTTTGGAAGTAGTAACAATCTAGGAAGGAATTCATAACAGGCAGTGATTTAACACTTCCCTTCAAGCAACCTCATTTATGAATAATGCTCAGGGGAGGAGAAAATTGTGTCCAGTGCGGGTTTATTTTGTTTTGCACCTAAAATAATGAGAATTGAGATAGTCAATAAGTTTGCAAATCAGGTTTATAGGCTGCAAGCTTAACTGTAGCCTTGGGGCAACCTTGGAAAACTTCACTCTTTTCACAGGGAAGATCTGCAGAACAAGAAGAATGTATATTTTCTCATCCTCTCAACAAAGGTATGAGAAGCCATCCTGTGTATTCTTGTAGTTTTGGGTTTTTCGGTACATGCCATGCACCAGGGTGGTAAGTTATAGTAGGAGCATGGTTAGTAGCTCAATATGGGAAGAAATGGAAGCTGAAAGAAACAAACTCAGGAGATGCATATGTAAGGCAAGAAAATAAGACTTTGCTCAGTGCAGAGAAGCCTCTCAGGATGTTTGATGTTCATGCCTCATATTTTTAGATGTAAATACATTTTCAGGAGACCAGAGAAAAGAGAACAAAATAATAGTGTGTCCGGAGAGCATACTTGCTAGGACAAGAATAGGGTTTTTTTACATCAAAACCAAGAGAAGACTGTGGAGGAAGAGAGTATCCTCGTGGTAACACCCTTCCAGTGTGGCAGGTGGAAGTGCGATGCTCACTGAATCATGTGGCAGCTGAGTGGCAGACAGGAAGAGATCACCTGAAACTGTAGGCAGAAAAGAGTATGGTGGAATTAGAAAACTTTTAAGTTTTAACATGGTAGATATTAGAGGAGATATCAAGATATTAGAGGAGGCTTTCTAAAGGTGTGTAGAAATACTGGAAAGTATTAAGAAGATGATAGGTAAGTATTTATTTGCATTAGAGGAAGAAGATACCTTCCCACCTCTTACAGCTCTATCCACTCATGAATCTGTAGGGATTATGCTTTAGCCATGTTCATTCCAGCAAAGCATCTCCGAGAAAAGATCAAGAAAAAAATTAAAATAATGGTGGAACAGAATGGAAGGAAAAGGATTAGAAGCTGCAAGACAGTATTGGGAACTGACATTAAGAGGAGGTTTGGAAATGTGAGTAGATCAAATTAGGCAAGGAAACATACAGAGTGGCTTGATAAAAAGTCCAATGTCTCAAAAAAGCAATACAGACACCCCAACAAAGGCTGTTGTAATGATAGACAGAGAGTAGAAATGAAAAGGTGGAGAGAAAACTAATGGGGACTGATCACTTTTTGTAGAAGGGAGTATGAGTAACAGCAGATCTGAGGAAGAACAGACTGAAGAGAGACCTGGGGACCTGTCCATGGAGTGGTCATTGAAAGCCTCAGTCGTGAAATGACTAAGGCACTGTATTCTGAGTACAAGAAAGTCTTTTTGGTAACATGTAGCATTAAAATCAGATTTTAAAAATGTAATTGTATGAGTTTTTTAAAGAGCACATCTGCCCTGTTTTTCTGCATGCATGCAGAAATTTGAAAAAACCCTCCAGAAAACATTACTGACTTGTCTTTGTGGAAATTAAGAGTTTCTTATCCTACTTGCTCAATCAGAGAAGTATACTGTTAAAAAGTCTGTATGGATTGATTTGGATGTGGTTTGTGGAAGGAGAAGTAACACCCAAATGTGAGGTTCTCAGCCATTTCCTCACATTGCTTAAGAACATATATTCACATTAAAGCAGAGAACATTTCATAAACATGGCAGTGATAACAACCTCATTTTTTACTGACAATGCATAAATCTTCTGTGCAGTTGGCACCAGATGCTGGAAGGAGCTCATGAATTATATCGATCTTGAAAAGAAGTGCCAGAGCCAATCCTTTTCCCACCAGCAGGAACAGTTGATGTGTATCAGCAGCTTTTCCAGTTTAATAAATTTGGTGATTAACAGCAGTGATTCCTCAGGGTAAGGATTGCTGGTGCTGTTTTGTGTTACACAGAGGCATCTCTGGCCAGCACTGTAAGTCATGCTGCCTGCCCACTGCCAGCTGTTAAGTGCCAGTTGTTGAGGAAACCTCACTGCAGCTTTTTTTTTCCCTACAGGAGAAAGGTAAACATTTAAATGTCACAATGTAATGCTCTGGTCTCTGACTATGGTGAATATCAAGTGCTCTAGCTGGTGATCTAAAGACGAGGATTACGGGTTCTGATAACTACAGCATTTTGTTATCCAAGCCCTTCCCTTGCCATGCAGTGCTCATCTCTGGGCCCCACGGCACACAGGCACCTATCTCTTCTGCTCTTGTGATGAATGCAGAAACAACTGTGGAGCCTCTGCTTTACAAGTAAAATAATTCAGAAATTAACAGAGACTAAATCTCCAAGTCACAGTAATGCCCTGAAATTGGGTTAGAAAGAGAACATTGCTGTTTACCTTCCTTTCAATGCTGTTTAGCTTAAGGGAACCAGAAATGTCCATGCTACTGAACCAGGAATAGGAGGCATTACAATTTTATTTTGAAACACATTTTTTCCTACAGATCACCATGTGTAGAACACAGTCACATTTCAGATGCTAAAACTGGACTAGTGGCTGCCTCACACAGTATTTTATAAACTGAAAATACTTTATAAAGAAAAATTCTTCCAGGTTTCAACATTAAATTACCACAGGATCATGAATCTTCACTCCTCAACAAGCAGCGTGCATGTACATGGCCTCATCCCACTGCAAGTGTGTAGGGAGCTGAGAGTCTGCGTTTCCCAATGGAACAGGGAGAAGACCCCCTGAATTTCCTGAGGTGAAAGGGCTTCATCACAGTCACTGAATGTGATGTACTCAGTTTAAGGGCTCAATTTTTACATATCACTCAGCAAGAGGACAGAAAAAAGAAATTATATTTCAGCTGAAGCTATAGGAAATTTTGACCGAACTGAGTTACACCTCTTTTAATTTTACATCTTCTGAAAACTTGTAAAATCACTTATTTTTGGCGCTATACTGGACTCTTAAATTCTTGTTTTGTGACATCTGCATGAAAAAGGCATGGCCTTCTTGAGCAGGGTGGCCTGGAGAGGTGATAGGAGCAGAGCTGGTGCAGCGGGTGAAGGCTGAAGGTGGCTGACGTGGGTACCCAAGGGCAGCCATCCAGCCCCACGCTGCACAGCACAAATAGACAAACGCCTGCAGACTTGCTGCACCCTGTAAGCTTTGGGTGTGGATTCTGTGTGATACTGTGTAGGCTTCTGTGCAGAACTGCTGCTTTTGGACTTAGCAGAGGCAACAGACCTCTGGAGTTAGAGCATCCACACAATCCAATAGTATTCAGGTGCAGAATTCACCCAGAGGGCTTTGTCTTGCAAATGGTAGTTTCAAGGAGAACCTTGTGGTATTCTGGAGATATTGCACACCTAAGCAGGAGACAGGATAGGGTCATTTGATGCCTTCCTGCTCTGGGCTTACAAGGTAATTGCTGAAGCCAACAATGCCTAATGAGCAGTATATTGTATTTACAAAAGAAAAACAATGCAGGGCAAGTCTTATGCTGAGGAGGTAAAGGCTAATAAAATTGCCTTAGGGGCTTTTGAGCATATGTATTTCATAGTCTGATGAGGATGTCTACATTTATCTAGTGTAACACATACGAGATGCCAACAACATGAATAAAAGATTGAGGGTTAACTGGAGGCTGACTTGTAAAAAACAAATAACAAGAAGAACTAGAGGAAGCAAGCAGAAAAACCTCAGCTAATAATGACAGGCTTTAGCTGCAAGATGGATATCAAGACCAAGGACTTTAACCCTTCCTAAATTAGAGATTGTTTGGATGTGTGGTTGTATTTCAGGCATGATTCTATTTATAAATAACAAAAAGGTCTTCATGCAACCTGCCAATTTATGCAGATGGACAAAGACAGCTTTGGAGGCTTAATAAAGGCTTTTTTGTTTTATACTTCTACATCTGTTTTAGATAATGCAGGAATGCTGTTTAATAAGATCTTTCATATATGCTTCCCATTTAGTATCTCTCCATAATCACTTCAGATGCTCATATTAGCAAAATTAAACTTTACGAATGGCACAATGACGAGAGTCAGATCTGAGCAAGGACATAAACCAGTAAACCAGACGCCATCTGTAGAAATGCCCTGGTCAACAAACTAATAAAATTTTCTTTTCTTCCCCTTTGATAAAGGCTACATTTTATTAAGGAAGCCCCTTCTGACAGCTGTGTTAATACAGTTAGATGATGTTTTTGAGAAACTAATCAGAGAAATGTCTGGAAATAGATTAGGTCTCCTCTTTGATTTAGAAACAGAGTGAAGTTTTAAATAAGACCATTTAAAAATAGATTCAGCCTCTGACTTGCCATTGTAAATAACTCAAAACTAAAATCCAGAGTTTTGACAAGACTGCAAAATCAACAGCATCCTTTCACGTCTGGTGTCACAGTCACTCTTAACATCATTCAATATTTCATCTGATTTTATTATTTGGGAAACCACAGAAGAGGAGAATTTAGAATTAATCTCAATTGATACAAGCCCATGCAACCTCTCTTATAACAGTTCACTCAAGAAGAGCATGTGCCCATTTAAAATTTTACTGCGTCCTAAATCCAGTAAGGTTAAGTGTTCAGGACTATTCTAGGTGCTGCAGTTTAAAGAGCATTAACAAATATATTTAATTTTGCCTATGTTAACTGCACTCACTGCCTGCCTCCCCTGACCAATTCTTGAAAAGAAAAATAGGTGGTGGCAGAGATTGCTCATGAACATCAGAAGTACGGGTAGAAGCAGATGTCTGTCTTGCTGTCCCAGACATTGCTGCCATTTGGTGCCAAAATAATTTTCTCATTGTGCTAATTCCTTAATAGTAGCACTGCACGCTCAACGCCAGTTCTCTGCTCGACCCGGCTTGACAGAGGCCTTTTGTTAGCACTGATTGCTGGAGGAAGTTGCTCAGGTCCACAGAGATCCACCACCCAGTCGGCTGTCAGACTGCCCAGCAGCCCGAGCTTGCAGTGGGGGAAGAACAACCACACATGGCTCCTCTGAGGGGATGCTGGAGACCAGCACCAGCCGCTGGCTGGCGGAGCAGATTCCTGTTGGCTGGCGGAGCGTATTCCCCACGCGACGCGTGGTCTCCAGCAGCTGCTGCAGCAGCAGCTCCTCCCAGATGGCTGGGCCGTGGGGTGGCTGTGGGTGGGGGTGAAGGGAGCCGGGCCCAAGTGCCAGGATCTGAGAGGAAGCGCTGCCTTTCACACAGCCCAGCTTGGCTCCAGCCTTGCCAGCACACTTGGCACACAGTGACAGTGTAGCCTCTGTTTGTGTCAGTGGCTCTTTCAGCCAGTGTGCATTTGGAAAGCCAGCGTACTTCAGAGAGAGTCACTCTAGCTGGGGGAACTCGGGTGTCCTGTCAGAGGAAATTCCCTCGTCCCCACAGACGTTTGCTGGCATCATGGTCAGGCACTGAGCCGGCAATGCCTTAGATCACCTTAGAACACCTGAATCATCCTCATGTGGAACTCGTGCAATAGAAGCAAGGCTGGACACACGTGTGCTTGTATGTGTCCATACACGTGTATGAAAGCTAAACTGCATGGAGAAGGCCATGAAGTCTGTGAAATCAGGGATTTTAAATGTAAAAATCTAGAAAGTTGAAACTGAACATGGAGAGTGGGGAAGAGCCAAGACCATTGCAACGATGGCCGTTGCAATGAGAGCCAAGAGGGAGCTTGTTGTATCTCACAGCCTTTTGCAGACTATGCCAACACTGCTCTGATGATTCAGCTTATCCATGCCCCATCCTAGGCATCCAGCTCCTTTAGCCCACAGGACAGTGGGCAAGCACAGCCTTGGGGCCTGCTGCCAGAACGCCCTTGGAGCAGTGGCTGCTGAAGATGCTTTCCCAGTCCCCACGGGTATGAGCATGCTTGGCAGCATGGTGTGCACTGGGTCCTGCCAGGGAGTGAGGAATGTGCTGGTCAATGGAGCCTGGGAGGACTGGGAGACCTGGAGCTAGTCAGAGAGACATGACTTCCCCATGAAGGAAGTCAGCAGAAATCAGCAGTGCTCTGATAGGAGCATGGTACTTTTGTTCTCCTCTGCAGTGAAGGACCTTGTGCAATGAGGATAATCATTAAAGATATCTTATTGCACCCTTAATGCATTCCTATTTCATGATATTCTGAAAGCCTCAGGCAGTACTGCTTTTATACGTGTGGCATAACATCAAAACAGCCCACTGTGAAGTATTTTCCCATAGGTTTTACTGATTGTAAAACAGAGGCATTTCGAAAGTGTTGTTCCACAAACTGTTTTAGGCTCTATTTTAAACTACCTACCCTACCTGCTATTATAATTTTCTTAGATTCTGTGAGAAAGCAACAAGTGAGAAGGTTTTTTGATGAAAATCCATTCCCACCTTTTTGATTTAACAGCAAATATTTAATGTCCTCTGTTGCTGCATTTTAATATGTATTTAATAAAACTCTTAAAAACAAGCCCCAAATTCTTCTTGGGGTCCAGGTCAATCGCCCAATGGACAGAGATCCCTTATATCACAGTTTGCTTTCCTCACCACAGTGATGGTCTGTGGTCTGGTGAAGCAGCAGGTCCCCAGTCTGACACTGGAGCTGCTAATATGAAGCAAAAGGTCCTGACTTTGCTTCATTTCTTGCTGTCTGCCATCACTTGCCATTGCTCCAGCTGGATGTCACAGAAAGCAGCTACATTTTCTTCTCCTCCTTCCTAAATGTAGCCATAACTAAAGCGGTGGTGATGAAGACATCTCTGAGGAGGACAAAGGTAGCACAGGGAAGCTTCCAGCCTCTCTGCATAACAGGAGGTGAACAGTTCTGGCCAACTGAACAGGCTTAAAGTCTCCATGGGACTTCAAACTTGTCCCTCTGTTGAAACAAATGGCAATACATACCTCAGGGTGGAAATCAAACCTGAGGATGAGTGTTTGGATAGGAATAGAGAAGCAGAAGTTGACATCTCAGGAAGCAAAGTCTTGATCATCTCTGATCTTTAAGTTCTTTTGAACATCACTAAAGAGATGAACTATTTATCACCCGGGTGAATCCCTCTTCCTACCTGTAAGTCCCTGGCTGTGTTGAGTTGCCCATCATGGTGATAAGCAGGTGGTGCAGTCCTGGCTGCTCCTGGCAGTGGAGTTCCTGCATGTGGTTTCAATCCTATGGGAAAATAATCACTATTGTGAGCATTCCCCCCCCACCCCGCCGGGCGTGTCACAAGCAGCATGATGTCATGTTCAGTTCCTGAACATCAGTTGCAAACTGTTACTGTTGCAGTGGATTCTCATATGGCAGACTGCAGTAAATTAATTTTTTCTTATTAAAAGTCAAGGGAATAAAACATGCTTTCTCTGATTAACAAAGAAACCAGATGTTCAGAATAATTGCTGAAGCACAGGCAAATTCAAAGCCAAATAAAGCAAGTGTGTCTGGATATAGTCTCTTCAAGATCTGTCTTCTCTCCCTTCAGTCTCTCAGTATGAAAAAATAAAAATCTTGATGAGTGGTAACACAAAAGCTGATGATTAATTTTATAACTTTCTCTCTGGGGTATTTAGTTTCTGGGAATCAAGTCACACATAGCCCTCACTGGGCTATAAGCATTTTCCATATGCAGTAAAATATTACGAAGATTTCTTCCTGCATTCAACCCCTCTTATGATCTAAATAATGCCAAGGGCTCAATTGTGCTTCCTTACGTAGAGCTCAAGCACCATATTTTAAGGACATTGTTGGCTACATTTTCAACACGAAACACAGAGAATCATGAAGGACATGGCAAATGTACTCATGATGACATTGAATGGGTTATAGGTTTGAGTGAAGATTTGTTAATTAAATTTTTGAGACATGCAAGTGTTTGGTGAACAATGTGCTTATTTGTATATGCAAACATGGTAACTGGGCTTCCACAAGTAGAGAATTTCTTGAATACATAGTTTTGTACAGGCCTTATAGAACAATTAGTTCTTCTGTTCAGTAAACAACACAGGGCAAGCATTAATTCCTCAGGATGCTGGTTTGTGCCTTTTAGACAACGAAAACATATTCACCTTTCTAAGTCTAGGGGCCCTTCCAGAAAGAAAATTCAGCTAGATCATCAGTTTGGGGGTACACAATTGGTCAGTCCTTTATGATGTTTTAGTATATACCTTCCTTGGCACCCTTCTTGAGCAGGCACTGCACACTGCAATGCACACAGATGCACATACCTTGCACAGCACCACTGTGCAGGAAGGTGCTTATTTTAAACTAGAAATACTTCCTTCTTTTGAGCTTGGGCTCATGTTGTTGGCTTTGCCCCTAAAGGATAATTTAGGAATACAAGTACTGTACAGAAGATTTCTAGGATGTGGACTTCAGAAAGCAGTAAGATTCATTATACCAATATCCCCTGATGTTGAGCATTCACTTCTTAATAATGAAGACTTCAAATCAAATGCTACTGACACAATGACACACTTGAATTTAGGGACTTGACTGAACAGAAGATAGGGATCATTTCCTTTATTCTTTTGTCTGGTATATTAACTTTGATCTCTATATATGGGCAATTCTCATTACACTACATTCTTCTTAAATATGAACTCTCTACATAAATCATGTGTATATTTTGCGCTATTCACTCTGTTTACTACCAAGGAAAAGCGGCTGTTCAGCTGGATATGGATACTTTTATCCTAAAGCAAGTCAGGATAAACTGCGCTTTCCTTTATGTATCACAACTGAAATCTTATCACAAATTATTTTTCATTAATCTCAAATCCAAAATACATTGCAGCAGATATAAAAGTTAAGCTGATATCTTTGATGGATCTCCATTTTTTAATAAAGTACAAAGAGATTTTTGTTTTACGTCTCCATACTCCTTCTCAACTTGCAGAGATGAAGTGTTTCTTCCAAGTTTTGAAGGAGGAAAATAGTTGCAGGCATATCACTGACAAGCTGGAACAAAGCTTGACCAAACTGTGGAGTCCCAGTTTTGGGGCTTTTTTCTTGTGTGCAGCTTTATACAGTGCTAAAAGCAGAAGCAGCAGAGTCAGTATAGCTGTGATTACTCTGCCATACAGGTTATCACTCCTTGCCACAAGTGCTGGGGCTTGTTTTTGGAACATAGCATATTTTCACTGCAGCTAGCTCATTCCAATCTCTAGAGACAGTCTTTCATCCCAGCTGGCTCAGTGTAGAGGACGTTCTGCAGGAAAGGCACTGACCAGAGATGGCTTGACCAGAGCTGACTACAAGGCATGGGCTTGTGTAGAGACCAGATCTGGCTTCTTGCCCCGGCATGGAAAGGACAAGAGCACATGATGCTCCTTCCCAGCATGACCCTTCCATGTTGTTACTCTTCTCTTGTCTTCAGCCTTCTTCCTCATCCAGCCAATTTCTGTATCCAGCCCTTAATTCTGTCACCCAGTTCCCAAGGTGGGACTTGAAGACCTGATGTTACCCAGGGTTGCCATGGCTAAGACCACAAGTAAAAGTGTGTAGAGCTTCAAGCTGGAACAGGTATGGTAGTGAGCAAAATCTTCAGTAAAAGGTGCAGAGATGTGCCAGGAACTACTAAGCACAAGTAAATTGTAGACTTGCAAGGTCTACAGCTCTGCCGAAAGGTAGAGCTTCACACAAAGCATTCCTGCCTCACCTCAGCAAAATCTCAAGTGATGCTCTTCCAGTTTCCAGAGTTTAAACACTTCGAGAGCACATGTCGGTAACAGTACAATTACGTTTGGATACACTCAAAACAGATTCCCTCAGACCGAGATTTCCAGGAGTGAAAACGGCCCGGGGTGAGGTGAAGTCCATAGCATGGAAAATTTCAGCTCAACATTTAAAATCTGACAAAACTCTCTGCAACAGAAAAGGGATACCTCTGCCAAGTCATGCATCTGAAATAATTAATCCATGGAAAAACAACCTCGGGAGATGCTGGATGCCCATGGAAGCACCACACAGCCGCTTCAGTACCCAACACGCTATGCCCCTGGGAAAGTAGGAAGAGATTAGGCGAGCAGCCACAATTTAAGCAGAAACCGCACCAGGGTTAACACACCCTTTCCTGTTTCCTCCCTGTTCCCGACGGGAGGAGCGGCGCGGGCTCTGTCTGTGACCGGCAGAGGTCAGCGCGCCCCAGCGCAGCGCCCGGCAGCGCGCACGGGGCTGGGCAGCCGGAGCTGCTCCGTCGGGCTAAGCAGCGCCCCCGCCCCCGATGTGCCCCCGCCTGCGCAGGGACCCCTCCGTCCCTCTGCAGGCCGAGGAGGGGTTAGCGCTCTGCTTCCTGTCCGAGGGTCTCCGCGGATCTCAGCTGAGCCCTGCGAACAGTGGCAGTGTCTGCCATGGAGAAGGGAAGGAGAGAGGTGAACTAACTTTTTCAGTGTCATCCAGTAGGTTAGTAGAAGAATGTCGCGTTTTCTGACCCTACCTTTAGGAAACCACCCTGTTCTTTGTGTCTGAGGGTTTAAGAAAGCTTCGAGGCTATTTCTCCAATAATGCTACTTTTGGCTGATCTTTACCAATTTTAGGTCGACAGGCCTCTACTTCAAACATAATCTGTCACAAATCCAACGTGTGGCATGGATGCAATAGCTCTTTTCCTCTTTCCCACCATCCTCGTGTTGTTCAGCAATATTCTTTATTGCTGCCTTCCTTACATTGGGCAGCTGTTTGCTGTAAAATCTCTCACCTCATCTGGCTATGCTGTGCACAAGACCAGAGGGACACCTTCATTCCCAAGAAAATTCCTTTATAAGACAGAAAAATACGCTTGGAAGCTGTTTTCAACATGAAAGGAACACCCTTGCCCTGAATCACTTACATCATAAGATGTTCCTTCCAATACCTGTTAAATTTCAGGTTATTGCTAACCTATCTCTGTTCTGACTTGAGATAAGTTTTGTGTTTTAAATTTCAACTTAGCTAATCTAATACAACATTTTCACTGTTGGAAGATTTTTTTGTTCCTAATTTTTGATTGTTGAGTACTAGGCAAATTAAAAATAATATATAGAACTTTCTTTTATTTTAGAGTTTGACTGGGTAGTTATTTAGATATATTCATAAAATAGATCATAAAATAGATACCAAATTACATAAATTGCACCCTGTCATAGAGAGCTGGGCTCTCTTACCATGTATCTACAGAATACACTGATATAAGTTCCAAAAAGAGTCTGAAAAATAAGTAGTGTGTTAATTTTTCTATATTTCCATATTTTATATTCCTAATATAAAAGATACTAAGAGTAAAGTTATTTAAATGCAAGCTTTTCACACTTAGGATGAGATCCAGCCATATAACCTTCAAAAGTCTTGTACAGCTTTTGTATCCTGGAGAGAAAATAGAGAAGAAACTTGATCCTGGTCTATAATTGACTGCAGTGGGAGAAAATACTTGAATCCAGCAGGATCTGTAATCAAGTGAAGCAGCAAATAGAGTCTTAAGTATTCAGAGGTCAATCCAGAGAAACTAGAAACTAAAGGATGCTTGTAAAATCAGAAGTGTCTGCTTACTGGAGCAGCGTATCAGGGGGTGTAGGTGGAAAGCAGGCAGTTTTCAAAATGTCTGTCTCTGCTGGGGATGTGCAGGGGACATCATGGTGCAGCTCTGGAGCTGAGGATCAGCTCACACCATCTGGGCTCCGCAGATCCTTGTGGAGGGTGCTGTGACACGCAACGTGGTGGCCCAGCATGGGCCTTCGGATGCTACATGAGCACAAGCTGTGCCTCTTTTTCCAGCAGAAGCCTGGCTGGGAACCCCCAAAGGTGAACATAACGAACAGGAAACAAGAAAACATGTGGAATTAATCAGTTCCAGTGAACTGGCATTTTCTCATTAAAATGTGTTCAGTCAGACCCATGAAGCGGAGAATTGCTGCCCTCCCTAAAATTATATCCTGGTTCTCACACAGCCAGTTTATTCAGGAAATGAAACTGGATGAAGTATCCTCCCAGCTTCCACATGAATTCCTGGTGCTTGTTTACATTTGTGGCAAGTTGGGATGGTTTCTTGACTTCAATAGAAAGCAAGAAGTATCTCTACAATGTTCAGTGACCCATGCTCAAATATGCTTTGCAAAATCTTAGTTGTGAAAATATCAGTAAGATTTTGTGTTGAAAGTAGCAAGTTACTCTCTCCAATTACACTCTCCAGCAGCTGTATCACTTCTTCAGCAGCTGTATCATTTAAATAAGCTTTTAGCACACTTTCTGCAGAGTTAAATATCCAGGTCAGAGATTTGCTGGTTTGGCCCTTACTCCAGTGAAAAGAGAACATATTTGTGTATTATTAATCCACACACATTTTACTATCAAAATCAATAGAGAAAACAAGATAAACTGTGTGTGCAAAATAGCTGGATTTATTGTGGTCAGATGCTGACTTGAGTTAGTGGAAGTGAACCAATAAAATACAGCAGTTTGGAAGGAGAATTTCCACAAGAGAAGACCAGAACTTATTTTCCAACAAGCACAACGTATGAAGTAAATTTTAAATAAGGGATCCACAAACTGCTAAGGAAGAAAATATGGCTTTGAAGGATCTGCGTGATATGTTTCAAAGAGATCTGTGTCAAACAGATTTGAATCTTTGTTTTTAAACTTATTTTTCTTGTGTATTACAATCTTCTTTTCTCCTAAGTTTATGTTAGGCTAATGTCGAAGTAATGCATGCCATATTTCTGTTCCAAACAGCAGCATAAACCTGAAACTTCACAGCCTCATGTATCGTTGAATCATAGAATTGTGAAGGGAAAGGATCTTGCTGCAGAATATGGCTGAGAGGGAACAGAGTTGCTTCTAATGCTGGGGCTGCAGGACGAGGTGGGAGGCAATTATCCCCATGTTCCCATCCTGTAAGTAAACCATTTTCCCAGAATGGCCAAATGTGCAAGTCCTGAGGTTACACCACCTGTGTCAGCAGCTCTGTGGGCACATCTGACTTTGTTTTACGAGGGTATGTTGGGGGAATTGTTGCAGCAATTTATTTTCATTTGTGTGGGAAGGAAAACCTCGTATTTCATGACACCAGCATTCTGTCCTTCACTTGCACAAGCACAGCAGAGTCTACTTGACACTCCATACTCTCTGGAATGGCCTTATTTCCAGGACAGTCTGCCCTGGATCTTGGGAGCTGCAGAAGTCCAAACTGCACCCTAAGGTCACTTGGGCTTCAGTCGGCCATGAATGCTCTGGATGCCTTTCAGACTTGTTCACTCAGCCGGGTGACTGTGTCCTCCATGTGCCAGCATGGGGCAAGGTGCACTCCAGATTTGCAGGATTCATGGGCAAATGAGCACCTGATGCTTCCTCTGCCCTGCTCTGCTTCACTGTGTTTTATGCCAGACACCAGCTCTGGTGGCTTCATCATGTATCACTATCATACCTTTATCAGGTCTCTCTGCTTTCATGGCTTCTAACTTTTCCCATTTTTATTTTAGCCAATACTGGCAAGTGTCAGTCCCATGTGAGTACATTTATGCCTTAATTATATCAATGTCACCAGAACATCATTAGCATTGTACTGAGCACTTTGTAAATCCCAGGCCTCACTGAGACTGATGGAAATTAAATGTTACTTTGGGGTATTCATCATAGCTGCATTAAGTGTCAAACTTGTGCAAAACATGTCAAAGCAGAGCCTGCGATTTTACACAGGCCTGTAATAAAGGAATTTCTGATATTTTTCTGCTGTGAGCTCAACTGATACGGTAAAATCTCTTCTAACTGAAAAAACCCTCAAGAAATGCTTTGTGTTTCCAGATAGGCACATTCAGCACCAGCCTCAGTGCCTGTAGAGCTCAGCAGAAGTGGCAGTGCTGCCTCTGAGCACTGAGCTGTGCAGTCCCATTGAAACTGTGTTTGTTTTCAAATGTCTGTGCTTAGCAGTTACGGGGCAGTTTGCTTGGAGAAAATAAAAGCTAGGAGCTGGCAAATGAAATGTCAGCATCTGAGGTGGTGTTTCTGATAGGACACATCAGTTCTGCTGTATCAGTTGTGCATTCCCACAAGCTGGGCTATTATCTGGAGAGGCAGTCTGTTCCTTTAGCTACAATCCTTACTCTTTAGTGGTGAACTGACTTGGCTTCACTTTAAGGTAATTGGCAATATGGCTCTTTTTTATTTTGACCAGAGTTCAAACATCTGTTTCTGACAACTATAGTGAAAGTAAAAACATAGTCATATTCACAACCACAAACTGTGTGATGAAAAAGTCACATGAAGGTTTCTCTGCAAGGCATTTAGCCCTGATGTGCTGCTTTAATTGCTAAGCTGCACTTACATATACAGCTAAGAGCAAGCCCTCTTGTCATGCATTTGTGCACAAACATCCCACATTGCCTCCTGTAACAACAGCCACATTATGCTTCCTTGCACAAAACCAGCTGTCAGTTTAGATTTCCTTAATCCTGCCAGATTCCAACTCAGCCAGCTAACAACCATTATCTATGGGAAACCCTTCTGCGAAATAAAGCAATGTCCTTACAGAAATGACATGTCATAAAAATTAGTTTGGTCACCAATCCAACAAAATACTTTGTTTAAGTTTGAAAACTACAGGCTGGTTGTATCATGTTCCCTGGTGCCATAGATCTCAGAAATGATGAGCAGGACAGCACAGTAGCAGCACACAGGACCAGATCCCTGCTTGCCCTAATTATATAACACACTTAAACAGTGCAATTGTGTTTTGCAAGGTGCTGCTATGTAGACAGTGTACACGTATGGCACGATGCTCTCCAGTATAACCTTTCCAAACTCCATCAGTGTAAACAAGGAATGTGAACCATGAGGATTCTGACAGCGTTACGATGCCTCATTTGAGAGCAACCTGCTCTCTCCCGTGGAAGGGTTAAAGGGGGCAACTGATCCCAATAAGGACGTGGTAAAAGTTTTGATGAGCACCTGTGTGGAAGGCTAAGAAGACAAATGGCAGGTGCATACTACAGAGATTATTCCTGCATGTGGTAAACAGGAGTTGGAAGACAACCAGGCCATGCCTTATGACCCTGGACATGGAATACCATATGGATCAGATCGATGAGTGACCATGAGTGTCTTCAGTGCAGTGGTCCTCAGCCTTCTTAGCCTGCAGTAAGCTCTACAAATCCTTTATGCTTCCCGATGTACCTGGCTCATTGGGCAGGAAGAGGGAAGAAGGCTGTGGGCATGCTCAGCCCATAAAGACCATACCTTGCCAGGTGAGAAAGGGGACCTGTCTCTAACTCGAGTCAAGCAGTTCAAATGCGATGCCACTACCAGGTCTATAAACACATGACACTTTGACAAGATTTGCAGCTTCTCAGCACACCAACTGGTGAAAGCTGAACATTTTCTCCAGGTTTTTCTGTTTTGTCACTGGTTTTGTGCATTTGTATCATAAATGCTAACCATAGTCAGTTTAAAGCCAGGAGTAAGTGTCCAATATATCAGTAGATTGTCTTAAAAAAATATTCTAAGGTGGGATTTTTATTGTAGGTGTCATTAAAAGCAGTTAAGACAATGTTTTCCCTCAACAGCAATAAGAGAGAAATCTCTTTTTGTTTGCAATCAAAGCTTAGACCTTTATCTGTTTACAAGATTTGGCATTGGGGACTTCGAGAAATAAAATCATCATGTACAATTGGACTCATGATAAAATACCAAGATCTGCCAATCCACACATAATCTGATAATCCTTTTACATCCTGATCATCAAAGGCTGTAAAGTTTTTAGTGTGTTCGAATGTGAATCTCTTCATGACATTTCAAGCAATGCAGCAGATCTGGTTTTCGGTTCCCAAAGTAGAGTACATCCCACAGCTGTGCTGTAACCACACAAATGAAAACATGTACTTCCTTTTTTGGGAGTAATATCATGCCTTTTTGAAGATAGCTTTTATGTGGGTAAGGGAGAGGGGCTAGTATCTCTTCCAATAAATGCAATAACCAGCATTTTATGAGCTTTTAAATATTTTTCTTTTCTAAGTGAAAATTATGCTTCTTTATTAGTAGTTATTTCCAACCTAATTATTTTGGTTCTATTGAGTTCAAACAGCTATTTAGAGTGGAAAAAACCCAAAACCACTGCGGCCTGTTCCCTGTAGGTTGATGGAGACCTCTAGGCAATCAAAATAATCAGAGCACTGTCTCAGGGTCAGCCTGATCCCTGAAGAGATCTCTGCTGAGGCTGTCCTGAGCTCTTCACATCATGTTTGAAAGCTGTGCATGTTTTATGCAAAAGGTGACAAGCACAAGCATGCAAGAATCCAAAGCATGCTAGAAAGGTGTTTTAACGGAACAGCAGTGCAAACCTGTTTTCAAAACTCTGTATTAAATCACATGTAGCAACTGTATTTTTGGAAACAGGAAAGAAAAAAAAAAGGAAAGAAACTCCACACCCAAAAAACGTTCCCCAAAGCATTGTTTCTAGACTGAGAGCAAACAACAAAAGGATGGTCTCTTGCTGAAATGGTGAAAGAAAAGCTGGGGGTGCAAATCTGTTTCTATTAGAGACCTTCAATGTGATTTTATGGTAATGTCTGTGCTTATATTTCTTTCTTCTTCTACTGAAGGGAGACAGGAGTACACCCCTTCTGGACCCCTTTATCTGTGCAGTCGATTTAGACCTAAGTGCTTAGTGGCAGACACTCTCTCCTCAGTGGCAGAGCAGCATCTTGCACAATGAAACCCTAATCTCTTCCAAAGCCCAGAGATGCTGTGATAGCAGCAGGAAGAATGAAGCAGAATGTGCAGCATTTAAAGGCAGCAGGAGAACACGGTTAGGCGAGATCACCTCAGACTAAACCTTTCTGACTGAGTAATTACAGAGTGATGATGGGTGAGCAGTGTACATTGTCTGATTGTTTTCAAAGCAAAGATGGCTTTAGAAATCCCACTGCTTATGGGCATTGGCAGGGCTCCTGCATCCACTCCGATGGATGAAAGACTTCAGATTCCTATACATGGTTCTTAAAACCTCAGTGTGTGCATGCATTATGACAGGAAGTCTGTGAGAGTTGTTGAATTTTCAGTTGAACACTCAAATGCCAAGAAACAGAAGCAGAGCTGTAATTCAGCCCCCATCCTGTGTGCTATGGTTGTGTCTGAGCACTACTGTTTTGTGGTATAGTCCCTCCCTTGTTTAGTGCAGATGTTGGATAGTGGTTGAGTAGTGCTAATTACAACTGCTGCCATGGGGAAGGGTTTTGGAAAGAGTGCCTTTACTGCCACTCCATGCTAGGGGCAAGCATACCACAGTTCAGAAATAAAGGCCCTCCCTGCTGCAAATTCTAGGGAAAGGAGCACAGACCTAGCAATCCTGATTATTTTGGAGAACTCTTCTATAAAAAGGCCAGGCATGAAGGGAAGGGCAGTGCTGGATGCAGAATAAGGTAAGGAGCTCTGGTGGCTGGAGATACCCAATTGGTAAAGAAGCCTGTTGGGAGATTGAGTCCAAAGGGCCTGGTTCAGGTGTCCAGGATGGTTCCACCATCCCGTAAGACTCACCAGCACTTCTGAAGCTTGCAATGGTCAGGACAAGAGGCACAGGAGAGAAGAGACGGCCTCACGGTGAGGGTGATATTGCCCTGGAGAACTGGATTTTGTCCACGGTCATGCTGCAGCATTTTAATTGCTAGGAAAACCACTTAAAACATGTGGAAACTCTGTAGGTTCCTCTTTGTTTCTGCTTCCTGAGACATCTGGGTCTAATTCTTTGTAGAAGACACTGTGGCAACTCAAGGCAGTGGAGCTGCCACTGTGTCTGCACCTTGCTGTCCCCAGCCCACATCACTGTGCTGCTGTGCCCCAGCCATGAGCAAGAGATCAGCCCCTTTCTCACAGTGTGCCAGAGGTGAATGACTCAACACTTGTGTGTTGAGATGAAGGTGTGAGCACCACAGCGGTGAATGAGTGAGCCTGTGGTCAGAGCAGCCCTTGGACACTGTCCCAGGGACACCTCTGCACCACAGGGCCACACACTGTCAGCAGTGAGATGCAACACAGGCATTCATTCCACAAGCCTGGTCCTTCCCCCGCACCGAATGGACACAGGGACCCCATGGGGATCAGTCACTTCAGCATTCTCATAACGTGTGTCTGGCACACACATACACCACACAGAGACCAATGACTCTGCCTTCTGGGTGCTTTCCTTTGCCATTTGGTTTTTTATAACCTTGTCCATAATAAAATACAAACTCATTTTCTGGTATGAGAATTATCACTGCTTCAGGGACATTTTAGGGTTATACAGTGTAAAGAAGTGCTTTAGTCCCATGCAGAGTGCACTGGACTGGTGTTCAGAGAGTGCAGGCTCTTGCTCGCATTTCTGTGGTCAGATTATTTCTCTACCACCTCTCTGTACATCTGCTTTCCCATATGGAAAGCATTTTAACAGTCTTGAAATTACTTGGTTTGTGGTTGCAGGGCCTGTTTTAATGACATGTATTAAAATACCTGTCAATTCCTTCTCATGTCCCAACGGACTTGACCAGGTTGGATTTCCATAGCAACAAGCCAAAGAAGCTTGAAGTAGATCTATAGAGATGGAACACTGCAAAAGCCCTAGAAGCTCAGAGTGGCCTATTCTATTCAAGAAACACTCTATTTTCTTGCAAAACCAAGCAGGTTGTACTATGCAATTTGGGCAAAGGGTGCTTATAGTTAACCCAGCTCAGAACAAACGGAACTAGAAAATTGAAAAGTTGGTTTTTCTTTCTTTTTTCCACCTAAGATTCTTGCATTGAAAGGTTTGTCAAAATACTAAAAAAGCAGGAATGTCATGAACAGCAATAAACTTAATTTCATGGAAACAGAATACAGCAGTGTGGGTAAGAACAATGTTAGGCAAATAGCTGTTGATCTTTCTTGTGAGTTTAAGCACCTTCAAAGCCCTGAATGGGCTGGTCAGGAGCCAAAAAAATGACACTGTATGACAAGTGAGGAGAGCAAAACTAGCCAGGGTGTGGGACGGATCAGCTTTGCTTCTGCTGACAGAATGGAAAGATCGATATTATAAAGCGTTCTAATACTGACTGTCGGTTTATTTTACCCTCTTCAGTTAAGGCAGAGGTGTGTCCCTTGTCTCCCTTGGCATCAGTGTGGCAGTCTTACACACACCCCAAGGGTACTCTGGTCTCCCACTGACGGAGCTTCTGCTCACTGGGGTCAGCGTCATCTGCAGAAGCGCAGCCTCTTGCTTGAGGGAGCATAGGGAATTCAGCATCATCCAAATCCTGTAAGCAAAGAAGCTGAATTTTAAGCAAGCATTTCCTGTACAGTCTTCTGGTATTTCTTTCCTTTGTGCTTGCATTTCTCTAAAAGTATTGCACATGGCCACAGAAGCAATTGTCTGTACTTGTTTTGCAACATGAAGTATCTGGAAAGTTACATGAGTAACACAGCTTGAAAGTTTTGCACTTTAGAGCAACCAGACTTAGCTCTCTTTTACTTGAGACTTTTAAGTCTCAATGGGAAATTTTACATGTATTAATACACTTCATGAAGATTTCACCTCAATTAATTTTTCTTTTATTTTTTAACTTTACAGCTTAAAAAAGGGGAAGGATTTCCTACAGAGGTTATTGATGTAAAAGGAGAATAAAAACTGTAGGAAAACTTTTTTGCTGATAGATTTGTAGTAGAAAAAAAAGCAAGAAAGACAACATATGAAAACATCATACAGTGAAGACATATGACTACAAATGGAAGAAGAGGTGACATCTGGGAAGAGAAATTAATGTCTTCTTGCTGTGGTCTTCTTCCCATAAAGCTGCAGTTTCATAGGGTCTTCACTGTGCAGATGTTTGCATCAGTGTTTCTCAGATTTCTTGGTTTGGATTAGACCCATGTTAGGGGTGATTGGTCTGAGCTGGTTTTAAACATCTGGAGGTTTGTCTCTAAAAGCGATTCAGATGAAGAAAAAACTGTTTTTTTGAATTGTCTCTGTGGCAGGAGTTTGTTTCCTAAATACTTTGCTTGACTCCAGAAACTGGCCACCAGAACACTGCCACTGTTATCGTTGACCAGCTTCTGCCACTGAACAGCTTTCTGATGAATTTCAGGAAATTTAAAAAAACCTGAAAGAAAGGTAGTCTCTTTGGGGTATCCAAGTTTTTTAAATGGTTACTCAAATTAGTCTTTTTGTATAACATAAAAATCCTATAGGTTGTACAGGTGCATATATTTATTTTATGCAACTTCTTTGTGGGTGATAGAGTAGTTGTGCTCTCTTTCAAGAGCTTGCTAAGCTAATGGGAAACAGACACTGGGCCGGATATTAGATGCACTGATGTCTGCACTTGGTTGCACTGTGGCTCAATGACCTGTTGCAAAATTTGTAACCTTTCTTTTTTGCCTCCTTTTCTCATATTATCTTCTGTTTGTCTTTAGATTATTTTAGCCTTGTCCTGTCCCTGTACCACACATACCACAAAAGTCCAGGCTTGCTCAGGGTTTTGAGTAGTAACAAAACACAGAGATTAACTAACCACTGTGGCTAGTTGGAGACTATACATTTTGTTTGAACAGGAACTGACACACATTTAAGTTTAACAGGAGGTTCCGGTTCTGACCAAGTTTCCTGTGAATTCCCCCTTATGCTGCATTCCTATATGCCAGGATCCTCCCCAGGGAAAGCATTTTCCCCCTGACAGTTGCTTCTTTTTTGAGGTTTCTATATGCAGCAGTGGTATGTGAGGTATTACAGATTTCACTCCCTGAAGCTGATGGGATGTAACTTGGGGACCCTATGTGTTCACACAGCAAAGATCAGTCTCAGATATTTTCAGCTCTCCTAACTCTGCTTTTGTTGCAGAGGTAGCTTAAGTCCATAGGACATGAGGGGTCTGGAAGCTGAAAAAGATCCTGCACTCAGGCATGATCCCAGCTGTTACTGGTGTGCAGGTGCTGCTCACCGTTTGGTCACAACTGCAGAAGTGGCAGCCACTCTTCCTGTGGTGCAGGCTTTCAGTTCACTTACTTTAATGCACATTCCCACTCCTTAGTAGTCCGCAGAAAGCTCATAGTTTTTATTCACTGATCTGGGAATTTACACACAGCATGAGAGCAGTAAACTAAGAGAAGCTGGCAAGCAGGAGTTCATAGGGAGAGGTTCACAGGAGCGTGTCTCCAGGCTGGTGCTGCTCACAGTGATGAGAATGGGGCAGCATCAGGCTGAGCTGCTGTGGTCCCTCCAATCATCTGTAGTGCCATATGGCTGCACATCCAGTCCTGCAAGCTGTGTGTGTGCTCTTGCCAGAGGTTTAGCTATTGTTTAGGTACATTCTTACCTATTTCCTCGGCTTTGACCCTACCAGGCAGGCTGGGAGCAATCTCAGCCAGAGCTGAGGACTGCTCAGGGACCTTCCCCAAGTTGCCTTTTTGGGGCTCAGTGCCATTCCCCAGCTATTCTATGGCCTCTCCCACTGTTCAGCCCCAGAACTTTATTGCTGGTTCATGAAAGCAGGCTCCAGAAATTCACAAAAGCAACTTAAAACCCATAAAATTATACTGAATTATAAACCATGGGATTTTTAATAAGCTTTTGGGGTTTTAGCTTTTGCCTTGAAACTACAAGGACCAAATATTTATTTTATCTTAAATATATGCTATGATTCCCACATAATCATACACAGACACAGGCTAGGCACCAGAAAGCAGATGTGGGAACAACCAGAAATTGTGGGCAGAGCAATTAATGTCATCCAATGGGGTCCCTTTCCTGTAACAATTATCATGTTGATGAGACTTGTAGCCTTACAAAGGTAACATGATGAGAGAAACAGATCACACATGCAGATGAGATGGATTGACTAGCTATGTGAGTCTGTCTGGGCAATATGTCCTTTAGTCATGGAGTCATAGAATTCTTTAAGTTGGAAAAGATCTTTAAGATCATCAAGGCAGATCTTTAACCCTGCCTTGTGAAGTCTACCACTAAATCACTGTCCCATCTCCCCACATCTACTTGTCTTTTAAATACCTTGGGGGATGGTGACTCATCCACTTCCCCAGGCAGCCTGTTCCAGTGCGAGATAATATGACAAAAGGCAGAATTGCTGTGGGAAAGCTGAAGAACATAGGAGGAAAGGCACACCACTGGGGTACATTCAGGGAAATAGTGGATAATCACTAAGCATCAGCTCCCAGGATGATGTTATTCCTAGCTCTATGAAACTATGACTCCAGGAACTTTAAAATAAACATTGGCCATTACAAGATTCATGATAAAGTCATGAGAGTTGGCTACATTATCAGCCCCCATCCCCTCTGGTGTGCCTCTGGTGTCAGGGTCTCTAGCATGTGTGTGAGGGAATGTGTCTGTGATTTCTGCAGAGGGGCTCCATTCTCAGTGTGTTTCCCAGGGACTTGTGGCTCCTTCCTTGGATCTACTTGCTTTGGAGGGGCAGTGCAGAACGATGAACCTCTCCGTAGCACTTTGATCACCTCAGGTCTTTGACTTTCCTGGAAAGTGCACTCTAGGATGTGACACGTGTTATCTTGCATGACTGGAATGACAGAACGTAGTAGGACTCACAATTCCACCATAACCTTTGCTGAGCCCAGCCAGTGGGGCTGCCCTCTCTGCAGCGGCTGAAGGCAATGGTGAAGAGTCTGTGCACATACCCAAGCGCTGCATGATTTTGCTGGAACCATGGAGCAGGACAAATGCATCTAATTAGGATGCACCACTGCTATGGAAATCCAGAGGTTACGAGAAGGTGCCAGTCACAGCAGACTTTGTAGCGTTTCAGCGTGTGGGGGAGGGAGGTGGATAAAACACACCTCAGAGCTGGCAGTTTGAAGAAGCTAGCCAAATCTGCAGCTCACACTACTGTGGCTTGCAGTCTGCTTCTTCCTGGGGCTTTGGCATTGCCCCTCATTTGAAAATGTTTATGCATCAACACTTTGTATTACGCCTCAGTCAAATGGAAGGGTTGCGTGTCTTGCTCCGGTCCCTGGGGTGTGAAGCTACAGTTTTTAAATGCTTTCCTTCCCATTCCTAGCAGAGAGATGTACGCTGCCTTCATTTAATGAGATTTTGAGATGTTTTTGAGCCACTTCTGAGTTCTGGCAGAGGAAGCTTGCTGACAGTGTTTGTCTCTTTGGGGCAAAAATATCAGCAATATTACAGAACTCATTAAAATCTTGGCTGCGTTGCTCCGTTTTTCCTATTACACTAAGGCTAATATAGTGTGCAATTTCTCTTTAAAAAGTCCGTGGATATTTCTAAAGTGATAACACTGTGTAGGCGTGTACAGAGAAGACAAGCTGTAGTGGAGCTTTAGTGGTGCCAGCAAGGGCAGGTATTGAAGTTGATCTTGGTGGCAAAGAGCTTAGCAAGCTGAAACAGTGTCTTCTAGTAGAAGGGTCACAAGGCAACTGCCTGAATAAAGTGGAACAGCAAGTGTCAGGAGGAACACAAATGAGAAAGAGCAAAATGGAGGAAGAGGACAAATATGGAGACAGAGCCAAATAAATGTGGAAAACATAGAAAGACCATTAAGGGACACTGAAAGAAAAGTACAAGGGCTCAGATACAGGATTCACATCTTCATTTTCATGTTGGCTGCTTTCAGTTACCTGTTTTCCAAGGTCTCTATCTGCTACAGGGCAGGTCTAGGCCGTTATCACAAATCCAACATCTAGCCTCCAGATGGCTCATTTCTTCTCAGGGAAGGGCAGTGGCACTTGTGAGCAAATTTCAAAGCTGCTCAGCCAGTTGCTCAGCCTCTTCCACACAAAAGAGCTTTCCTTTATGGGACTTGGTAACTTGAAATCACCCTCATCAGGCTGCAGTACTGTGATGTGTAATTGTTGCTGACCTCTGAAAAATGCTCAGTTTTCAGGTAGAGCACTACAGGGTGCTATGAACCCACTTGCTGTTGCCTCATAGCTCAGCTTCTGTCAGATAGGGAATATGAACGTCAGGCAAAGTGTGGCTCCTGCCTTTCTTTACTGAGAAACAGAGCAGGAATGAATTCTTTTTTACCTGATTAGTTTCACCATAATGCATTATTTATTTATAGTAATTATATGTAAACTACACACACACACACACACGCACACATATATATGCTATGTGGTATATAATAAATAATACATCCTTATATTATGTACATATAAATTGTATCTATGGATTTCAAGGGATGGTTTCAAGGGAGACTTTGATCTCTACAACTGCCTGAAAGGACATTGTAGCAAGGTGAGGATTGGCCTCTTCTCTCAGGCAGCAAGTGACAGACTAAGAGGAAGTGGCCTCAAGCTGTGCCAGGGGAGGTTTGGGTTGGACAGAATCAGAAAGATTTTTTTCACTGAAAGAGTGGTGAGGCATTGGAGTGGTCTGTCCAGAGAAGTTCTGGAGTCACCATCCCTAAAGTGTTCAAGAAATTACAGAACATAGGGCACTTAGTGCTGTGGTCTAGTTGACAAGGTGGTTATCAGTCAAAGGTTGGACTCAATGGTCTTGGAGCTCTTTTCTAACCCAAATGTTTCTATGATTCTGTGATTTGTATGTGTTATACATGAGAAGCCTTGAGTTTTTAAGTTCATTGTGAATTCTGCTTACCCTTCTGTTAGTAGAGGACATGACTTATTGATGAAAATGGCAAACAAAAATATGTGAAAGGTACTAGCACGTTAAAGTGTTGATCTTTTCAGCTTCTGGAGACCCAAGAGATAAAAGATTCTGGGTGGCTGCAAAAGCATCTCTGAGGCATCCTGAGCAATGTTTACAGGAGAGCATGTTTGCTTAACAGAATATAGAATGAGGATGAGCATAGGGATCTGTGGATTGTAGTTTATCACAAATGAGGAACACATCAGGACTTGATGCATATGGAAAAGAACTACTAGTACAGATAAGATTCCACCTCTGTGCTGTTGCTTCTGGGCAAAGTGGGAATCTCTGAAGTTGCTCTCTTGTCACACATGGCATATTGCTCTGTCTCAAGTGCATAACAAGTCAAGAGACAGGAACTTCTTGATCCTGAAACATAAGAGAGCATCTTACAGTGTTAAGAATGCAGCCAGGGAGAGATCACTTGATATAATTTGACACAAGAAATAACACAGAAACAGAAACCATATTTGCAAAAAGCCTATGGTATTTCCATTCATAAGGAGTATTAATCACAGACAGAGTCTGCTGACAAGTCAAAACTAAATAGAAATCAGTTGAAACCCTAGTCAAACAAGTCCAAAGAAATGCAGTTGTCAGTACTTTTGGAGATAGACCAGTTTCTCAAACATGAGGATTGTCCCCAGGGAGCGCAGACCCCAGGGCAGCCATGCTGGCTGCTGACTTGAAGAGAAGGAGGAAGTCTCTTCCTGCCCCATAAGACAGTTTTGCCTTTCTCAAGGAGCTTTCCCTCTCAGTGGAGGGACACTGATCATGGCAAAGACACTCACTGCCAAGTGGTAAGCTTTGTGGGCAAAATATTCTTGACAGAGTCCAGAAAAAAACACAGAGAACAAAGCAGAAGTGCACAGAATAAAGAGATGGCCGCTCCCGGTGGGAGTTTGAAAAGTTATCTATGGTAGAAGAGGAAGACGCTCCAGAAGTTACTCGTTTAAATTTGCGCCCTAAATTACAAGCTGGGTGAGATATTTTGCAGATGTGGCTGCAGTTGAGGGGAGAACAGAAGTCAGAATTTCCTGGAGTTGCAGCCCCCAGTGCAGCCCAAGCCCTCTGCAGTGTGCAGAGGCAGCAGTGTCAGGCACGCTCCAGTGCAGCTGTGCCCAGCCCAGAGTCACAGCACACATCGTGCATTACACAGCCCTGGGCTGTGGTCAGGTGAAAGTGCTCACGTGTGGGGGTGGGTTCAGAGGGGCTTTGCTCTGAGGTCTGCCTTCAGGCTCTGCCAAGATATGGCTGCACTTTTGCACTGTTTTACACGGCTGCATGCTGCCTGATGGCATTTGCTATCAATCATGAAGAAAATACTTTTTGGAATTAAAAAATTATATGATTTGGAGCATGATCATGTGGACAGACATAACCTGGATGACCCAGAATGCAGTGTTCTGTTTATTACAGTGGGGTTATATATGTATGCAGAGGTTGTCCCATTCTCATTCTAAATGAGCACAGTTTGACCAGAGAAGTAACTGTCCTCTCAAGCCAGAGTCAAGTCAGGCCTCTGACAGTCAGCATATTTTAGATTTTAAGTGCTCCACTGTAAATCTTCCAAGCCTAAACAGAAGCTGAGAAATCACGTAACAAATAATGAAATATTAATGCACATTATGTATTTTCTTCAGAGAAAGAAGATCTTATAAAATGATGCTAATAGTTGAATTATATTGGGTTTTGGCTTAACACATGCCCTTTAATGGGCGGATGCAAATACCATAATGCCTTCTTCTGTTCATTTATTTTTCAGAATAAAATAATAGCAAAGCACAGCACAGATGGTCCAACGTCATCTGATGCATTTAATCCTAGGCAAAAATCCAGGAGGCCATTTAAGGAACAACGGATAAGCTTTGTTCACATTATACATCTTTGAGAATGTGCAAATATCTAGTTGAGTGGTGTACTTTAAAGTTTTAGTAATAGAAAAATTGATTTAAAAGGAAAAATCTTGAATCTGGTGAAAGTTGAGTACTATGTTTGAATCAAAATAAGAAACCAGGTCTAGCTCTGAGTAACAAATTATCCCACCTGTCCATTAAAATACCTCTGTAAGCAAGGAAGGGTGAATAAGAGATCCAGCATCTATCTGAATAAGGACTTTTTCTTTGTTGAGCCATTTGTTTTGTAGCATGGGGAAAATTAATCAAATTTCAGCATGAGTATGATACAACTTTATTGGCAAGACAGTACCAACAATGAAGCCATCAATACTTTCAAAATTAGGTAATAGAAAGAAAAAGGGGATTCCTGTTGGGATTCTAGTCAACCTTCTGAACATGACATTGCATATCAGAAAAAAAATGCTTCCTTGCAGCTCACACCCAAGTGACGGCTCTGAGGCAGGTAATGGTACGGGATTGTCCATTGTTGAAGAGGACTGTTGGGGATGCTGGAATGATGTGCAGCACTGCAGTCAGCAGAGACAAGACTGCCAAGTTCCTGTGTAAAGCAAACAGAAAACTCATCCTGTTCCCCTTTCCTCTCTGCAACTGCTTCCTATTTTTAAACTGGGTTTTGTTGCTGACTATAAAAGAATGTAGTAATAACCTGAAATGACAAAATTCCTCACCCAATGGGTATGTGCAAGCTTTGTAAAGCTGCTTAGGTCTCTAATTCCTTCTCATATGTGTGGAGTGAGGTGCTTGAATGCCTCTTATCAGAACCCAGAGTTTTCTCTTGCTGTTTTCATGGTCTCTCTTCCCTGGTTATCCCAGGCAATCTCCTTGTGTACCCCAAAAGAGGGACTTGGACAGGATGACAAGGGCTTTTGGCTCATTCTAGATGGGCCAACCTCGTGGGCACAGCAGGTGCCTCATCACCAATCCTCCAGAGGCACTGTCTGCTGTCCCCAGGAGGGGTGTGCTTGGAGGGGACCCTGCACCTGGACATGTGGGTGTCTCCAAAGTGTCTGCCAGTGCACCTCTTGTGTGTTATGTGTGATGAAGGATTTGCAGCAGTGCTGGGTGCTTGCTGACTGTGAGGCAGTTGCTTGTGTACTCGTGGCACAGGTTTTAAAGGAAACACCCTTTCCACAAATTTAATGAGTTATCTTTATTTTGCTGATTGTCATTGTGAAGCCTAGCCAGTTATTTGCTCTTTGTGTACAGTTTGTTTTGATCATCTCCTAGGCCCTGTGATAAAACAGCCTGTCATATGAAATGTAAACACAATAATGCAGCTGTAGCTGTAAATGAGGGAAATTAGTGAGAAACCAGTTCTCTCTTATACCGTGCTTTGCTTGAAATCCAATCTGCATTGAGGAAGGCTTTGCTTGGGAGACCATTTGCAATTGCTTCTTCCCATGGTGGAAGGTGGCAGTGTGGTGTTCAGTCAGCCCCTTCCATGCACAGAAACCTTGCACAGCCCTGTTTGTCCCCTCTCCCAGGAGAGAAGGCTGGTGCCCTCCCTGCTGGTCACTCTTGTTTGCTTAGCTTGGTCTCTAGGCGGTATTCCCTCTGCTAATTCCAGCTGAAGTCACCTCCTGAGCTGACAAAGCTGGCCAGTGAACTGCCCTGCCCAGACTGCTGTCATTGCTCATCCCTCCTGCCAGAAAAATACTTTTTTTAAAACTTATTTTTAATTTTCAGATTTGGCCAACCAATAAGTAAAAATTTTGTCTCCCAAGCAGAGGTGAGGTCATGCAGATACTGAGCAGAGCTGGGAGTCTGAATGAGCCAGCTATGTCAGCCAGTTAATAACTTCACTGTTGTCATTTATTTGTCATTCATCCAGAAGAATCCAAAAGTGCTTTGCATTCTTTACAATCAGATTGCAAGCTCTTCTTGCTTCACACCCCATCAAGAGCCCATCAGCCCTTGGGAGCAGTGCAGAGCTCCTCGGTGGTGCCCTGCCACTCTGCAATGAGGCAAAGACACAGGGAGGTAACTGTAGTAGCCATAGAGTTTGGTGGTCTGCCCAGGTGACCACTTGAAAATTGTGCTGGAGCCTTGAGCTAAAGCTTCCCACCAGTACAGAGTGCTGTGGTTATAGACCATGGTGTCAGGGCCACCACACCTATGGGACACAGCCCTCTGATGCTGCCAGGGACTGACCTGCACTGCTTGGGCTTCTCAGTAATGTGGGCATGTGCTTGGAGACTTGGCTGTTTCTCAGTGATATTATGGAAAATATTACATGGAAAATCAGCACCCAGAATCACTTCCTTCTCTTGTTAAATAGGGAAAATATCTCTGGGTGAGATGTCTCAGAAATAGTTTGCATAGAGGAGTTAACTCAGCTTTGTATGGTGCTTTGAGAAAGACTCAGAAAGCAATCCAGCATGCCCTGCCGTGGCATGTGTTACTTCCTGGCATTGAGAGGAGCTGCATGAGTGAGTGCATGGTAGAGTAACCTCCCAGCTCAAATCTCATCACATAGCTGTTCAATAAATTTTTTATCCCTCCCTTCTGGCACATCTGCACGAGGAATGGGCTGCAGTATTTTCAGATGTGTTGGCAGTCCAAGCCCATGCTTCTTCTCAGTATTTGACTAAATACAGTCTTTTCTATGATACACACTCTTTGGGGTTTCATTAGTTTTTTCCTCTCTCTGAACGGCTTATTCAGTGAAACAAAGTAGTGAACTCTTGTCTGAAGTTTTCATGTCTGAAGTTTCCACACTGCTTGCTGTTTCCATGTGAGCAAGGAAATTGTTCAGTATAGCTCGTGGGGCATTTGTATGTGGGTCTCGGAGCAGTGTGTTCTGACAGTAGAGGGCTTGTGTTCCTTGGAGCTTTCTTAGGCCTGCAGGGAGAAAGGATGCTAAAGGGAGGAAAGAGGGACATGCTGTTTTCCCCTGCACTCTCTGAGGCTGGGCTGACCACTCTGGGCCAGCTTCCTGTCCAGCAAAGAGCCCTTCTTTGACACAGTCACTGACCCATCTTAGCTTTTCTCATGTCCTCACACATGTTCCATGTACCTTTTTTTCCCCTTCCTTGTCCCTGGGAAATTCTCTGATGCTCCAGCACCCATTCCAGCTCTCACAAGTTTTCTCGCAAACCTTTCATCAAGGCGCCCATCCTGTCACTGCCTCCAAAAGCAGTTTCAATCACACTGCTGTGAAGTCCTCAGTCTGAAATTCCTAAATGCTTTAACAGTTGAAATTTCCGCCCCTCCCATTAAATTAAGAGTAACTTGCCAGTGTAAATACCCCTAGACAACAGAACTCAGATGTGTGAAGTGCCTGTGTTTCTGCAGTTCATGGAAGGCAAGTCCAAGTCCTCTGTAATCTAGGACAAAATATCCAGAAGCCTTCAAAGCAAGTTTGGAAACCACCTGCTCACACTTTTCCTAATGGAAAGGCCTGAAGGAAGGCCTTTATTAACTAGATGAGGTAGTGAAATCCGTGATCAGTGATGCCTATGAAATGACAATTACCCTAGGCCTTTTTTTTGCTTTTTAAAGTTTTTTAAAAGTTTTTTGTCACTTTATATTCTAATGGAAGAGGTCTAGATTTGTAAGTATTTTGCTGTTCTTTCTCTGAATGTGAATACTGACATTTTTTGGCTGTCAAGAAATTATTTGTCTTGGAAAATGAATCTTATATTCCCCTTTGCTTTTACAGCGTGGCCTCTCTTGCCACGCTGTATTTCCTGTGCAGCCGTACACTCTTGCCTCAAGGGAAATGAGGTGGTGTGATGAGATCAGAGTTGCAAGGGAGATAGGAGATGATCTATGATACAACAGACATTTTCCTTGGTAGAAGTACATTTGATCAAAGCCCTTCTCCATGAAAATGTATCTTCAGAAAGGACACTTGGAGATTTATAACTAATGTAATTAATCCCATGGGTCCTGTTTCCATTTCTGAATGCAGCTGGGAAAGAACAAGTGTTACTTTGAGCTTCTTCACTGGGTTAGTAAACACTTGGGGTAAAATACCTCATGCTCAGGGAAATGTAGGATTAGGAAGAATTTTGGTAAAGTGGAAAACATGTAGATTCTTCCTATTGCTACAGTCTCCACTGCCTCATTTCCATTTCCTGCTCCTTTACTGCCAGTCTCTAACACAAGAGCAAACAGTTTTAGACATTGATGTCCACAGGTCTGAGAGGAACCTACGTCAGTTCTGTCCACCACCCATCTGTCTCAGCCAATGAATGTGCCATTCAACTTCTCTCCATTAATTTGGCTGAAATGAAGAACACAGCTCTTGCCGTGTTCACACATATTTAATGTGGTTTAATCTGAAGGGAGAACGCCAGCGTCAGCACACAATTCAGCCATACTCTATTGTAGGGTTTTGGGTTGTCTCTACAGAGCAACTGCTGAAATCACAACTTTGCCCAAGGCTGCTGCTAAAAGCCACCTTAGGCGACCACTTGACTCGCGGTCCAGGTGGCCAGCGAGAGCAGCGTCCGTGGCCGGCTGGGACACTCCGAGGATCTCTGCCTCGCAGCTCAGACCCGGTCCCGCACTCCCAGCTCTTGCGCGGGCAGCCCGCCTGGAGCGCAGGGCGCTGCCGCGTCTCCGGGATGGAAAGGAGAGGGAGAGGCTGGTGCTCGCCGTTCCAGGGGCGTTTATTGAAGGGAAGGCAGAGGAACAGCNGGACATCAAGGAACTTAGAACTTTCTGGAACATGTGAATATTTAACACAAGAACTGAATATTTACTGACTTATTATAATAAAACAGGGAGCAGGAACTTGGGATTGACATCCTGAGGGGTATAGTTAGAGGATGGGGCATAGAAGCTATGTTCTAACCCACCAACGGGCGGTGGTGTTGCTTTCCTGACAATCCTGGGCAGCTTCAGCTGCTCTTACTACCACCACAACCGCCTACGACAGAATTGCTTCTGGCTCTCTGGGATGTGTTATCTACATTCAGTACATCCAGCATCTGTTCCTCCTTGCCAAAGGGTGACAAACAATGGCTTGGCAGCTTGTTGCAAGCAGGGTGCCCTGAAGGTTGATACTGGGACAAGTATTGTTCAATGTCTTTCTCAGTGACCTGGGAAATGATACTGAGCATATCCTCTGCAAACTGGAGATGACACTAGTGTAAGAAACAGGCTTACAATCTTGATCTTTTGAGAAAAGTTATTTAACACTGAACCAATTAACAGAAACACTAATGACTAGAAACCGCTGTGGCGATCTGCCTAGCACAAAACAAAGCACAGCGCTGGGCGGGTAGCCATGAACAGAGGCAGCCAGAGGTACCCTGACAGCCTGAGGGCGATACATTTTATGCCCCATAGCCCGCTCTCAGTCCGCCCATTCCTCCGCCCACCAGAGTCCTCGGGATTGGCTCATTGATGTCTCTGGCGGCTCTATTGGCTCATTTCGTTGACTCATTGTCTAGGGCTTTCTTGTTGGCACACTATTAACCAATGCTGTCCTTCATTTCATCCCCTTATGTTAATTTGCTCAGTAAACGCCCCCCGCCTATGTGAGTTCATCGATTTCTAGAGCGTTCTACATTCATTGTTATGGAACGGATTAGCAACCTGTAGCATTTAAACATTTAAACATTTCCAGAACTTTTAACTAGAGGTTAAACAACTCAAATGAGCAGTCCAGTTCTTTTAACAAAGATCAGAACATCACAGTTGACTATGACAAACATATCAGCTACTTAATTAATTAAATTGCAACCATAATTAATTCCCACTCTCCTGTAACCAAGATCTCCAAAATCTTGGAACCTAAAGTGCAGAACCTGTAAAGACGGACTGAGGGAACTGGGCTTGTTTAATCTGATGAAAAGGAGATTAAGAACTTGCCTTATAGCAGCCTAGGAGTTCTTAAAAAGTAGTTAATGAGATGATGGATCCAAGGGAGTTAATAAGACTATGAATCCAAATTTTTCCTAGGTATTACAGGGGATGAGACAAAGGGCAAGGGTAACAACCTGTAGCACAGATTGTCCAGGGTGGGCATTAAGAAAAGCACTTTCACCAGGACTTTTTGCCACACTGGAGCAGATTACCTGGGAAGGTTTTCAACCACCACCCTTGAAGGTTTCCACAACCTTGCTAGATAAAACTGCAGTTGCACTGATCTCATGCTGGTGATAGGCATCTTTGAGATAGAGATCAGACTAGACACCTGCCACAGGTCTAACTGTCATCTCTATGGCTCACTGATTCCTTCACAAAATCAGGTTTGGAGGCAAATTTTCCCATACACATATATGGGAGAAGTCTCTGGACTTCCCTGCCTCCAGTGTCCCCCTTCTCCTGCACTGGACCAGCACCACCTGATATTCATTTGATGATGTACCAGATAGGGTCTTTGATTAACTTTGGGTCAAAGTCAGTTTGGTGACAGTCATCAGTTGCACTCAGAATTTGTTACCTACAACATTTTCTCTTGGCTAGGTCTCTTAAGCATCCTTAAGTGGAAATCAAGAGCTTATTTTGCTTAGTTCTTATTTCAGGCCTGGCTTTTCAAACTGCATATGAACTTCATGTGATCAGTCTAGGTAATAGCTGCTGGCTGCAGGTGTAGCAATCTCCGAGCTGTCTGAAGCAGATGGGAGAAGTTTCACATGAATGGGGTTTGATGCAGGAAAATGTTGCAGTCCTTGTTCCACCTGCTCTGTGATTAATATGAGGTTGGTCCATGATGAATGCACAAAAGGGCAACATCACTCTAAAATACTCCTAAAAATGAAACCTGTATGCCCATTGATTTTTCGTTCTTAATATTTCCAAGATGCTTTTAACTACTGCAAGCCACCTGTGCCTACCCATTATCAGAAAATTTGCTTGTGATAGTGCCCTTTCACTGGGCTTTAATATGTGAAAAGGGCATTCTGATTTTTTATTTTTTTATTTAAATAGATAATGCTTCAAACATCTCCTCCAGATGACCTCCACACCCTGCAGTCTTGGCAGATTTCCTAATGTAATTTGCTAAGAGTGGTATTTTCCTGCACTGCTGATAAAAGCCCGACTTCCAAACTGTTGTTAGTTAGCCTTTAAACCTCTGCCAAGACCTGCTAGTGAAGGACTGCTTTTCTGTGACCACTCTTTTGGCATACCCAGGAAGAATGAATAAGAAAGTCTTTTACTTCAGCTGCTAAAACCTGCGAACTGCACTTTCTTTGTAAATTAACTCAAAGTCCAGCATCTCAATAATAAAATCTGCATTCTTCAGCATCCTATCTACAGGCCATTTCACGTTTTACAATCAGCAAATTAAAACCTAGATCCTAGTTTTGAGAAACAGCAGTGTAATTTGCTGCCAAGCTTTGAGTCCTTAATTTTTTGCTGAGTATGACTTTCCATATGAAAAGAGATTCTTTATAACAGATGCTTTCTGTATATGAAAGTTCCATACATGATATGGTTCCTTTCCTAGGTTTAACGTATTTTCAATCTGAGTTTGGAAAATAAAGTACAGACTGTGAATACTGATGTATTGATGGGATGTAAAAAGCCATAATAACCATCCTGGTCTGAGAGCCCTAATTCTGATTCCATTTAACCCCATTAGTAAATAGAACATACTCATCAATACACAAAAGCCAAAACTAGATAATAGACTAAATTATCCAGTTCAGTGTGTGGCAGGATGAACCTGTTTGAGTCTTTATTCCTTTTGTATAGTAAATGTCTCATGCCTTATTGATAGATAAAACAAATCAAGAGAACTATAATTCTCATTTCATTAGATATTGGTGTCTGTGAATAGCAACTCATGGGCCTTTTTTATTTAACCTTGAATATCTGGTGTCAGATGTAATACAGGTCACAATTAAGTCATTTTCTTGTAAGCCAGTAGTCCTCAAACGTTTTGCATCAATTCCCTTCCTCTCCTTTGTGCAATGTCTGTGCTTGTCCTCCTCAGGATGAGCAGTGGCTCAGTCCTGTGAAGCCAGGGTGGGTGGGAGAGCCTCCCACTGCTGCCATACAGATGTCTGCTACCAGCAGTTAGATCAGCCAGCTGGTCCTTGGCTGGTCCGAGGTGTGATTATAATCAATAAATAGTCACTAGTTTTCTTCGATCTATCAACTGTTAGAATAAAGGTAAAGAAGAACAATTTTTTTGTGTGTGTGTAAATCTGTGGAAGAATGAGAGCTAGAAATGAGGGAAGCAACTCTTCCCCATGCATCTTTTCAAACAGAAGATGCTTTACATGTGGCAAAGTGTAGCTCAAGGAACAAGAATGAGAATGCAAATACGGGGCAAAACAAAGTTGCCGAGAAGACTCCTCTGTGAGCTTTTTATTTTGCTTACACTGCTACACGAGAAGATAACTACAATTAGCTGCTTCCACTTTCTTTTTAAAAATCATGCTATAAGAAATACACAAATGAGCTGAAAAGAGAACAGCCCTGACTATGAAGAAATCTACATGTAGCTAAAAGCAAGCAAGGGAAAAGAAGACTTTCATCACTTTACTAAGCTTGTTAACAGCGAAAGGTGGAATTTGGATCTTAGTAGTTTGTTCAGTTCCCAGAGTTTGTAGAGGTAGGTGGTTTCTGTAATTGAATTGGGCTTTGCTGCCTCTCAAGCACTGGGTGGTGTTTGTTTAGCAGAGTCTTGTCAGGCTGAGGTTTGCCTTTCAAACAAGTCAATAACAATGGTAATAAAACACTTTTCACTTCTAAATGCCCTTTCATCTGAGATACCAAAGCACTTTGCACAAATTGAATGCTTCTCACTATACCAAAATAAAGGTATGGATTATGATCCCAGTGGCAGCGAAATCAGAACATAGGATCAGAGTGAGAAAATGGTTTGCTCATGCTGGTGAAAAAAAAAAGGAAACATAATCTGGGCACAAGTTGCTGCACAAACCAAATGTGGTTCACTTGCACTGCTGTCCTCTGTGGGTCAGTGCTGAGATGATACTTAGCTTTTTTCCTGTCTCAACCATTACACCAGTTGCGGTTTTTAAGTTATTTTTGTGATGTTGAGTGTTCACGGGCAAATACAATTTTCGTAGGAAATGTCTCCTTTCCAAACCGGAAACATGCATACTCAGGGGTGGGAGAAAAAACAAAAATCTTGGTGGCTAACAAAAATAATCTGAATTTCCGTGTTGAAGAGACAAGTGCATCTTTTTCTAATAAGAAGGGACACCCATGCTCCTGGTCATTTGGCAGAGCTGCATGCAAGCTGGGTAAGAAGCTATTGGAAAGAAAAGATGTGTTTTCTCTCTTCCACCTAACCCTACTTCTCATGAGAGCTGCCAGCTGCCCAAGTGCTTGAAATCGTCTACAACTTGGATTTTAGACTAATGAAATGTCAAAAGAGTTGTCACAGCCCTAACCAGTATTGCAGACACTGCATAAACTGTGTCTTTCAATGCAAATCAAGGTAAACTGAACATACCCTAAAGGACTTAATCTAGTGAGACTGGGTAGACTGAGCAGAAGCCTTTCTGCAAACACCCTCATTATTGTGTGCTGCTTTGATCATGGTGCTGGAGCACAGGGTGCAACCAAGCCCAGCAAGAACAATCAGGCAGCACACGTCACATGGCACCATGCTGTGAGCTGGGCTGGGGAAGGGGCATCCCCCCAGGCCAGAGTTATGCCCTTCCCAACTCCCATGCTGTGTGTCCACATTATTGCTTACAGGCAGGGCTCAAAGCCTGCAGGGATGGGGTGTTTGGCTGTGCCTTGAATGCACCCAGATTGCATGAGGAGGCAGGTTGGAGCCTATGAGATGCAGGAGATGCTGTGGTTCACCGTCTCCAGAGCCTGCTGGAGTTTACACCATGGTGAACTCTTGTACTGTGTCTGAAGAGATGGATCACAGACAGTGAGCAAGCCCAGTGTTGAGACAGGCCTCACAGCACCTCTAATATGCCAAGTGAGAAATTTGCTCTGTGCCACTGTATCTTGAAGTAACTGAGAAGACAGCTCTGAAAGTTCAGCTGATACCAGTGTCTCCATTTAGGTTAAACTTTGCATTTCTCACTCTGTGCTTCAGTTGCTTGGAGTCCAGGAACACGCCACCAGCAGAATGAATGATTGATGGAAGATCACTGATTGCTGCACGGTTTTGAGAGTCCTAGGCTTTCCTGTAGCCTGTCCAAACCTTTGGATTATTTTCTCGTCATTGGTGTGGCGGTTTTTGTTTAGTTTTTGCTTGGTTTGTGATTTTTAATTTTTTTTTTTTTTTCAGATTTTAACAGGAAGAGGTAGGAGAAGTGGAGCAGAGCTTAAGTACTCAGTGAGTTGTTTGCTATTACTGTTCAGCAGGTATTAAAAAATTCATTTGGGTTTCCTACTGACTGAAAAACTCTGTTTCCCAGTGTCATCAGGATGCTTTCAGATTTTCTATCTGGCAGTTATCTCGGTGGGACAGCAGTTTCCCTCCTCCCATCTGTGCTCTGCACTGAAACAAAGAGGAAACTTGTATCTGCTTGTTTTACGCAGCTTGACCCCCAGCCTCCAATTTTTATGATTTGTGTGGTAGTGAAAGGCAAAGAAAGGGGAAAAAAGCAAGAGCACAGGGAAGACAAGGAGAAAGAAGCTTCGTTTTTCCCAAGCTGCCCTAGGACTGACCGCAACTCAGCTAGGGCTGATTTGTGGCCGTCGAGTAAGCGAACACAAAAGCATCAGGGAAAAGGCACAAAAGGCTCTCCTTAGAGATTGACAGCTTGTTAAGGACCATTATTAATACAAGTTCAACTTAAATGACAGGGTCACCTATATGATGCTGCTTGGGCTCCCTGCCCTGGTCGGATACCATTTTGCTACATTTTATTCAGTGGGGTTTTCTGACAGGCACATAACCCTGAATTAAGCAAACTTTATCCTCACTTACCTGATTTTATGGACTCTGCAGTGGCTTATCACTGAATGAAAAGACACCAGGCTCATCACTATCCTCCCTCATCTTTAGTGGAAAGACGAATCACTTGGAAGAGAATTTGGGTTTTGTTTGAACATTAAAAGTCACATTTTATTAAGCAAATTAAATAAATGAGTGGCAAGGGCCTACATGAGAAGTATTTCAGCGGTCTATTATTTAAAGGCATTTTTGCAGACTTCTGATATAGCAGCTGTGTCATAGGGATGCTGCAATCCAGGATGATGATTGGTGTTCTGAAGAACCTGACAAATGGAAGAACCATTCCTCATCTCTGAAATATTAAGACCATGGTTTAAGAGAAGACAATTTACCAAGAGAAACTAAGTAGTTTAGTTTAATGTTTGCTGGTGTTAACTAGTTTCTTACAAGATCCAAATCTAACTACCCTTATTTTATTACCTCCTTTTTGTTATGTATTTAATGAGACCATTCCAGAGAAGCTTCAATTAAATTAGACATTAATGTTTCAAAATATTATAGATGGCATTTGATGAGCATCCTGTGTATGGGAAAGTAAAAATGCGTATTTTTCAAGCAGCATAATCTATTTGGTTATTAGATGCCTCCCTCCTGACAATTCCTGTTAAGCAGCAAGATACTAAGACCTTTTCTTTTTTCCTGACACAAATAGCTGAAAAAGAAGAACTTAACTGAGAATTCACCTTCAGCATCTGGTATAGCCTGTTATATGTAGTTATGTCCCCTGTTTCCCAGCAGCATCCAAGGAATGGAAGTTAAGTGTAGGGTGGTGTAGTCCATGTCTGTCCTAATTTTCCTTTGCTAAGAGGCTGTGCAAAGTCTGATTCTTCACATCAGTAGCAGCAGAGTATGGCTTAACTAGCCCATCCTGACTCAGATTTTGCATGAAAGTAAACCCTTGTTCTGCAAACCCACTTCTTTTGTCCTTTAGAAACCAATGATAATTTGAATATATAGTGAAAAACAGTGGCAGACCAAGGACAAGAGATAAGTAAAAGGCTCAGCGGGTCTAAATCAGCATGATTCTATTGACTTCAGTGGAGCTACACCAGTGTGGACAATCTGAGGTTATCATCACTGTTATCACTGAGTACATGGCAGTCTTTTTGGGAGAAGATTTATTTGCAAGAGCTTATTTTATTACCTTTTTCCTGCCTAGCCCATACTTGCTTTGCATTGTATTGTATCACCTCTGTAATAATCAACATTTTTCTCTTTTAGGTCCTGAAGTTAAGCATTGTGCAACTTTAACTCTGGTCAGAGTCAGAGAAGAGGCCACCTACTTGGTGTGACTCTTCCATGATATTTGCTCATTAGAAGAAAATCTAAGGAACTAGGACAATTTGCTTAAAAAAAAAGAAAACGGTTGTGTGAGTTTAAGCCTGCTCAAGGGCAACCTTAATTTATGTGCCAATAAGTTACACAAATATTTTCTCTACTATTCAATTAAGAACAAGTAGTTTCCTTGGCAACGGCCACATTACATGGAACTTACCCGAGCTCTGAGTTCCAGCAGAGTACTTTCCCTAAGAAAGGAACATACTCATCTATCATGTAAATGTCTAATTTGTACACGGTTTCGAGAGAGAGGGGAGAAAATGGAATTTCCGGCAAATTAACACAGCCCTTCTCTGTTACTGGAGTCAGATCCACGGTCTCTGCTGTAGTTTTCTCCTACTTTTCATTTGTACGTCAATGATAACTTGTCTACTAAAACTGTGAAAGAGTAGGATTGTGAGCTGGATGTATTAAAAACTGCAACAGGAGGGCAGGCTGCTGGTGAAGTGTAGTTGGGAGGGTCCGGTTTAGAGAAAGAAAGGTGGCACTCTTCTTCCATGCAGAGCTGCCGCTGAAAGTGTGCTCTCTGGTTCAGTTACGATGATGGTGATTAGTCCTTTTGTGGGCAAAAATTAAGGGTCTCAGCCTGATTACACTCCAAATTGCTATTTCCTTTTAAATTGTCACCTTTCTCAGGGATGTGTTACATGGTCTTATAGCTCTTGCTGGGCTCCTGGCTCTTTGCATGCAGGTCCCTTTGGAGGTGCATGTGCAGCATGTACCTGGGAATGAGCTGGGAATCTGCATGGCTGTTGCTGTGCTAGGAGCTCTCTTACTCTCCTGAGGCATTCCCCAAAACAAACTGAACAGCTGAAGTCGGAGCCAAGCCTAAACATCATCTCTGGGTGTGGAAATATGCAGCTCTGCAGCAAGGGGAACAGCCTGCCCCACCTCCACCTCGGAATGCCTTGTCCCATTTCCACAAGGCCTGTTACCAGTGAAAGCTGTGACCAGCTTCCCTAGGAAAGTCCTGGCTGTGTGCTCCCATTTGCATAACCCTGCCATGGAAAATGGATTTGGCGTTGTCAGATTTAATCCCTATGGGACTTTTTCTGCAAAACTAGAATGAAGTATGTCCCACTGCTTTCATCTTTTGGCTTGCATGTGATCCCTAAGTCAATTTTAGGTTTTTAAGATATTATTCTACAGCTTTTTCCACCATTCCTGTGCTTGTTGACACTGTGAAGCTGGAAATCATTGTTTTGAACTGTTAGCAGCTCTTTGCTTTTGGAAAAAGGCTCTTACCAGATCCTCTTCAAACTTTTAGACTCTTTGAAATCACAGGTACTCTTTGTATGTGAAGATCTCTCATAGGAAGACAAGATCGTTTCTGTCCCCTCTGTATTAGTGGGAATATTGCTGTGGTGTACAGTGGCGGCAGAATGCTGCACTCTACGTGCCTTCCACTTTCCTTCCATCTATTTGTTCTAGTTCCATTAATACAAAAACTAAAAGAATCAGTTTTAATTGTATCTTTTATTTCTTGCACATCCGAACTCACGTAGGGTTATTTGATAGACTTACAACAGCAGTACTTTTCTATTGAAATTCATTCTGCTCTGAAGGAACAGCAGTTCTCAGCAGCTTTGCAAAATTTGTGTCTTGCAGTTAGCAATTAGATTATTTCCTGTTTGACAAGTCTCTAAGGTACCAAGCCCCAGAAATAATATGTAATTACACTTCTCCAAGTCTAGGTCAGTGTGAAGATATGATTGTGATGAAATACATCTTTCTTCTGGCTTGATATAGCTTTTGAGGTTGGCTATTCAGAGGTTAACATCAAGGATTAAGGACTCTGTCATGATTTATTTCCTTTAAGTGCCTGAGCACTGTAAATGATGTGACAGATAAACACTGTCTCATCATGTAGTGGCCTTATCTAGATCTGCTCCCCTCCCTTTCATCATTTAATTGTACCCAGCCTTCAGTTTGCCTATCTCCCCCTTAATTACATTCTGTAACACAGGAATTTCTGTAGCTTCTTTGGAGGCTGGGAAATGAAAATTCACTGCAAAGTCACCTCATGTGTGAGCAGACAGTGTGGGGTGAGACAGGAAACACAGGTCACTGCCTGTTGCTGTGTGTGCAGACAAGGTCTGATTTTTCTTTTGTCCAGTGGGAGCTGACACATTTTTGCTAACTTTGGAGTATTTTTTCCTTGTCCTGCTAACTCTAGTGAGAAGCTGCTGCATACTGGAATTTTGTTAGCTTGGGAGGTGTGTGAATCTTGCCTTCATTTTCTGGGGATGAGGTAAAGGCAGCCCAGGATCGGTATGATGACTTGCAATTTCCCTGTTTGCTTGAAAGTGTTAGAGTGTGTAAAGATCTTGATGTGGTTTGTTTTTTTTTTTTCTTTTTTCCCCTCCTTCTCTCTTCTTTCTCCCTCCTCCCCAGTATAGTAATGGTGCTAAGTTACCTGATCTATTTGTCAAATACTGTACTATGATGCTATGCCAAAAAGAAATCACTTCTAAGACCATTTTGAGATAGATATTAAATATTGACTTGACTCCTTCCAATTAAATTGTTTGATGGCATCACTGGGAACTCATTAAAAATCTGGTTTGTTTCTTCAATTCCTAAACTCATCATAACCTTCCATGGGGCTCTGAACAATTCAGCCGTGCCATTGTCATAAATCTGGACATATTTTTTAATCAAAATCACTGTGACATACTGTTAATTCTCCCTCCTTCAGGTCATATGATATTCCAGGCCACAACACTGAACATATTGAGCAATATCCTAGAAAATGCTTTCAATATCTCTTTCATACACTTCTATTTTTAAAAGGAAATTTATGGTTGGGCAGGAAAATGATGTGACAGAAACCGCTGTTGTGTGTGATGAGTTCACTAAAATGGCACATGCACAAAATAAAAATCCTTTGAACTTGCCCATCAAAGAAACCATAATTTAAGCATTTGGGAGATGAACTGAAGTATTTTCTTAAAAGCCAGAAGAACACCTAATATGTCTCTTCATATAGGCAGTGTAAGGTCTGCTCACCTCTGGTCAAATTACATCAAGCTAGGCCAGCATCTCTAATGGCGTTTAAGGGCAGTGGACAACAGATCAACACATCTGGGTTGTGATAACATTCAGTGATCTGGTGCTGGAGAGGTATACCTCCATATGCAGTGGAAATAACCACTCTCCATGAACTTCATCAATCTACAAGACTTCATTTGAATGACAGCAAAAGAATAATTCACCTTTTTTTTTTTTTTAAACTGTGGTGTTTGATGCCTTTTCTACTTAGAGTTTGGAGTTGGGAAAAATGTAAAGGATGTAAAGGAGGAACATAAGATAGCTCTGTTATAAGCTAGTGGTCACTTAGATAAAAACTGGTTTTTAAAGGATGGCCTTCCATCTCTGATCCTGAAACTGCTGCTGCTAGTTGGGCTCTCCCTTATTTTGGAACACTACAAAGACACGTGTGCCACAGCCACAAAAGTAGTCGAAGTAGTCACTAATAATAGTAAGTAGTCATTAATAATTTCCTCTTAGATTTTGCTTTCTGAAGAAGGGAAGTTGCATGTAATTATTTATTTTTGCTGAAAGAGTTAAATAGGTGACTTAACATGCTTGTTGTGCATTATTCAGCTGCCTAATACAGAACATCTCTCTATTTTCAAGACAGCTTACTGTGCCAATTCTTTTTGATGCGGTCTTTATGAGTACAGAAAGCCCATACAGCAACACTCAACTTGTAAATGGAAACTTTTTGGAACAAGTTCTGTAAGCCTGACAATGGCTGCATTGATCATAATATTGAGACAGGAGTCTAGTCTTCTACATTCACAGAAATGATGGGGAAGTGGTGCATAGGTAAGTCACAGGCAGAAACACAGAGACAAGTTTTTCACTTGCTTCTCTTCAGGAGCAGGGCACAGCTATTTCCTTCACACAAATAACATGGGAAATGCATCTCCCAGTGACACACTACTGCATTTTTCGTTGCACTGGCAATGATGTAACTGAGAGCTGAGAATGGTACAATGTGGTTTGTTCAGCCATCTGCCAAATTTAATGAAGTGATAGGGGATCTTTTAAGCTGGATTTGGCCTGCATCACATGATTACATGGGGGAAGTGCCCCTATTATGTGTTAGATGTGCTTTTGGGTAAAGATCAGATTTGTGTGGTTGCATGAATTCAGGGTATTTTACCCTTCTTACTCCATCAGAGCCAATAACTATTTAGGGCCCCTTAAATTTTGATGGCTATCTTTCATTTTGATGGCAAGAAGCCAAATTTCTGCACGCTTTACTAACCTTGACTTAATGTTCTTTCTTTTGACTTCTGATTTCTATCATTTTGAATCGGCCTCTTTTGATTTCATGAGAAAGACTATTTGCTCCAGAAAACAACAGACTCCATGAAGATCTATGCCTGTGCTAGCCACCTGGAACTAGTAGAAACAGGTTTCTCACTGGAATTTCCTCTTGCAATAGGCAAGTCAATACATTTAATCTGGATGCTGTTGCTCCAGAGGCTTGTGGAGGCAAAGATACAAAATTAACAATTTCTTCCACTTTTGGGTGACAGCTCAGAACATACCCTGGGCAGAAAACCATTCTTATTTTAGCAATACTGGAAGAAAAGTGTGGTGAAGGAAAACCTCAGACACTAGGAAGAACATACAGCATTGCATTATTATGACAATAGGGTCTGAAATCCTCAGCTGAGATCATATCCCCGTTTTGGTAGGTGTTGTAGAAACACTGAGTAAGAGATACAGCCTTCAGGGGTTCACTCTTTGACCAGGATAGAAATGGATACTGAGGAAATGTGGATTCAAATCCAGATTCAGTTTCATGCCAGATGCATGGCAAAGACACAGCTAGAAAAGGTGAAAGCTTTTGTTTGTGTCACATGGAAGTGTCTGACAAAGTGAGGAGCATTTCTTGGATGTCTGCTGTGTGGCCAAGAAGTTAATCCCCACTGCCGTGGGGATGCCAACGCTGCAGTCCGTGGGAGAACTGGCTGTGGGGAGAGCTGCAGCACTGCTAGTGCTGAATGAAGTGAGTTGCACTGCAAGCTCTGTTGGCAGCTCCATTTTATTACTTGAGAGAGAGACTGGGGGGTATATGAACCAGGGGAAGACAATCTGATGAGCACTGGTCATCAGGTTCATGACAAACTTTTCTTGGGCAATACAGGAGTGCAACCAGCATGACATGGCTTCAGTGTCATGGAAACACTGCCATGCAGTGTTGCGTGTTTCAGGTTTCGCTGCTGGTGCAGTTGGGTCTTTTGTCACGTTTTGGGGGCTGTCTGAGCTGTGTTGTGCTGTTTGAGCTGTTGCTGCTGCTGCTGTTAGCAGGCTTCATCTTTCCGTCTTATCCAGAGCTGCACAAAGGAGCTTCAGACTAGATGGATTAGATAGAATGTTTTTTCTATTGTTCGGGATGGTGAAAACAGTGATCTTGCATGGTATTTTCCTTTTTTATGTGGCAGTTTTGGCATAGACTTTTCCTCAGACTTGTTGGGCATAAGGGCTTTGCAGCAGGGTTTGTCACTGTCCTTGCCAGCATAAAATACGGGTTCCTCTGGAGAAAGAATATAACAGCACTGTGTGCTGTTGGTATTTCTCAGGCTAATGACAGTATCACCAGTGCCATAAGAGGTAACATTGGAGGAGGAAGTGGTAGCCAGCAGCCAAGGCATGTTAGGTGAGGAGAGATTGGTGCTGAGCTGGTGCTCTGCAAAGTTTCTTCTCTGCTTTGCTGGGAAGCTCCTAGTGGAAGAGGCAGCCAAGCTGACAGAGAATGTGGGCAGGGGCAGAGGCTGGGGAATTGCCTTTGGGTGACCCAGTTCAAGCCTGGAAGCAGTGCAGTCACCACTGAAGCCTGCTATCACAAACAAGTCCCACAGACAGACACCACAATGCTGCATGGATGCTATAGTAGCCCTCTCAGGCTTGAGCTCATATGCCACACAGAGGTTTGCCATCCCTTGCCTCCCAACCCCTTGAGCTCCCAGAAATCTCTGCAGGATGCTCTGTGGAACATAACAGGTTTTTTCTGAGAGTCCCACATCTGGTATCATGCAGCTGCAGGAGAGGCAGCTATTGTGTCAACTCAAGCATGGGTGTTACTCTGTTATTTAGACAAAGGAAATAACCAACATTCTGTTAAAATTAAATATGGGAAGTGAGACTTGTGAAGCGAAACAAAATAATTTTACAGTGCCTTGACGGATTTTGCATGTCTTAATAGTGGCAGGCTGAGCAGCTAACATGTGTACAACCAGGACAGGCTGAATCACAACCAAAAATTTTTCACTTGGTAGGTGAAAGAAACACAAACAGTTTTAGAAAAAACAACTGTCAGTGTACTCCTTAGCAATATGATTTTTCCACTGGCAAAAATCATACCATGTTGATCATCTCCCTATGATTTTGAGCAACAGCTTTTACATTGGTGCATTCTGGATTATCTGCAAAAATTGTCCTCTTGGTGCTGTGGGAAGGTTGGTGTATCCCCTGGGAATGTGCTTGGGAGTGGCGTGGTGGAGAAGGCAAAGCACCCTGGAGCGCCCCGGCACTCAGGCAGTGGGAAGGAAAGGGGACCAGCAAAATGGTGACACAGGCACTGTTGGGGGGCCTTGCCCACACACACACAAAAAGAGGTTATACTGGGCTGGTTACAGGGAGACAAGGATATGCCAGCCAAGACTCCTGGCAAGGATGAAACATAGTGAGCTGTCATGATTAATAATAGAGTTTAATCCGACACTGTGAGGCATAAAATATATTCAGAGCCCACCATGTTACTGACATGCTGGAAGCTCCTGGCAGAGATGTGTGCAGAGTTGCCAGACAGAGGAGAACTGGGAGAAGTGCAAACATTTCTGTACCCTGCTTCCTGCGATGCAGGAAGGCTGCGCTGCTTTTGGACCCAGATTTCTGCATCTCCCAAGCATGTTGCCCTCAGGCACATGGTGACAGACCTCCTAGGCTCAGCAGCTGGCTACACTGCTGCCATCACTGGTCCTGTGGCAGCAGGAAAACCCCCAGAGTTGGAGGGGCTGGGGTTCATACACAGCTGATGCCCACTATGATATGAACTTGATGCCGTGATGATTTTTTGGCCTTTTCTTTTATACCCCTTCTATATACTCTATTATATAACTTTTTTGTATTCTTAATACTTTTCAGCGCACATACTTATAATTCTTCATGTTAGACAGCCTTGCCTCTGTTAAACCAGGAGACCAACCATCCTTGAAGCCTTGCAGTCAGGGTCCAGAACGACCCAGACACCAAGGTCCTCTCCAGAACACATTCTGTAAACTAAGATAGGCCCATCAAGGGGGAAAGTTCCTCGGGATGGGGGATTCACTTGAACCTCTCATTGGGGAATCTTTGATAGATATGCTAATTTGTAAGGCCTATAATTGTATATATTTTTCTGATGTCTGTGTGCGTGCACTTTGGGGGTGCTTTTCGGTACATTCCACCGGGACGGAGTGATGCATCTAAGATCCTTCAATAAATACAGAGGTAAACCCCTTTTCTCACCTAACCGTGTTTAGTTCTTAATTTTAAGACCAGGAAAAGGCATCAAACTCAGTAAACCCCTTTTCCCTTTTTTAGCATTTTTTTTTCTCTTGACCTGGAACATTTTAGAGCCTTGCAATATGTCTGACCCCTGAGTGATTGTCTTCCAGCAATTGGCTTAGTTTTAAACCCACAAAAGCCACAAAGAAAGTAAAAAAAAAACCTTTTGTAAACAACTAATTGAATTGAAGTATTTGAGGGCTAGATCAGTGAATCAGAAACTAGGTTTTGCACCCAAAAGATACCGATTTTGCTGCCTTTTGCTTTCATGTAGAAGAATGACCCTGTACTACACAGAGGCAGGACCCAGAAGAAAGGAAAATGGCTGCAAAACCTTGTTGTGAGCTTAGATGCTGAAAGACCAGAGAATTTTTGTGAAATCTCTCTGAAACCAGTTTTTACCAACACATTCCCAAGTATCTGACAGCAAAACATTTTCCTGTTGATATTACACTCCAAGGTATATACTTTATCACATATGACCCAGACTGATTAAACACATTTATTGTTCCGTTTACCCATTCCAGTCTTTATTGCTAATTGGATACTTTTCTATTCCCATTCTCCAAACAGACAGTTTGTGTTTGAGCTCATTAGAGGTATCATAATCCCATCCTTCTGAAATGAGTGCGTGTGAGCTCAGATAGTCTCTGAATTGAGGTCTCCTGACCTCCTGAATTCCAGTTCAGGGCAAGAAGAGTACAAGAAGGTCTGAGTTCAAAGAATTTGGAGGTTTCATTTAATTCCTACATTGTTAATTTAATTTAAAATTTGTTTCTACTAATTTTAGACATGCCCGAAACTAAATTTCAGCTCAGAGGATTTTTTACAATGAGAAGATAAAGGTTTGCAGTGGAAATTGTGGACAAGCACCTCTAAGCTGCGCTCACAGAGCGCATCTAGGTGGGAGGTGAGGAAGCAGTTAAAACGCTACTCTGAGCCATGCTTTTGGGATTTTCTCCATGTCACATTTTTGTATCATGGATAATCCCTTGGAGTGCTGCAAAATCTGGTTTCTGATGGTGAAATTTCCATGCCTGCATGAAGGTGTTACATGGTTCAGTCCCACTGACCATAATACGAACTTAGACATTTAAATCCTTAAAGCTTCTGAGAAACTGATACTGAAATGTGAGCAAAGGTTACAAGTTCAAATCCTTTGCAAGTCCTGAGCAGGCACAGTTCTGACGTCCACCACCAGCAATCTCATGAGTAATATCCTGATTCGTGTCACTCACATCAGCAATCCCCCCTGTGTTGCAACGAAGACCCTGCCCCTTCCCGATGAAGACCAGCGTGTGCTCTGTGCACCTTCTGCTTGGGTCTGACACCATGTTTCCCATTATGAGGTTTTTTGGCCAGAAAGAGTCAAGTATGGAATTCAGAGAGGCTTATCAAACTCTGTGGGTGGCACCGAGGACTGAAACCTAAATCGCCGCCACACAGACAGGTTGAGAAAGGGAACAACTCTCTGTAACCTTTTGAACTTTCTGAGAAAGTCAAGTATTGCCTCATAGCCTAATGTTTCTGTTTGTCCCCTTGGTAGCTGTTTATATTCTTCTCTATGGAAAAAGCAAGATGTTTCAATGTAGAGACTTTTTATATGTGCTTCTGTGTTGCCCCAGTGCACAAATAAACTGTGTAGGTGCTTTGTGATCAGAATAATCTCACATGATCAGTCATACATTGTTCTCTTGTCAACAGCAGTCATCTAGGACCGGCCTTGTGTCCTGGACTGAATCCAGAATAAACAAGCACCCTGATGGAAATGCTCCATAAACACCCAGAATCTGGAGACATTCTTAACTTGAAGGATGCCAAGTTTTTTCTGGGAAGAAAAAACCCCAAACTATTATATTTGACATAGGGCCTTTTTTTTTTCCTGAAATATATAGATACGGAAAATTTCCAGCAAATGAATGTATAAAGGAAGTTTAGGAGTTGTGCACAAGTGTTTAAGAACCGTTTAAAAACAAAACAACAAACCACCATTACTTTCTGTGTACTGGTTAAGATATACATAGGGCCAAATCTCTAGTGGCATAAATGAGAAAATATACTGGAGCTAATGAAGCTGCTACTCACTCGCATGCCTAGATATTGCAGTCCCTTCACACTGCTCGCAGCACTGTAGAGATTCATGGCATTAGCAGTACATCCTCTTCCTCACAGTTCTTGGGAGGCACAAAGCTCCTTGCCCCATACAGCCAGATTACGATATTCCTCTTCCTGCCAGTCTTGTTAATGGTAGATAAAGATAAAACTGTCCATCTGGCAGTTGTGCCCTGGGAAACTGATTTTGTCATATTAAATTGTCAATAAAAAACTGGCAGTTTCAATTAAAAAAAATAGCATGAATACAATTGTGGGACTCGTACCTTGCAGATAAGGGTCTGATAGGATTTTAAAGAAGATTGCTGGTTGTTGGGGTTTTGTGTTGATTTCCAGGCTCCTAGTGGAGATGCTGAAGCAGCACCTTTCCCAGCAGATACAGTATGTTGCTACTTCTTTTATTCCCCCAGCCAGGGTATGCAGGGCTGAGTCAGGACCTCTGCAGGGCACTCATATTGAATTGAACAGCAACACCAGAGCTGCATAGTGCACCACTGATAAGTGTATTATAGTCTTCACCTGAAGCTGTAGGTTAATGACCCCCTGGAAAATAATGAAATACATTATTAAAAAGAGTTTAAGCACAGGGTCAAGCTGAAGCTGTAAAAACACCTGCATCCCTTGGTGCTGACCTAATGAAGGCTCGTCCTGGCATTACAGGAATTAGTACTTAGCCCTTAACTTCACCCCCCCCCC
>VZRR01002445.1:0-12458 GCA_013398015.1 Oreocharis arfaki | reverse complement strand
CCCCCCCCCCCCCCCGTAATAGTGCACATGGCATTTCTTATAATCTTTGTGCTTCTACCAATGCTTCACTCTAGATAGTGCTGGCATTTAATAGTGTAGGTTCATATCTGACAAAGGGATCTCTAACTCCTCTCCAGTATTATCCCATTTACGGAAATTGCTGCTCCTCCATAAAATCAGTAGCAAGAATACTTCCTCTGAGAAAAACATTTCCATTCTCAAACTGCCCAAGGGAGGAATTAGAGCAAAAAGTATATACATCACAACAGGATGTACTCCAGTTTGTTACTGCTATTTCAGTATGCAGACCTTTATCTCCATTCCTGCCTTTCACTCCTCACTGTTTATTATCTTCCCCCTTCCAATGAAGCTTCAAGGCATTTCCACACTGTCTCTGCAGCTGGGAAAGAAGAAGTGCTGGCAGAGAATTAGATTAGTGCATGTAAGGGGGAATTCTCCTACTTTGGGTTATGCCCTTAGCGAGCTGTGTCACAACATCTGTATGTTATTACACTGCGAAGTCTGTCGTTCTACCACTAAGAAAACCTCCCAGCTGCCCTACAAATCTGCTGGTTTTTTATTAAAAAGTAACTGTTGAAGCATTTGCATGTGTTACAAAGGGGCCTCCAGGAGAGTGCTACAGGAGAGTAGCAGAAACAGCCAGTGGATGTGAAGGAAAAGAAACAAGAGCATTGCACTCTTCCCTTGTTTCCTTCTTTCTGAACTCTGTAGACGAAAAAGGAGCAGCCAGGACTGTTATGATTGTGTCGGGTCCTGCTCTGAGAAAAGAGTGTGGATTGTGGCAGTTGTGGTACCACACAAGTGGTGGGATTTTCTATGCAGTGTGGACAATTTCAAGTGTGAGCCATTTTGTCTTCTCCCTTTCCTCTGCCCACATAAATATGTACCTGGATCAGGTACAGCTACCAAGGCATAAACATTTCTCAGAGGAATGGTGTAAAGATGGAAGTGTATGATTGCCTGATTTTAGATGACTGTGGTACTGCCAACATTTGCTCTTTGCAAAAAAAATTTTTTTTTTTTTTCAGTCTTGAGTTGGGTGGTAGGTAGGGGAAAATGCTTTAGAAAGTCTGAGGCTGAGTTTCCCCTGCTGTTTGCAATGAGGGCTGGCAAGTGCGTCACTCACCGTGGTCTGGCAGGGATCCGCACGGCACCAGGTGTCAGCCTGGAGGCTGATAGCACATCACTACAGCAACCCGTGGGACCAGAGCAGGCAACCGCAGCCATTCCATGCTCCCATACAGGCAGTCAATGGCAAGGACATTTCTGGCATGAGTCACATGCAGATTAGATGCAATAACAACCCAGAGCATAATATGTTAGAACTAACTCCAAATGCTTTTAGGCTGGAGTGTTGTTGTTGTAAATAGGCAGGGTTGGAGATCGCTGCTTTATACACAGGTTTGACTGGGCCTGAAATGCTGTTTATAAATTTATATAGAATAGAATTCAGAAGCAAGGAAATGAGAAGTAATGATTTGNCTGCAGCAGCTAAGCAACACCTAGCACTGCAACACAGAACAATTTAGTTTGGAAAATGCCTCTAAGATTATCGAGGCCAACTTTTAACTAAGCAATGTCAAGTCCACCGCTAAACCATGTCCTCAAGTGCCTCACCTACACTTCTTTTAAATACCTCCAGGGATGGTGGCTCAACCTCTTACTGCCCTTGGAAACCTGGTCCAATACTTGACAACTTTTTTGGTGAAGGTATTTTTCGTAATAGTCAATCTAAACCTCTACTGTTGCAATTTAAGGCCATTTCTTCTTTCAGACATGAGAGATCAAGAGACGACAGTAGGCACATCCCTTGTCTGGGATAAAGAGGGTAAGAGGAATGAATTCTGAGGGTTTCAAGGAGATTTTGAAAGGAAGAAACAGTAGTGTGTTAGAAAGATAATTCTGTTCAGGAACTGAAAGGCTAGACACACAAATTAAAGCATCCAAACCAGAAGTTAATCCAAGTCCAGAGACATCTCTCACATCCCTGGGATTGGGAAACTCTCTTTGCTCAAGTCATTTAGGATGAAATCAGCATGGCTGTTGGGGGCATATATGTGGGAAGGGTGCCCTTGAGAAAGCAGGAATATCACAGGTGACCAGTCTCAGCTCTTGCACTTAAGTTGCTGGTAAGAATTCAAGTAGGACTGCCCTGCCACTTACAGGATCGGCACCAGGGGAGCCCAGCTAGCCCAGTGGATCTGGATTAACCTCAGGAGTAAGGAAACCAAAGCTATCAGTGCTGATCAGACCAACCTGGCTGGGCCCATCCAAGGCCATCTGGTTTCTGTGGAAAACTCCCAGGTGTCTGTCACCCCACACCCCAAGCTCCCGAGCAAAGTCCTGGACATCCTTATGTTCTAACTACTCATAGGTTTTGGCAGGTGGATTGAAGGATGAAAAGCATTGTCCGTCCTGCAAAGGGTGGTCTTTTATGTCTCTCACAGCTCTGTTTCCTCCAAATCTGAAAACAGTGATGAATCCAGTAATAAGTCAAGGGTGAAATGGTGAAATGAAAATGAGTATATTTGCCTTGAGCCCTGTCCCATTTGTATAAGAGTATTCATGCTAAAGGCTTATTAGATGCCAGATGTATCCAATATGTTTATTTATAGTGACATAACATTAAGACAGCAGTGAACTGAATTAATGGGAAAATTTAAATGTCTGAAAAAGAAGAAAAATGACAGTGCAGTGATGTTGAGAATTGACATGCATGCAAACACAAACAGATTTAGAGGTGGCATTTTTACTTCCATCAGATCACTTTCTTTTGCTTGGGGACTTTAACCCAGCAAACTTCCTAAGTACTTTCCAGCACTTGTGAATAATCAAAATAGTTAATAATATTATGCAACTGTGGTTCTTTTCATTAAAGTCCTCATCCTAAAGTCTGGTCCTTCAACAGAATTTACGGTCCAGTGTATGGGTCCTGTGAAGACAGAGAGACAAAGTCCATGTTCTGACTTCTGAGGAGCTGTAATTGCCTGGTGGACTGCAGCTGCTCACTTATCCCCCAGCTCTTTCAACTTTCCCAACCTCCCACACAGACCACCCTAATTCTCTCAGCCTCTTTCTGCTCTTTCTGCTGGGTCGTTCCCCTGCACATCCTTGAGATATCACCCTGACATGATTCACACAGCTCATACACATGCAGGAGATGAAAGAAGGTTCCTGTAGACAGAGATAAGGAAAATCAAGACTTCAAGCTATGCTTTTGGTTTTGCTATTTTCCTGTTTGGCTTGCCTTTGCATTGACTGACAAATAAATCTGTAGAGCATCAATCTCTAACATTTAATTATATATTTTAGATATGCTGATAGATATATGGAGAGATATAAAATAGAGATAACAATCTCTAACATTCCAGTCTCAGAGCCCTTTCTACCTATCAGCACAACCCTGTTTGTAGAAGCCATCTAGCAGAATGATATTACTTTAAATCCCTGTGTACACGCACAATTCTTCAGGGGGTGAGGACAGAGTGTCGGCTGCCAAATTCTGAGGGTTCATCCAATTTTGTATCAGCTGAGGGATTAGCAAGGAGCATCTTGCCTTCCTGGTGAAACTGAGGGTATTGCCTGCCAAGATGAGTGACCCAGCACTCTAGAGTGTGCAGTCCTGAAAGATGAGTTTTTGAACACTACGGCAGAGCAAGAGCTGGGTTATTGAGAACTGGACCATACTGAGTGTCACCAAATACACACATGATCACATCCTGCCCTGTCTCCAGTGAGGTAATGAAAAGAAGGTATAGAACCCCTCCAGGCCAGATGGAGAAAAATCAGTCCTGAAAGTCCTCTAATCTTAGCAGAGGCTGGTCAGGTCTGAGATGTGAGCAGTCACAGCCTTTCTGTAAAGGATATTTTATTAGAATATTTCACATTCTTGCTAGTGTTAAAGATCTACCTCTTTTCTGAATCTTGATAAGTGTAAAACCTTTGTATTGGAAAACTATCCTTCTCCTGAAAGTAAGCTTCCAGTATGCATTACTGCAGCAAGAGACCCAAGAATGGGTCTTAAAAACAGGATCTCCTGCGATCTGACAACCTGCTGAGCTCTCAGCTGCCTGGTGGGCAGTTTTTCATTTTGCTTCACTTCACTTTGCTTCACTGTACACAATTAATGTTAACCTAATTCACCACTATTTAGCAGAAGTTAATTAACTTTAGCAAAATATGTTGTGAGACTTTAAGATTTTTTCATTCCATTCAATATGAATTTGTTCATGTATTGATCTGGAGACTCCCAGTGATTAATCTGTTTTATAATTTAATCAAAGTACTAGACTATGTTCATTAGTGAAAAAATACAGTTATCTATATTTTTCTCTTGCTTTGCAGGGGATGACAAAATAAATAAGCAAAAAAAAATCCACCCTTGAGATGTTTCCCTAGCTGTTGCTTGTGCAGAGGAACGGAGATCAGAGAAAGGGAGGAGAAGCAAGATAAGGGAGGGGAAGACTGTGGAGAGGAAGTACATTTAGCTCTGATTTGTAGGACTTACAGAATGACCTTATGTCAAAATTTCAAATGTGAGGCCAAATTTGTTTCTGGTGTTGCTTCATCAGCCTCTGTGAAGTGCTGCCAGGAAGGGCTTTAGCCTAGTGCTATATAGCAGTAAAGTGGGAAGCTTGTTCTTCCACAGAGAAACATGTGAAAGTAAAGGCTTACCCAGGAGCCATAAATCCAGTTTTCGTAATGGATAAAAGATAAAATGCCACATGGGCAGCCCTGCACTGCCTGTGTGTGTACACCCATGGCTGTTCCCCTGCAGCCCGAGCACCACTGGCTTGGCAAAGTGCACAGATATGACTGTGGCTGGGACAGACAGGGCTCTGCTTCCTGCTGGCAGTGCCCCACAGCACACAGAGGAGCTGGTTCTCCCACAAGCCTTTCCCTCCCACGATCCAGCAGCAGCCGCATCCTCTAGCTCTCCAGCCAGCTCACTGAAAGGTCAGCACACATCCCAGCAAGGACGTTCCCTCCATCTGTGCCTCTCCGGGTGTGAGTGGGATGCATTGACAACTGATGGCTGAGAAACATATTCAACAATAACCTTTGCTGCAAAGAGGCACTCGGTTTGACATTGTGTTCTGTGTGTTCTTTTAAAAGCCTTGAACTTAAAGCTGTGTATTAAGAAGCAGTGACAAACCACAGAACTTGACAAGCGGCAGACCTGCTGGAAAAAATGGCGCCACGTTTTGTTTAAGTGTTGCAAAATTAAAAAATCTTTGGCCAGTACTACTGAAAAAAAAAAATCCATATTCCTAAAGGAATATGAAGCTCATTAGAGAAAGATTTCTCTTTTACAGGATTTGGAATTAATAAAAAAACCCCCAAAACCTGTACAAAGACACAGCTGTTTAGGACTTTCTTGAATTTAAAGAGCGAAGGTATTCCCTCCCTGTTGGATTTTGTAGGACTTTACTGAAAGGTTACTAATGTAATAGTAGCAGTGAATTACTGCGAAGTCAAAATTGTGTTGTTCACATGCCTGCCTCAGGCCCTGTGGTTTGCTTCACTTGTTCCTGCTTCTGAATAAAGACTGCTGCTTGCAAAAAGTGCTATTATTTACCACATTTCTCCCTGGTGCAATGACTTCTGCAATAAGAAGTGACCCCTTGGCATATGACCTGAACAAATGTACATAAGCTTTATCTATAAACTTCCAGAGTCTTTTTTTATGAAGTTTTCATTAAACTAGATAACAACAAAAGAAACCATCACCAGTGGAATAAGCAAACTCTTCATCTAGTGCCAACAGAATTATTGCCAGGTCTTTTTATTGGAAAAAAGAATGAGATTCTTTGTTGAAATACAAACAAGGTTGCTTCTTAGATGTAGGCTGGCAAGTGGCAAATTAAAGAGTTCAAACCAAACCCCATTTGTGTAATAACAAACCTCAGAAAAATTCTGCTTTTTCTTTTTCTCCCATTTCAGCTTTGTTATAATTGTCTCTTGAATCTAATATGACTATGGCTTTTCCAAATAAGGCAGAATAAACAGAGCAGTACAAGTTGGTTTGTTTGGATTTTTTTGCACTGCCAGAACAATTATATACCCTTTGTATTATAGAATGCCGTCTTCATGTTTTAGGGCTATACTCTGACAGTTGTGAAGAGGTTTTATAAACACTTACTAAAAACTGTAAGAGTTCAGTTTCTGAGCTAGTGTGGGGAATATCCAGTTAGATACTGACAAGGTCCAGCACAGATTCAGCTGCCGGAATTCAATAAAGCAACATTGTTTGAGAATAAACATGGTGTATCTGTAATCCTTCCACATATCCCTCTATATATGTATCTTTTTAATATTACCAGCACAATGACTAAAATATTTAAGAGGACTTAATGCATAAAATGATACCCAAGCTTGCAAATGAAGCTTATTTTTTTGCCTTCCATAACTGAGAACTGCAGATGTGGTCCTGGATGAAGGATTTAAGATCAGGATTTGAAGTACTTTCAGAGAGATATTGACTTTGAAAAACTAGGAAAGATGGATTCATCTCACAGGTAGTGAAAATGCTGCGGGAATAGTGATGCAAGTCCTGATCCTGCCTTAAAACTGTAACTTCTACAGGCTTATAAATGAGATTGGATCTTTAATGACAGTGTTTTCAGATCCTTCTCCCCTCTAGATTATTATAGGAGTGTGAAGACCCTTGGTGCTAGAGAACAAAGGTAAAGGCATGCAAAACCAGATGAAAAATCTAACCAGATGAATGTTGCAAAATAATTAGTGGATATTATTAAATATCAGTAGTTGTTTTCCCATGCAATGCAGCTTTGCAGTCCAGAACACAGGGTCATTTGAAAACCAGCAAATTTATTCTGGCACATGCTGTTTCTTGCTAGGTTAAACAGCACTCTTTAGATGAGGGGAGCGTTGGAGGGTTATTTTAGCTTTACACGTGTAGAAAAAGAGAACACAATTAAAGCTGCCACCATATATACTTTGGAGCCAGGATGTTTCCCTTCAACTGTTACTCAATGAATGGCATTATTCAATATGTGTAATCCTTCAGAGATTAAGAATCATTAGCTAATAAGATATGCCTTAGTGTATCTGTAACATCTGCAGTTTCCTGGTCACAGAAATGCATTTGTCACAGAGAGCACAGGGAGGAAACAGGCAACCATTCCCCAGCTGAAAACCTTATGAAAGCAGAGACCTCTCAAAGGAGGCTGGGCGGGGAGGGAGACAGCTCTGCACGCTGCTTGCCCCCTTGCACAGAAAAAGCCGAGCTTGTTTTAAAAAAAACCCTCAGAAACCTGGGACTTTAAAAGACAAAACCAGGAAAACCCAAATCCAACAAAACCAAATACTTGTGGTTCTTCAAAGGAGCAGGCTCAAAAGAAGCTGCCTCGAAAGCAGAGGAGTCTTCTAGGCTCTTTGCTGCTCTCAGCATCCGTGTAAGTAACTCTCTCCACAATTATCAGCTGAGTCTATTTCACCACAACGGATTTGATTGTCCATTGACGCTGAGAGGGAGGGAGGGAGATGACAGGCAGCCTCGAGGAAGAGATTTATCCCGGCCTGTCAGGCAGTTTGATAAGGGATGTGGACTCTGCGATGTCTCACAATGGCTTTTTTATTTGTTTGCTTAATACTGGGCTGTTTCAGAAACGCACACAGCTGAGCTGACAGGAGATGCAAACAGAGCACACTCGTTTGGGAATTACGGGGGTGGTGGTACACAGGAAAATAGCCTCAGTCTTCTTCACAGGAAAGTCAGCTGATAAACTGATCTTAAGACAACGTATCTTCCTTCCTGTAAAATGCAATAACAGGCAGATCTTGTGACCTCGATGACCTTCTGCCGAGTGTACTCCTAACCAGAGAGGGAATGGGGGAAGGTTTCCTTGGCAGACGCAGCGCACAGCTCCTATGTGAATCATGTGGCTGTGCTTAAAGCGAGAGCCAACAATACCAGCATAGTGGGCCACATATCTTTCAAAGCAAGCGAGTTCACAAAGAAGTCCCCTGCTCGCGGAGATAAGCCGCAGCAGCCCTTTCATTAAACATCCGCTGTGTACTTCCCGTCGGAGCCGTGGGTTGGCCCAGGGGACGGCCGGCTGACGAGAGCCAGCAGACACCCTCACGGCTTCTCGTTTGGCTATTTAGGACAGATTTTCCCCGCAGCACTCGGCAGACGGCAAAGAGAAACACACCATTTATGTCACCCTATTAAATACACACAGCTTTTGCAGCCCTGCATCATGCTGCAGCCTTTCTCATCCCTCTCTTGGCTCTGCGCAACAGAGTAAACATCATAAAGAACATAAAAAGGAGTTTTCCTGAATTTCCCCTGTCCTTCCCTGGCAACAGAAAGCTTTAATGGGGTGAGGTTTTTTCCCCTCGAGAAAACATGCCTCCCGCCCTCCTTCCTCCTCAAATAAATTTGGCAAAACCCCAGGGTCTTGTGCTTGAGGGTCATGCTCAGGGGTCCTTCCAGGAAACTCCATTCAGAGGAGTTAATGCAGCAGCTCACTTGCCTGCTTTGAATCATACTGAGTCTGTGCTCACTTTTCCTCCTCTCGATTTATGTTTGCTCTGTAGCACCCAGGCTGTTACAGCTCACTCCTGCTGTACAGGTTGACAGCAGTAAGCGAGTGTCAGGCCAGGCTTTCCCCTGCCTTGCACCACAGATGTCCCTTTCCATCTTTGCTGCATAGTGTAAAACACTGCCATTTCAGATTTATTGGTACTGTATACCCACCCTATTGCTTCTAAAAGCTGCATACCCTTCTCTAAACGATCCAAGAGTGCTTCCGCTTAGTCCTTTCAGCATTTACAGCTGTTGAAGTTTGTGCTGGTACAGAACCAAGAGCCTAGGGCAGGACCTAATTTTATGAGGTGCTGTATGTGAGTCCTGGTTCGGGATCTCACAAGCCAAAAAGAACTAGAGGAGACAAGCGAGTCAGGATTGGGTACAGGCAGGATGCATGAACTGCAAATAGTGTGCATACATGTCTTAAGTCAGTATAATGTCTTAAGTTGGTATATAATTGTCCTTATTGTTATGATGAGGAAAATGAGGTTTAAATTAAGGTGGCTGAATTGTTTGCCAAGGGAGGCACTGTGTCAGAGGTGCCCTTGTGGCTGTTCAGTGATTGAAAACAGGATTGGAATTTTTCAGAGCAGGTCTGTGAGGTCTGTAGTTGGATTATTGTCCCAATATATGATAAGCAGCGATATTTAAACCCCAGTAAGCCTGTGGCTTCGCAGGGAGCTGAGAGCTACTGCCACCAGAAATTGTACTCAGTCCCACTGCCAGGGGATGCACTTGGTGGCAGAGGTTTGTGGACCTTAGGCTGAGCTGTGGGTTTTAAGCAAATTTGTATTAAACAGGAAGGCCAGTATTTTTATCATAGCTAATGACGCCTCTTTCTCAGATGTCCCATTTGAGGGTGATCTGCTTGAGAGGGACATGGGCACCTGAGCTGCTTGCTGACAAACTAATTCCCACCCCCTTCCTTTTCTGGTTCCCTGGGCTGAGACTTGGCACCCCATTACCCGGCATTTGATGCTCATGTAGCATCGTCCTGGTCAGGCACAAGTAAGAGGCAAAGTTCAAGGTGTAATTATCATCTCCTCCTGCTTTTTCACCTGAGGTACTAGATGAAATCTGCATTTTGTGGCCGGCCAGCCATTGCTGGCCAACCTGCAAGTGCTGTTCACTACTTGGAAACCATCCTAGATCTAGAATATAAATTTAAATGGAGAAATAAACATGTTGCAAATTCTGCTGGCTATTAAGCATCGTGCCCTGCAGCAGGGGAAGTTGAGGTTCAAAATTCTGTTTCCTAAAACAGGCTCAATTAACAGAAAAAAAAATCTACTTTCAGATGTCTTCTCATTAAGGAAGTTTTGCCACTTTCCTCTCTTTCTTTTTGTCCGTCTGGAAGGATGAAAATCTCACATGTGGCCTCTACAGGGCATTTCACAGGAAGAGGAAGGCACCCCATCCCCCTTCTGCAGTGCACTATAACTCATGCAAACACAGAGCCAGCATGTCTGACCCCAAGAAGTGTCTGTGCAACCAAAGGGTTATTTTGGCAGAACTCAATGTGGATTTTTTACATGCAGTCTGAAAGTCACCTGATCTATCCAATGTGGGTCAAATGCATGGCAGAGAATGTGCTAACAACCAATCTGTAAAAATGGCTGCAGGGCTCTGCCCGATCCAGTACTCTGGTGTCTCGGGTTTGCTAGAACATAATCTAAATGAATACATTACTGATAAAAAAAACCACATTGCAAAACAACACCCAAACTTTGCTCTAAAATTCATTTCATCTAGTACATCAAATGCAGTCAGCTCTGAAATAATCCAAATTTTCTAACATTTGAACACAGTGAATTGCTTCTAAGATTACAGTTCCATATAGAATGGAGAGTAGGCAAATGATAACTCATAAAAGTTTTGCTGAATGCATGTCAATTTGAGACAATACTTTTATCCATATGGTAAAGATGCACAACAAGAACAAGAAAGAGTTTTTTATTAGTACCAAAAAAAGAAAAAGAGATGGAGAAGAAGGAAGTCTTCTCCCCACTGTCTTAATACAGCATAGTTGAGAAGGTTAAAGCCTGAATCTAACCTCCATAAAATTACCGTGGGAAAGAAACACAGTCATTTAAGATAGTTCCATCTTCCTGTTTGTTTCCTCAGCAGTAATAAAATTGCTAACATGGCCCAAGAACACATGTTTTGAGGGGAAAGCATAAATGTATTGGTGGGTAATATTTGTATAGACTTGTCATTTATTAGAACAGTGTGCCCCTGTATGGGTGGAAGATAACTCTAGCCTATCTCAGTGGCTCGCACTTACTCACCTGGGCTAGGTCCGTGGGAATGTTTTATGAAATAATAATGTTTTTTCATAGTGCACAGATTTTGTGGGCTGTTTTTTAGCTGGTCAAGGCTGGCCTTTAGGATGAAACGTCAGTTAATGCAATGCTACACAATGCTGCAGTGTGGAGTAGCCACAAACTCTGCCCAGGGCTAAGCTGGGCTCTGCCACACACTGTGTGGCGTAGGGGAACACATGTCACTTCAGTGCATCTGATAGCCTCAGCTGTGAGGAAAGATGGCACTTCCTCTTCCTGAGTCTTTATTCAGAGTGCATTTGCTCCGTGAGAGGGACTGTGCAGCTGCTTGCTGCACATCCTCTGGGGCCCAGCTCTAAGTGTCCGCCTCAGCTGCACTGCCTTGAGATGGTACTTTAATACCAACATGTTTGGTGAGAACAGCAGCTCCCCCACCTCAGAAATGGGGTGTGCAGGTGTAAGTTCTTCCTTCAGATCTCCTCTGAAAGGGAATGAATTGGAGCAATTATATCAAGTCTTCCTGCTTCTCTTTCTAACATGTACCCTCTCTCTCTGCTGCGGATCATTAGACCCTCCAGACATCTTATACAGCCCCTGTATCGTAACACTCATGAGGTCTCTCATCAAGCTAACAAGCAAATTACCCGTGACAGTCCTGGCCAAGCTCTTGATAAAGGTTCTGAAACACAATGACACCCTTACTCTTTCTTTCTCTCTTGTAAAATCTATCAGACTTACACTTTAAATAGGCAAGTGGCCTAAAGGAGAAATTTTCCCAGATTGTCAGGGTCCTGGAAGGGGGAGCTGAGGAGGCTCTTTCTGCTCATCGTTTATTGTTGAAAGAAAGTGGAATTATAAATCTTCCAATGGAGAGAAATATTTGTAAATAGTCCATAAATGACTGTCAGTCTCTTTAACCTCCTGGCTGTATTTCACATCCTACATTTTCTTAAGTCAGACCTTTCTGATTTTGCTAAGGTGACACATTGTTGTTAGAATGTGTTAAACTCAGTTAGAGGAGTATATGAGATGACTGATGTAATTAAGCATCATGCTTTGGGAGGCCCAGGAAATTGAAAAAAGCTCTTGCAGTTTGCAAAACCCATGGCTAACTGGGCCACAGATTAAAAAGTGGCTACTAACCCTATAAAGATGGTTACAATAAATGGTTACCTCTCCAATTTGCAGGGTATCAGCTGGCATGCCATATAAATCGTAGATTGTGCCTCCCTCCAGACCCCAATTCTAAAAGGTTCCCCCAGTTTTACAGTATTGCATAGAGCTTCCTCAGAAAGGGTTCATCTACTTTCAATAGCTTTACAAAATTGATAACATTTTGCAGGTAAATTATCATTGTTTGTTCTGCTCTTCAATGTCTTTTCCAGTGTTTGCTCATTCATCTGTCAATTTGCAAAAAGTTCGCTAGAGCTTTCCCACTCAGTGGTGCAAATTAAATGAGGTTTGTCTATAGAGGTTAATTGATTTTCAGTCAGAACTGCCAATAAATGACATCTGAGGATATTGAGCCAGGCCCCCATTTTGTGTGACTGAAATATAACAAGCTCCCTGTGCCCACCCATCTCCATCTCCATCCCCAT
>VZRR01002428.1:0-10967 GCA_013398015.1 Oreocharis arfaki | reverse complement strand
GGCCGCGGTCATGTGACCCCGCCCGCCGGGCCCGCCCACAGCGCGCGGGGGGCGGGGCCGCGGAGCCACGCCCATCCCCCTCGCGGCCGCGCTCCCGCCTCGCTGAGGGCCAGGCAAAGATGGCGGCGGCGCCTGAGGGGGAGCAAAGATGGCGGCGGGGGCGCCTCGGGGCGGCGCTGCCGCTCCGCCATGGCGGCGATGTGTCTCCCCCCTTCGGCGGCACCCCGGCTGCCACCGCCAACAGCTCCCCTCATCCGACGCCACCGAGTGCCACCGGCAGCCTCCGCTCCCTCCTCCGCGGTCGCCGGCGGTTCCCGCAGCCTGCGCTCGCGCGGTGCCTGAGGGGGAAAGATGGCGGCGGCTCCCTCACAGCCTCAGCCGTCCCCTCACAGCCCGGTGCCCACCACCTTCCGCAGTGACACCGATGGTGACGTCTCAAGAGTCGGAAATAGCGAACAATTCGCCCAGGGAGTCACGGAGAATGGGCAGGGGGTTGTCAAACAGGGTCTTGGCTATGGTTGAAACGGTCTCAAAGGAGGGAGCCTGGGCTCCCTCAGAGGGCCACCCGGGCATTCATCGCTTAGTCGGGGAAGACAACAGGGAGACTCTTGTTGAGTGTCGGCTCCTGGCGTGCCACCTGCCGTGTCTCTTGTCACCTGCCGTGTCTCTTGTCACCTGCCGTGTCTCTTGTCATCTGGCTGGGGCCACACGCTGTAGATGTAAGCATGGATGTAACTATTGTTGACAAGCTGTGGCCCAGAGCCGCAGACACGTCTTGCTTGGCAAGAAATGCCGTGGTGAACATTGTTTAAAATGGAACGGGGGCACCTCCCCAGAGGAGAGCAGAGCCCTCAGAATGAACCCAGGCGGGCACAGAAATGCGTATTGCAGGAGATTGCTAAATAAATATGCATTAGGTAGGTGGCAGCCCTGCATTACATAGGTGGGTTTATGAAAACATTGCTGTATAAATGTTGCAATTTTTGCCCCTTGCTGTGCTGGGTTTGTGGACACCTCCACGTTGCGCCCTGTGCAGAACAATTCAATGTCTCATTTCTAAACCAGACCCCGTGTCTGTGTTCAGAGAGCTCCTCAAATCAGCCCCACCACCCCTGTCCCCACTGCCCTGTCCTCATTCCCTGTCTCAGATTCCCCCAGTTTCCTCCAGTTCCCCACAGACTGGGACAGCGCTGGTACAGCCGTGATAATGTCAGCTCTTCCTTTTCCGTCAGGGATGAGCTGATCCCCTCACAATGAACTGGGCTTCGCTTCCTCCCATGCGGCTTCAAGAGATAAAATTAGATCAGAGGAGCGTGACCCCGGCGAGCCGCTGGCACCTGAGCCATGGCTCCAAAATATCCCAAATAAGCTGCAATTTCTACTTCAGGCATTGCACTTTCTGCCACACTGACAGCTACAGAAATTATGAATTTAGAGACAAGTGAGGGATTTTTTTTTTAATTATGGAATCTCAGACTGGTTTGGGTGGGAAGGGACCTCAGAGCCCATCCATGGGCAGGGACACCTCCCGCTCTCCCAGGGTGCTCCAAGCACAGCCTGTTCCAGATTCAGCTCAGAATCTCCTCATGCTCACCAACAGTTGTGCTATTAAAGCTGATCTTTGATATAGAATGAATCAGATATTTAATATCTGATCAGTTCTGTGACTCCAGGTTTCTCTGGCTGATTCTGGCCTTAGGGAGGCTGAGCTGCTTTGTTTGGAAATCCAAGGGCTGAGTGGTGGCACAGCCTGGGCCACAGGAAGAGTGAAATGCAGAGGGAAGGAGCGAGGAAAACACACGGAAGGCCACAATTCCAGGACACAGCTGGAGAGCCCTGGGAGGTGGCACTTGGAGCCAAAGGAGGCACCTCTGACAGGTCAGTGCTGTGGGGATGAGCCACACATAAATAATTGACAATAAATTAAACAATGTGAAGCAACAGCAAATGACAACGAATGAAAAAAGGGAAGTTCCCCGAGCCGAGGCTGTTCTGCCAATGACAGCCTGAGGATATCTGCTCCCTCCAAGGGGGTTTATCTTCCCTTCAGTGTGGGGTGGTCCAGCATCCCGTGGTTTTGTCTGTTCCCGGTGTCAAGGATCTTGACAAAAGTCATGGAATTGCCTGTGATCTAATTAACAACCAGGGATTGATGATTCCCATCGGGAAGGGCGGCAGATGAACACAGTGCCCTCCCCACGCCAGAGGTGTCGGGACTCTCCCTCAGTGGGGACGTGGTGGTGCTCTGGGGCAACGCACAGAAATCCCAATTCCTTCCCTCAAATGCATCTTTCCCACTGCTGCTCTGGATTCACCCTGGGATTTTGCTGCTGCAGACGTGGTTCCATGTCTGTTTGAAATCACGGCTCAGACTCAGTGCGCTTAGGGAAGGGAGCAATCAGACACTCCAAAGATGGGAAGAGGCCCAGGGGAGGAGCACAGGGGGATGGGAGAAGGGCCAGGGAAGGAGCACCGGGGCTCAGAAGCCCAGGGAAGGAAGCAGCAGCTGCACCCAAACGTGATGCCAGCAGGGCAGCTGGAACGGGGCGTGGAATGGGATGGCTCCAGGGACTGCCACACCCGCCCTGACAGAGGGGTGAGACATTCCCAGAGCTGTGATCTCACCTGTCCCGGGGAGCGCAGCAGCCCCTGGAGCTCTGGGGGCGGCTCTGGCCTTTCCCTCCTGCCCCGAGGCGTCAGACACGCTAACACGCCGTGAGATCGCCCTGCTCCGTGCCGCAGAAGGACGCAGACTCCACTTCCCTTTCCCTGGGAAGTGATGCACCGAGCACCAGCTGGGGATTCCTGCAGCTGGGGGCCAGGACGTGCCAGCGGATGGGTCATTCCCTGCAGCTGCATTTCGGAACCTGGCTGCTGGAGCTGCAGTTTTCCTGTCCAGGGAGAGCAAGGGCAGCCCTCAGGGCCAGGCTCCGTGGGTTTCCCAGGGGAACGGGAAGTCGATGGATATCTTTTCCCAAACAGCGCAGTGTGACCAATCCCTTGGGGCTGGGATGGGCTGGGGTCACCGGGGCTGCCAGACAGCTCAGCTCAGCTCAGCTCAGCTCAGCTCAGCTCAGCTCAGCTCAGTTCATCACTCCCAGCTCAGCTCAGTTCATCACTCCCGGCTCAGCTCCCTCTCCTGACAGCTCCCAGCAGGTGCCACGTGCTCTTCCGAGCAGAAAACATTCCAGTGGACACCTAACCAGAGGGGCTGCAATTACTTAGGTAGTAAATAATTCAGATATTAGGAGGAAATTGTTCCCTGGGAGGGTGGGCAGGCCCTGGCACAGGGTGCCCAGAGCAGCTGTGGCTGCCCCTGGATCCCTGGCAGTGCCCAAGGCCAGGCTGGACATTGGGGCTGGGAGCAGCCTGGGACAGTGGGAGGGGTCCCTGCCCATGGCAGGAGGTGGCACTGGATGGGCTTTCAGGTCCCTTCCAACCCAAACCATTCCATGGTTCTATGACTCCATGATTCCCTGAGAAATATCCACCCTGGAGGCCTCCAATTTATTCCACCCAACACTTCAAAGCCCTGCTGGGTCTGGAGCACTCAGAGACCTTCCCCAGGCGCTGGCAGTACTGGGGCTGTAGCTGGGAGGGACGTTGCTCTCTTTTTCCCACCCTTATGAGTTTGCTGTTCCTTCAAAGGTTTGCCCTCATTCCACACAGAATTCCCTGGCAGCGTGTGAGCCTCACTTCCCAGTGGAGCTGTCCGGCTGTGCCTCTGCATTGCCTCAGCTTCCACTGAGCCACTGCCGGGTCTGGCAGCACTGCTGAGCTGCAGGGGACGATCACATCTCTGGGATTGACCCTGCTGCTGCTGCTGTCATCTGGGAAAATATTACCAATAAAATTCAACCTCCGTTTTCATCCGAGGTTTAGTCTGAGTCTCAGCTTGGCAGAGCACTGACTGTTCTTTTCACAGAAGCACAGGATCCTGAAATGGTTTGGGTGAGAAGGGACCTCAAAGCCCATCCAGTGCCACCCCTGCCATGGGCAGGGGCACCTTCCACTGTCCCAGGCTGCTCCCAGCCCTGTCCAGCCTGGCCTTGGGCACTGCCAGGGATCCAGGGCAGCCACATCAGTGACATCCCTCGCTGAAAGCCATCAAAGACTCAGGTACAGCCTGGAGGAAAAGTCACGGAGAAAAATGTAGGGACGGAAGTAAAGAGGCATTGGGGAGGAAAAGAGTGGGATTCTTGGGTGTTTGTGCAGCTACAGCAGTACAGGAGGAAGCCCACAGGGTGTCCTCAGAGCGTCGGGGAACAGCAAAAACCCCAAAATAACCCCCAAATTCTCTCTGCACCAAAGGCTTCCCACACAGCTTCTCTCTTGGGAAGAGCACACGGAACATTCCTGGTGGCTGTGGTTGCCTTTGTGCTTTGAAATCTGCTCGGGAGTGAAAACATTTGGCCTTTTGGGAATTCTTTATAACCAATAAATCCCAAAGCACTTTGCAAAGATGATAATAAGCTTTAGCACTGCTTTAGCAACAGAAATCATGGAATATCCTGAGCTGGAAGGGACTCACCGGGATCAGCCAGCCCAGTCCCTGGCCCTGCACAGAGCCCCCAACAATCCCACCCTGGGCATCCCTGGCAGCGCTGCCCAAACGCTCCCGCAGCTCTGGCAGCCTCAGGGCCGTGCCCATTCCCTGGGGAGCCTGGGCAGTGCCCAGCACCCTCTGGGGGAAGAACCCTTCCCTGATCTCCACCTAAACCAAGCCTCATCCAAGCTGGCCTTGGACACTTCCAGGCACAGCTTCTCTGGGCAACCTAAGGTATAAATTTTAGATTCATGACAGAAAAAGTACAATGAATTGCACTAAGAAAGAAACAAAAACTGTTCTAGTGAATTTATCCTAAGTTTTCTAGATTTCAGTGAAAAAGTACTATTGTTTCTGAACTGTCAGCAGATGGGACATGACCCTTCAAATCACATTTCTGCAACCTGGTTCAATATTCTCATAAAAGCTGTGGTGTTCTGTAGGGCTGCAAGGGGGGGTTGTTCCAAAGAGCTCTTGGGTCTGAGGTGAGATTCCCCTCCCTGCTGCATCCAGGGAATGTCCCCAGCACTGGAACCACAGCAGATGCTTGGGAGAAGCCGATGTGGCCCCGAGGAAGGAGCAAACGCCACAAACCAACCCAGGCGAGGCTGCAGGCCCAGACCCCCCTGGGTATCCCCTGCCCTGCAAATTTTATGAACTCGGGCCACCAATATTCACGGCTGCAAGAGCCGAATCCATCCAGGCACATTCCAGGCACTCCTGCCAGGGGCTGTGAGGGGCAGCAGGGACGCAGGGGCGGGGGAACCACTCCTGGCCATTATCCCAAGGCAGCAGCTGAGCTCTGCTGGGCCGGGAGAGCCCAGCGGCCCCACTGCTAACCAGGCACTGCAGAAACCAGCAGGGGAAAAGAATTGTTGGTGACTGGAGCATTTCCACCTGCCCGAGCTCACCCTCTATCCCCACGGGCTGTACCGTGAGCTTTGCCAAAGCCGGCACTCTGGAATGGCTTTGGCACCTACAGCTGGCATGGAAAAATCCTTCCTTGGCTTTCCATGCCCCATCTCTGGAGTCCTCTGGCTGCACAGAGCTCCTGACTGTGGCCATGCTTCTGATCTGTCACTGTCCCTCAGGCACCTCGTGCTCACAGGCTGTAATTTCAAATCTCAGACCCATGGAAAGCAGGATTGGGAGGGATGCTCAGGCGTCATCCCACCATCCTGTGCCCTCCGCTGTCATTGATGGGCCTCGGTGCCCTTAAAAACCTCCCCTGGAACAGCCGTGTCCTACAGGGGTGAGCTCCTCCAGTGCCAGCCTTGGGGAATCACCACAGTGTCCCAAATTCTCATCTAATCATTCCCTGCTGTGTTTCAAGACCAGGAGTTCTTGTCCTCTCTCCTCTTGGTAGCAGTAATGGGATAATCCCTTCCCCTTTCCAGTATTGGCAGACCATGGCTCCTGCTCTCCACAGCATCCCCAGGTGGAAATCACCCTGTTTCTTTCATGTTTTCACAACATTCCTCTTGAGTTTTGCAAAACCACCACAACTGGTCCCATTCGTGGCTGGAAAGCAGGTGCCCAGCAGGGCTGATCCATGGGAGCGCTGGGCTGAAGGAGAACCAATCCCATTTGTCTCTGCCTCCCCGTGACCTGTTTCTCTTGGAAAGCTCCCACTGGTAACTCCACTTGGGCCTCTCCTCAGGGAGGGTGTCAGAGTTTCACCAAAGTCCCTCATTCCATCCCGGATTGTGCCCCTCACACCTGCAGGGTCTCGTGTTCCAGCAGAGCATGAAGGAATGGGTGAGGTTGGGTGGGATTTGCTTCGGACCAGCCCATGTTGGTTGTTACCTTCACGTGTTACCAATCCCTGCCAGGATTTGCAGATGGATTTTGTTGATCCATTCAGTCCTTTCAGGAGGTGACGTTAAATTGAGCAGAGAACCCCCTGAATTCCCCTTTCCCCATTTTCCTCATGTTTATCCTGCTCGTGTTCGGACACTCGGCCTCTTCTCTGTGAGATCTCAAAGCTCTCACTTGCAGCCCCAAGGCCACTTTGCCAAATTCCCTCTGTGTGAGTTAAATCTGACCTGGCTGATTTGGGGACATCCAGGGCCTATGGGAGACCTTTAATCTTTCCTTTTCTTACTTCAGCCCCAGTCCCTTTTCGGTGGCATTTACTGTGACTCACCTGATCACAAGTGACCTTTTCCATGGAGACTGAAACAGAGCAAATCTCTGCGTGCCTGGAACCACGGAGCCGTTTGGGCTGGAAAAGCCCTGGGAGACCACAGAGTGCAACCATTCCCAGCACTGCCAAGGCCACCACTGACCCCTGTCCCCAAGTGCCACATCCACGGGGCTTTTAAACCCCTCTGCTATGGACAACCTCGGAGCTGGGAATTCAACTGCAGGAGGGCAGGGCTGGATGGGATCTTGGGAAGGAATTGTTCCCTGGGAGGGTGGGCAGGCCCTGGCACAGGGTGCCCAGAGCAGCTGTGGCTGCCCCTGGATCCCTGGCAGTGCCCAAGGCCAGGCTGGACACTGGGGCTGGGAGCAGCCTGGGACAGTGGGAGGTGTCCCTGCCCACGGCAGGGGTGGCACTGGGTGGGCTTTAAGTTCCCTCCCAACCCAACTCAACCCAACCCATTCCATGCCTTTGCAATGTTTTCTTGGTTAGAGCTGCTTCAATGCCTAATGCCTCATCTCCTAATGGGAATTTCCCCATTTCCAATGGCAAGGGGAAAACGCAGCAGCCCTTGAGAGATGACCAGGCCCTTCCCTACTCCAAACTGCAGCTCCTGTTCCAGCAGCAGCTTGGATCCATCTGGGTGTTCCCCGTCCTTCCTTGCTCTCCCTGTGGGCTGGAAATGTCCCTGGTTAATCTTAGTTCTGCTTTTACCCCAAGGCTCTTCCCTCCTCCCTGGGCAAGAACCGCCCTCCCCCGCTAGGACCGGGGGGGCTCCTGGCCAGCTCCCCCTTTCCCAGCCCCCGTGCTGCCCCCAGCCCAGCAGTGTCCGTGCCGGGTCCTTGTCCCCGAGCTGGAACTGGCTGGCTTTGTACCAGCGCTCCATCTCGCGTGGAACACGAGCACGCGGAGCAATCCAGCGGGAAGCCGCGCCCTCGTCCCAGCCGCTCCCCGACCCCGCCCGGGCGGGGCCGCTGCGCCGCGGGGCTGCCCCGGCTCCGGGGCCGGGCTAAGGAGGCTGCGGAGGCCCTGGCGGTGATGCTCATTCCTTTATTGTTGTGTCGTTGCCATCCTGGAGGGCGCTGGCGCTCCCTGGGCGCTCCCAGCACGGGGTCGAAGCTACATTACAGCACAGTGAGGAGCGTCCATCCCACCGGGAACGGCCTCTCTCCAGACACTATGTATAATATATATATATTTATATATGTCCTGTATAATCCTATGTATAGAGTGACAAGGATGGGCCACCACACAGTAAACTTTTGATTTCTAAATAAATCACCAGAGCAACAGGCACGAAAATTTGGTCCTAATCGAGGCCCTCACCTTGTCCATGAACCCGGAACAGACCCGCACCCCCCTCCCCGCGGAAAACCGGCCAAACCTGAACCCCAAAAGAACAGTTCAACAACAACAAAAGGAAGCCCCGGCCCGGCCCAGCCCCCGGCCCCGAGGAACGGCCCCGCTGGGACACACGGACACCGAACGCCACGGACACGCACCGGGGACCAGCGGCACCCCGAGTGCTCCCAGCCCTCCCACTCTGTGCTGGGAGAGCTCCTCGGCAGCGCCGGAGGTGCAGGGAGGGCTCGGGAGGCTCCCGGAGCCCGGCAGTGCAAGCGGCACTCGGCTGCTGGAGGTGCCTCATCCATCCCCTGCACCCGTCCTGTGCTCTGCTGGAAGGGCTCCCAGAGGATCCCACCGTGACCGCAGTCCTGCTGGAGCTGGGCCCGGGCACGGCCCGCGGGCACGGCACAGGGACAACCAATGGATGCTGTGGGAAAGCAGCCTGGGGCACAGCCACCCTCCCCTGGGCACAGCCACCCCCTTCCCCGGGCACAGCCACCCCCTTCCTGGGGCACAGCCATCCCCTTCCCGGGACACAGCCACCCCTCTCCGGGACACTCCATGGCCCGGGGCAAGCGGGGGGACGAAGACACCCTCAGCTCCTTAGTTGTTTCCCACACCCTGGGTGAGAACGGAGGCAAGAGAAGGTCACTGGTTCATCACCTTGGGGCTCCACGAGCTGCTGATCCACTGAAGGGGAATCGGGACCATTAGAAAACAAGGAAGGGAGGAAAATCTATTTCCTGCAGCCCCCCAAGCTTCTCCCCATTCCGAGGCTGTGCTTCCTGACCCCAACTCCCCAGATTCTTTCCTGGAAATTGAATAAAGAACCACCTCTCCCAGCCACTGTTCCATAGAATCAGGGAATCACAGGCTGGTTTTGGCTGAAAGGGACCTTAAAGCTCATCCAGTTCCACCCCCTGCCATGGGCAGGGACACCTCCCACTACCCCAGGCTGCTCTGAGCCCTGTCCAGCCTGGCCTTGGCTGGTTTCCCAGGGCCAGCTCGCTCTGGGGGATGCCCTCGGACACCCCTGGCTGCTGGGGGTACCTGTGGACAGAGCTCACCCCACACCGTGGAAGGGACCCAGCTGTCACTCCTCAAACACCTTCCCCCTGCCCCCTCCTCCCCGGGCTGAGCACAGCCCAGGCCTGGCTGCTTCCAGAGGGAGGGAGCTCAGTCCTCGGGGCAAGCTACAGCTTCCCAAGGTGCCTCTGAGCCAGGTGCCGGGCAGGGGGAGAAGGGGACAAGTGTTTTGGAGGGACACAGATGGGAAAGGGAAGGTGGGGGCAGAGAGCGATGATGCAGAGCTGGAGGCAGGACAGTGTTAGAGGGGAAGGGGAGAAGATGCCCCGAGGCAGTGCAGGGATGTGTCCGGGACAGTTGGGAAGGGCAGTGGACGGCCCAGCACAGCCACGTGTGGATGGGACACGGCTGCTGCAGGACCTGCCCGGCTCTGAGCTCGGCACAGCTCCTGGTTCCCGCTGGATGCTCCCATTCCATCGGTGCCTCGCTCCCGCGCCCTCCCTCACCCCCGTCCTGAGTGCAGGAGCCAGCGAGGGCAGCAGGGACCAGCCCAACAGCACAGAACAGCCTGCCCAGAGCAGTCCTGGAGTCTCCTTCCCTGGGGAGATTCCAAACCCATCTGGACACAACCCTGAGTAACGAGCTCCAGGGGACTGGGTGAGCTCCAGTGTCCCTTCCAACCTCACCCATTCAGTGAAGGAATTCCCTTTGCTGCCAGAGGACATTCCCCACCTGCAATCCTCTCTGACCGGATCCCTCAGGGGCTGCCCTCCCTGTCCGGCCCTGTGCTGACCCATCTCCTCCCGGGAGAGCCGGGGTCGCTCCCTCATCCATAAGGATCTCGTCAAGCACACGGATGTCCCCACCTCCACCACCCCAGGGGCACCACAGCTGCTGGCCTGGCACTGCCAGGACAGATCGTCACCAACTTCCCTTCACCCGAAAGCCGCATCCCGCAGGAACGCCGAGCGCTGTCCCAGCGCCTGAGGCTGCTCTGGGTTCAACCCCCAGAGTCCTCCTGGCTTCCCCCTCTTACCCATCACCGTTTCACACCCAATCCTCCACAACCCACCGGGAAGTTTGTCCCAACCAGGAGGTGACAGAGGTGACCTCCGTGTGCCATTGTCCAGGGGACAGCAATGCCATCGCTGCCCTGGGCATCACCTCCTTGTCCCACGTTTCTCCGTTGCCTTTGGCTGCAGGACGGAGCCTCTCTCAGCCCGGAGCTCCACAGGCAGGGCTGCTCCAAGGCCGAGTGTCTTTAGAGGGCTGCTGGAAAGGGGAGGAGATTCCAACCTCCTGTTGCTGTCAGGAGTTGCACACCCTGGAGCGAGCCGGGAGGGCGGGAGCAAGACAGGTGTCGGGAACCTCAGCAGAAGCTGTCTCCAGAGCATCTCCAGAGCGTGGCACAGGTGGACAAAGCCCTCGGCTTTGGGTGGCTTGGTCTGGTGACTCTGCAAGCCCTGTGGCTGGAGCTGCTGCCCCCAGAGTGACAGGAGGGGAGGTGTCCCTGCTGCCACCAGTGTCGATGCAGGCTGGGGAGTCCCGCTGGGGGACTCTGACAAGGCGCTGCCACCTCCAACTCTCCCAGTCCACGCAGAAATCTCCAAATTCCCTGGGATCCACCAAAGCAAAGCCAGCACTGGGGCCAGGGCAGCCTCAGCTTCTGCCAAAGCCCCTGGAAAGGGGCCCGTGCCCTTCCTGCCTGAGTGGAGCAGTGTCCTGGTGGTGTCCCCATGCCCAGCCCCGTGCCAGGGCGGTGTCCCTGCGCCCAGCCCTGTGCCAGGCGGTGCGGAGAGGGCTGGGAGCTGGGCAAACCCACGGTGGTCAGCACGGTGCCCACTGCCAGCCTGGATGTCCATCAGTCCGAGCACAAATCCCGCCTCCGCGCGTCACCCACTCCAT
>VZRR01002417.1:0-34293 GCA_013398015.1 Oreocharis arfaki | reverse complement strand
GCGGGCCGGCCATGGCGGCGCTGGGTTCGCGCTGTTTTCCCGTGACTCACTCGCGCACAGCGGAGCCCCGGTAGTGGCGGCGCGGCCGCGCACCCACCCGAGAGGCCGGTGGGAGCGTCGGAGCCCTTGCTCGCCTCACTCCCCGCTTGTCGCTGCAAGGCCCGGCTCACTCCGCTCCGTGACTCCATGTTGTACCGAGGAGCCGTGCTCGGCCCCGCTCCTCTGTCCTGTCCAAATTCCCGCTCCGAGCCGGGCAGCCCAAAGCCTCCGGGGGGAAGCCCCGCACGGCCCAGCGGGAGCTGCCTGGGACTCTCCGCCGCCCCGTCCCCTTTCAAGCTCCGCCAGCAAGGAGTCCCTCAGCCTCCCGTCTGTCAGACTCCGCCAGGCGCCGGTGCCGCGCTCGGCACAGCTCGCGGTGCGGGTCGGGCCTGGAACGACCTTGGGGGTCGGGATGGGGCCGAGGGGAGCGGGCAGGGGCTGCATCCCGCCCTCAGCCGGCCCTCAAGCGCCGCCGCCATCTTGGCAGGGCGCGGGCGCCGCCGCAGCGCAGGAAATGGAGGACGCGGGGCCGTGAGGGCTCCCGGGGCTCCCTCGGCTCCCTCAGCGCTGAGGGCTCCGCTCAACAACCGCGCGGGGCTTCCACGCGCGACAGCCGAAAGACAGGAGGGGGAAAAAAGTTTTTTGAGTTGCTGAAGAGGTTTTGCTCTCAGCCGTTGTGCGTTATGCAAAGCTGAGAAGTAATTTACAGCTTAGTTCAACCTTCTGATAATGTTTACATAAATCTGCCTTTTGCTTGGCAACTTCGTGAATGGATTAGTGGCCAGTTATTGCCCCAAACTGCCCTCCTACGTGGATAGTGCAGCAAGTACAACACACCAGCGTTACCCACAATTAGTTGTCATCCTTTTGTTTAAATGTCTTTCCCTTCATGTTCATCAGGTACAACAAAACCCCACCGAGCCCCCGGGCTCAGGAATAAAATGCGTGAGGCTGATCGTGGAGACACTTTGGATTGACCTTTCCTCAAGCTGTAAATCTAATATTATAGCACTGTTAAGTTTCTTTAATTAGACTATGAGTAACAACGTGTGTCTTTTCCTCCCTGTTAAGTGCAGCTCATTTAAGATGGGCTTGGGTTTATTTGTGTTTTGTGCGCCGTGTTTGCGTGTCTGTGTGGTGTGGTTTCCACAGGACTAAACCCATCCCGAACTGCAAAAAGTCGACGAGCCTCTCAGTAAAAACATCAGCATTGCCAACGGGCTTTGAACTCGTAATAACATTTTCCCCAGTAACAGCATTTCTTCCCATTAATTACTTTTTAAGTCTCCACTGTCGTAGTCCTTGTCCAGCATAACTTTCATGGCCTTTGGTTGCCTCAGACACACTACAATCCTGTTCGCAACTAGTCCCACGTTCATTTTCAATCTATTACCGCTGTTTTCAGGTGATAAAGGGAAGAAAAATGGTGTGTGTGGCTAAGGAAGTGCTCAGAGCTTATGAATCACCCTTTCTTTCACTGCGTGGAAAAAACCAACCAACAGATCAATGTAACTCGCAAAGGCTGCAGAAACAAAATCATATATCCTCATTTTTTTTTTTAATCAAATCTTTTCTAAAGTAGTAAAACCTGGCTTCTCTCTGAGTCAGGAATTTCGGACCAACAAATCTCTTGTAATAAAACTCTTCTAACTTCTTCTTGTGTTGTACTGGTTGTACTTCTGGAACTGTCCCCGAGGCCAGGTAAACTCCAAGCCTAATCTTGGTGGCACCTGTAGACCTACTGTCATAAAAAGGTTTTGTGACTGATAGAGCTGATAAATTTCCCTGAGCAAATCAAAACTCTTTATCTAAAAGAACTTCGAATCATACCCTGGACTCTCCCTTAGTTGAAGTGGAACCAGGGTGCAACTGTGAGTGAAAACGCTTTACTCAAGAAGCGTTACTGCTGGTGACACATCAGTTAATCATTCTCTCTAAGCGTACTGCCTCACATTCAGCTCCAGTGTTCTCATAATACAGGATATTTTTAGCTATGTTTCATTATAATGGAGGAGATTCTTCCCCAGCAGATCGTAAGAAAGTCTTCTAACAGCATTTGGTTTGTGTGTTTGCCTCAAGAATTAATTTGGCTTGTTGTATCTTCATAAAACTTGTAATTCTTGTTTTGCAAGTTTCTCTTTGATATTTAGGCAAAGGGTAGTCCTGCAGTTAGAGAACAAAAGTGAGGAGCGTGACATCTATTCTGGGCTCGGGTAGTACTTCCTGGGGAAAACAAAGGAGACAGAAAACAAGGTGGAAGTACGAAGTCTTCACACACAAGGAAAATACAATTTTACGTCAGGTCCACTGTCTGCCCCAAAAATCCCAGGCCTCAAGAGCAGTTTGCGAATAGCTGTGCTCAGAGGAGCTCCAGTGCAGTCCCAGCTGAAGGTAATCTGTTGTTTCAGCAATATATCTTTCCTAACACAGACAGTTCTTAGAAGTGTTGGACGAAGAGCCAAATCGTTTTAAGACCGAATAAAACAACAAATCCCATTTTGCAACCCGTGTTGTTGCGTTGTTTTCCTGTGGGTGGTTGGAGCTGTGGGTAGAGAACTGTTCCAGTTGCCGGGTGATTGTCGTTGCCTCTCAGCCCCAGATTTCCGTTGTTAAAGCAAACCTTACTGCACTTTGTAGGTGGGGTTTTTCAAAACCGGGGAGACCTAAAACAAATGCTACGGATTGTTAGCATTTATTCGGAAGGGAAAGTGCTTCTGGAGTATGGCTGAGATGAGAACACCTCAGCAGCAGCGGAGTCAGGACGAGTGGTGGTGGTTTCCCCTTCCTTCCCCAAGCCCTGCTATCCCTTCCCCTGACAGGAGGCTGGGCAGGATCACCCCCACCTTTCCAAAGCCTGCTCCTGAATGCTGTGCCCCAGCCTCGGCAGCAAATGGAATTCCAGGGGCCTAAGAGCCTGCAGGCAGCTCTGTGGATTTATTTTGTTAGAAAAGCCACACTCAGCCTGCTGTGGAACAGAGGCCTGATGAACCCCCAGCGAAATCAGCTGCTGTGCTGAGAAAGGAGAGACTGTCTCTGGGTGACCCTTGGCTGTGTAAATGACAGTTTGGGGAGCACGGGGGGTGATCTCAAGAGACTTTTGAAATGTAGAAGGCACATATTCCCTATATTCCCTGTATTCCCTGGATGATGCAACAAATAGCAGGAGAGATCTGCCTGCTTCTTTTATAAAATATTCGTTTATTTGTATCCAAGCTTCATGGCTGAATTATTTCATAGGGTTATATATATATGTATTTTTTATTTTGAGAATGTGTCTATGCTAAATTAGCTATATACAGTCTTCTAGGGCAAAATGAGTCTGGTTGAAGAGAAGCAATCATACTGACTGATTCCAGATGCTTAGTCCGTTTCGATTTATTATAATTAGCTGATGAGATTTCCAATAATTACTTATTTAGTGTATATAATAGTACAAGAGTGATGAGTTAGCTCCTGACTCTTGCACAGATATCCACATTTAGAATCGGGCAAAAAGAACTTCCTTTGCTAACTAAGAACTGCAGCTACACAATCATCCCTCTATTTCTCCGAAGAGATTGAAATCGGTTACTCGGGAAGTCCTGCGGAATAAAGAGCCAGAACTCACACGGTACAAGGGGGGGAGCCTTCAGGGCTCCGTGCCTGGAGCCGCAGCTTGGTGTCCCATGAGAGTGGGAAGGTAAAACTGCAGATGGAGTCACCATGAGGCCATACCCAACATAACCAATGTGGCACAGGCTGAGGCACGCTGAGAGAACGTCTCAATGAAGCATCCTCTAACGTGTCCATATTCTCTGACATGGAAAGAACACGCAAACCTCCTTGTGCTGTTCCGTTATTTTTAAAACAACCTGTGGAATAACCTGCTGGGTGCCAGCTGCTCGGTATGCTTTCATACTTCACCCCGTGTCCGCCTTCCAGGTGTCGTTCCCTCTGGTCACACGGGCGGTTCAGCACCGAGCCCGATGTTAAGCTGGCTACGGTGTTAAAAATCGCAGCAGCATTGGGCGGTGTGTGTGGCACCGCAAAGACCTGCTGCTGCAGGATGGCTCTGACACCACACACCCCAAAGACCGAGGGATAACCTCCGAATCCTGGAGTGCCAGAGGCACTGTGCCGTGGGAACAGCATGGATGTTTATGTGCACAGTGTTGATGGAGTGCTGGTGTCCCTCTAAAAGGGGATATTCGACTAAAAGGGCAGATTTTGTCATTCTGCTGCTTCTGTTTTTTGAGCAGTGCCCTGGGGTTATCCAGGACAGTGTGGAGCCCCGGTCAGGAGGTGCCTGGATTGTCCCCAGGGTGCTGCGGCTCGCTGGGTCTGTTATCAGCTGTCTGGCCTCAGGCATCTGCCGCAGTCAATCTGCAGCCCGGGCTCCTCCCTTGCTTCGAATGCTTTGCGCACTGCTCCCAGCCACTTACACAGGTGATTCCAAAACTTGGGTTTTACTGACGAGGAATCGGTGACCAAAAATCTCTGCGCAGTGCTTATTGCAAATGCAGCTAAAAATGTTAATTATTAGTTTAACATGATTGGAGTCGGTGAGCCCAGGCATTCCATGATGTTGGTGATACCAGTTGAATGCTTGTGCCATTCTGTTTACTCTGCCCGGGCATCTCCTGAGCTGTGGCTCCAGAGGAGGGTCAGATCCCACAGCTAAACCTCCTCTTTGCTGGACGGTCCAACTGGGCTTTGTCAAATGGATTTTGGAGCCTCTGCTTGGGATTCACAACCAGCCCATCTCGTATCAGTGTGTGTTTGACATCGAGCAACTGCACCTGGACACCAAAGGCTTTCCCTTGTTGAGGGGACATCCCCTCATGGCTGTTCCAGTTAACTCGGGGAAGGAAAGAGATTCTTAGGAAAAAAACCAGTATGTCTAGAGGGCAGTGGCAGAGCAGACAGCCAAGTGCTGGAACAGCTTTATCAAGTTTTCCAGAGGCAGCTGGAAGCAGAGAAAATGGACTGGTCTAGGCTGACTTGACTGACCAGAGTACCAAAGCAAAGCTGCCTTGTCCTCTGCCACTCCTCCCAGCAGCAGGTTCCTAACCTAGTTTGGATGCAGCAATCCTCAGCTGGGATCCAGCGCTGAAATGAGCTCTTTATCTGTACTTGACCAGGCTCCAAGTGATTTCAGTAAGAGGAGGCTGAGTCAGGACTTGGCTATAGGTGGATCAGAGCCTTTGCAGTGTTTATTTATTAAATATATCCCATCTGGTGTCCTGTTTGCAGCCTGCCAAAGCAAAGGGGATTAAAACCTTGCCCCCCCAACATCTCATTACTGAAATAATGAGTAGAACTTTTTTTCCCCTCTTTCCTGGAATAAGCTGTCAAGCAAGCAGTTGAGTTGTTGCACCTTACCACATCCTTTGCCAAGAAAGATTTAGCAGCATGATAATTTAATGGAAAATATTATAGCCACATTCCTTTCAGACATAAATTCTCTGCAGAAAGATAGATATCTAATGGGAAAAAATTTGTGTTACTATTACAGTGATTTATCTGCTTTATTGTTTTTTCCAGTGAGGTGTTTTACCCAAAATAGTGCAGAGGATACAGGAGAGTGAGCTAAGTGAGGTTATCCCACCTCGGATTGAAATGTGGATGTGAACGTGACAGCATCCTTTTAGCTGCATTAAATAATACAAAGAAGTACAAAAATAATTATGAGAAATACTCTCTTGAAAGAGATGTGCCCCCAAAGCTGTGCAAAGCCATGTTAGGGGTATGCCCGCCAGGAAGGAGCTGTGGGAATAACTCACAGGAGAGGAGAAGTTATCTAAGAAATGTAAGCATTACCAACAACAAAAAGATAACTGAATTCTGTGGTAATTTCCACCAAGTAACAAATGAAAACACTTGGGCTCTACCAACAGAGACGACAAACAGTTCTGTAGTTCCTAGAATATTTGTACGTGCTAAAAATAAGCGTGGCTCACTTCACTTGCATGAGAAACTACAAGCTGAGGATGAGTAAAAGGTCATAAAAAGGGTGCTGGCTTGGAGGTGGAAAAGTATATGAACAAGCGTATCACAATTCACAGTTGTGACAAAGGGGTGTGTGTGTGAGATAATAGAGTTGCTTTAATTATGTTACAGGCTCAAAGTTGGAGCAGTAATGCAGCTGAGGCAGTTTTAAAGGTTAAAAAAACCCCAGATACTGTGGGGTTCCCCAGCAGTGCAAACATACTGTGCTTGGAATTGTAAAGGTGAATATTCACAGGTATAAACTCCTCTAAGCTACTCTGACTTCTACTCTTTTCATGTCAATTCCATGTAAATTAAGTAGAAATTTTTTTAAAAATTCTCATAATTGTATCATCATATAAGTTTTCAATGCTAAATTTACAGATGTAATTGTTTGATTCAGCCAAATACAAAAAATCCTCAATGCAAGCTCTTGGTAAGTGACAACATCCTAAACACACGAGCAGCTTCTCCTCAGCACACACAGCTGGGCGCTGCTCTTCTCTTGGGGTGTTCTCGAGTTGTGATAAGGGTTTCAGTCCCAGAAATACAAATGGACACTGCAAAACCATACTGAGGTCCTGGGCTTTCACTGGTTCAAGCAAGACTTTTACTTAGGAAGGAACTCTCTTCGTTTCCTAGGCTTCTCCTCATTAACATGTGTAAAATTCAACTTCGTGAACAGCTACCAAAGTCCTGAGTTTCAGAAAAGGATTTATTCATGAGCACATATGGCCTGCTATATAAATGCATAGTTCATAATTCATGAGAGGTGTGATCTTCTCTGTATAAATAAATAATTTTCTTCTGTTTTCCAGCTTTTCGAAATGATCATTTATGAAGTCTTGGGGTGCATTCTTAGGGAATCTAGGAATAGCTCTCTCTGGCACGTACACTTGACACTTCCACATAAACTCTTCTTTGGTGAGAGTGCAGGAGGGGCTTGCATTCAACATTTGGCCTTTCAGGATACGTTTGCCAGGGCTCTGTCATCTTACAGGTCCTTCCTTCTCATGCTGAATACCCCCAGTTCTACTGCTCAGCGGGAGGAGTGCCTGTTTCTATTTTGCAATGTTGTACGCAGCAGATTCTGTTTCCCTGATGTTTTTAATTCCCAAGTGGTCTCTCTGGAGTGGCTGGAAACCCCACTTAGGTGTTTTGCCAGGCTTCAGAATGACAGAGAGTGCAGAACTCTTGTGCCAGGTGGTGCACAGGGGTTGTGATCTGTACCTAAACCCCTGCCTGGCTTTCACAATGCCACGACAGGACAAGGTATTGCTGGTCCTTGGCTTCGGAGAAGAGGCTCATAAAGGAAAAATACTGCTATTAAAATGACAGGCTTGAGCACAAACTGGCAGAAACCAACAATGAAAAGGAAAGATGTTCCTTCCTGCATGTTCTGTAGCTTGACCAAGCTGCATTGTAAGGGACAGAAGTGAAGAGTCACTGCCCAGCCTGCTCAAGCACAGCCAGGGGAAGAAAATGTGCCCAATTAAAAGGGATGTGTGCTTGGAAGAGAGCAGGAGCAGGTCTGCCTGAAGCGTGACTTACATACTTGATGACTTTTTAATACAAAATAGTGATTTTTGAAGATCTTAGGGACGGATGGAGGAGTCAGAGTAAATCCAAGTCTTTTGGCACATGTGGAAGTGCTGTTTGAATTCCTTACCCCACACGTGAGCAGTGAGACTTCACCCTCTTAAGTCATTTTTTCCCCCGTGCTTCATGATTATTTGACCAATTTTACTCCACCTTGGGTATGGAATCAAAGAATAGTAGAATGATTTAGGTTGGAAAAGATCTCCAAGACCATCAGCCATTAACCCAGCGCTGCCAAGGCCACCACTGCCCCATGTCCCCAAGTGCCACATCCCCAGAAGAAGACAAACAGGGCCTGGTATGTTTTCAGTTTATCAAATTGTGTGTATGGACTTGAGGACTGCAGCCACTGGGATTTCCAGACACCCCTAATTCCAGGTTGATGGTACAACATGTATTATATAGGACCGTGTTGGAATTCATGTGAACACCATAAAAGCAGATGGAGTCACCTAAGAGAAGGATGGCATTTGGTTCCAGTGTTTGTTGCTCAATAAAATGGAGTAAAAAGCCTGTCATTGCTCAAAAGTATGGCTTGTTTATCCTCACTGGCATCCTATTTGATAACACCAGATTATAGTAATTAAATATGCAATAACTCATCTGAGACTCCTGTTATTAATATTATCACCAGCTTTAACAGGCACGCTTCATATTAAAGTCTTCTTTAAAGAATTCTTCCTTTAAGATTCAGGCAGCTGGAAGTCTAGTCATCCTCATATCATAAATATCTGTCTCCAAGGTTAGTCACACTAATGGAAGGAGTCATCTAGGAGGATGTTTTATCCATGGGAGCCTGAAAATGGCACAATGCTGGTATCTGGCAAAAGATAGGGAAAAGGAGGTTGTATGTGAAATTAGGAGAAAAATCAGCTGTCCCAGAAAACTGAAGAATACATAGAATTATTTGATTTCTTTCTTTGCAGAAGGGAGGTGCTATTTTTCAGAAATTATCACTTGTTTTTCTCTTCAGTGTATAAAACACATTATCTGCTCTGGCCGTGGTTATTTTCCTGGAAGCAGCTCTCAAGTCAGCTTCAAACTGGGAAAAGTGATAGAAGCAATAACAAATGGAAAGCACCTCAAGAATGCGTTTTCATATTTTGGGTTGGGAATGACCTTGGGTGTTGGCTGATCCCTCTATTGTTCCCAAGGTTCGTGCAGTGACTAACGCTGACACTGGAGCGTTCAGAAACAAACACCTTCATTAGCCAACCTGATGAGCAGGTTTGTGGGCATGGAACTCCAGCCTGAGTCACGAGAAGCTCGGGGTGTTTGGTTGGAAACAGAGACCTGAACTGCAGGGAGCGTGTTGTGGGGTGGCTGTGACCCCCTCGTGTGGCTCTGCTGGGGTCCCCGAGATGGCTGAGACCCCCCAGCACCAGCATGGGGGAGCTGAGGGGCTGTGCTCCCCAAAGGGGGCAGTGCCAGCAGGTCTGGGCAGCTTTTCAACCTGAAGGAAGAGCTTAATCCAACAGCTCATCGTTCCTCGCCTGCTGCCCACGGGGATCTCTTCCCCTGCACGGGTGTAAAGGGAATGTGTGAGCCCACTCCATTAAATTTTCATTTAATGAAATGGAACCTCCTGCCTCAAAGGCAGGAGAGGGGCTTTGGGCCAGTCCATTGGTGCTGGTGAATAGAATCGTTAATTCCTCCTCATATCTGAGCGCTGCTACACCTGCAGAGTGTTGGTGACGCGTGTGCATTCCCAGACAAAATTCATCCACAGAATGCAGTTATTAGAATGCATTAGAACACAGAGCAAAACTGGGACATGCCAGGGTTGAGTTTATTTTTGCAACCTTAATTTAGGAATCTTGTGGACAGAATTACAACAGCCTTCAGTGAAACAGTGCAGTGCTGCTTTCTCCCGGCCTCCTCGGAGTCAATTGGGGTTGCTTGCTAATGGAATATTTACCTTGTTAGAAAAGCTGGGAGATGCACCAGGAGACTACAGGAAAGGGAAAGGACATTGTCATGGCTCAGAGAAGCAAACCTTGTCCAGGGTGACTGAATTCTGTCCTTGACTGTGTGACAGATCTCTGGGGTGATGCCGCACAGGTCACAGAACCTTTTCCCAGGTGGTGACAACGTGTGTGTGCTCCATTTCCAGAGGCTCTGTGTGTGACACACTCAGGAGTGAGGAATGACCAGGACTGTAGGCAGGTCCTAACCCTGAAGCACAGGAGTGCTGGAGTTATCAGGAAAGAGGTCACAGGAGCTCCTTCTGAGCCAAGGGAAATCATCCTTGGAAATCCTTTAATCGGTCTTGGTTGTCTCAGTGGTAACTGAGTGTGTGTCTCACCAGCTGGGGGGACACATTCATCTTGAAAAATGTATGAAAATGATGAAAAGTTGGGAGAGTCCCAAGCAACCCACCCCAGAGCCTTCCAGAGGAAAACACTGGTAAATAAATCAAAGTACTCTTGGTCCTTGGACTGCCTCTAGAGGTAGGGGAGCCAGCGGGAGAGGTGGCACTGAGGAAAACGGGAACTTCTGCCTCTCCGGTTTTAAAACGTGGGACACATCACAGGCTAAACAACAAGGTTTTAGGGAATGGAACAAACTCCTCACACCAGTGTCTCCGTGCTGATCATGCCTTTGAAAGAGGGCACTGCTCCAGGGCATTTCTGCCAGTACCCAGCCTAAACCCCCTTTGGATGTGTGTCCTGCAGCTCCAGGCAATGTTCAGCTCTGTATCTGCTTCACGTGCTTCCCTGTCCTGCCGTTAGATCCAAGCGTCCTGATGGTTAATTCTAAATTCTAAACAGGCCTTTGATGTCACTCCAGCCCCAGAGGTGGAGGGGAGCCGTGCCAAGCCCTGGGCACACGCAGCTCTCAGGTGATGGCTCCACCGGTGGCATCCCCAGCAGCGCCGGCTGTGGGGCTGCCCTCATGCACAGCCCCATGCACTGGGGGATGTCACTCCTGCTCCTCCCCACCTCCTCCTCCCGGGAAGCTCTGTCTCAGTGCACACTGAGCTGGCAGCAGCAGCGACTTCCAGCTGCCCTGGTGAGGTGCTGCAGCTCAGGAGACTCACCTGGGCTGGGTAGTGGAGATGAGTGTTCACAGCCACGAGCCCTCTGCAAACCTGTCATTGCCCACTCTGCTGCGGGGATCTCACAGCCTGCAAAACTCCCAAGTTTTGCTTTGTCTCCCTTTCTTTTTAAAGAATAACTTGGTAGAAGAATGACTCCCGAGTAATTATTGCAGAGTGCTTGGAGACTGATCAAGTGAATTGCAAGTCAGTGATGTTCTGTCTCTGTATTGCAGTACAAGTGGAAACACAGATTCCCTGGCAATACTGAGCTTGTCAAAATCGAATCTAAAACTCCTGGTTTGTTTTTCTATCTGACATCTCTCTTTCTGGGTTTTACACAGAAACTTGGGGGAAAAATACTTGTGGAAAAAGGGCGAGTGAAAACTGATAAAGGGTGTTAAGCAGAGCCAGGGGAATCCCTCTGTGCAAACCAGCCTTCCCCAGGTACGTCTGTGAGAACAAGACCACCGTCCATATGCCAGGCCCTTATTTTTGTGTTGTCTCTGGAAAGAAGCAATTTGTTTCTAAAATACCAGAAAAGAGGATACTGAGACAAAGACTTTCTTTAGCCACTCACTGGCTTCCCCATCTCGAGTAAATTTCAACAAACTAAAACCACATCCAGTTAACAGAGTAACTTTAGAGAGTTCTCTTAAAATACAGTCCAGCCTGTTTTCATTATTGTATCCTAGAAAGCCACTGGTCTAACCAGGCCAACATTTTGCACTTGCATTTGGGAGTGTGACTGGATCAGGGGAGTAATTCTATATTTGAATAGTGACCAGGCAGAGCCCCGTGGTACATGATGTGACAGTGGTCCGTGCAGGGTGAAATCCAGAAAGTGCAAGGGCCCTTTTCACCCTGTCCATACCACGGAGAACGGGATGTGTGAATTCCAGCAGATCTGATTTCAAGTTAACTCCGTATTTATACTCCTGGTGCTCATCTGTTCCGCCGAGAAAAGATCATCTGAAAAATGTGATCCCTGTTAATAGTAGCTAAAAGGCTCATTCAGCTCATCAAGTGAAGCAAGCAGGAAGCTCCTGGCAGGAGCAGCAGCTGTATGCCTGACCTTTCCCCACTCCCCCTTTTCCCTGTCTGCGCTCAGGACCAGGCTCAGGCATTCCTAGGAGCCGTGGATTTGGAAAAAGAGAGCTATTTTTATTCGCCGTGTGGTTTCTCAGCAGAGAGGTCTTCGGGAATATTTCCTTTCACGTCAATCCCTTTAAACATTTTACAGAGCAGAGTCTGTTCTGGGAAGTCAGTAAATCTGAATTCATGTTTTGAAGTTTTATCATGGCTGGGAATATAACGTGCAGAAGGCAGCCAGCAGGGCTGATGAATAAAGCAAATGCAGGCTGTGGAGTCCTGCTAAAGCTGTTACCAGAGTATTTTACATTTTCCGTGCACCCAAATTAAACCCTTTACACAAGCAAAGTAATCCAAAACCATCTGGCACCAGAACTTGGGATTTCATAATGCTTTAATGCAAGCCATGTGAGCAGGATGTCCAAAATGTCTGTGTCAGTGGGCTGAATGAGGAGATGTAAAGATGAACTTTGCCATGGTTTTGTCCAGTTCTCATGTGTCCAGCCCTTGTACCCCTGGGGCTGAGCAGGGATAACCTCTGCACTGTCACCTGTCCTTGCCTGACACTGGGCACTTTCTGTTCCTGGACACGGAGGAAAAACCAGGATCGGAGAGGAGGAGCCCAGCTCTGAAGCCAGATGTACAGCTCCAGAATAAAGCTAAAGAGCCACATGAGTTCTTTCCATCTTGACACGGAATGGCAGTCAGGATTTGTTATGTAATAGGTCATCAGAGACCTGTTTGGCGCTGAAGAGACGCTTCATCCTCTGCCAGTGTTCTCCTGGAGTGCTTTCCCACCCTACACTGCCAGTTAACAAGCAGTGGCAATGACTGAGACAAGGGGAACTCGGGATCACTCAGAATTCAGGGTTCCTCTCTCCTCCTCCCAGGGCTCGGTCTGGCCATGAGTCCCCAGGGGGTGATGAGGCAAACCCTGGTTCTGTGTGAGGGAGCCCAGGGTTCTCGGGAACGGGGCAGGTCACAGCCAAACCGACTGCTGACACCTTCAGCAGGCAGAGACTCTGCCCTCCCTGCCCGTGCCTCTCCAGAATGTGCTGCAAGAGGCTTTGCCAAACACCTTCACCTTCCCAGGCTCCTTGAGGGCCCAGCCCATGGGTTCTTTATCCCCTTCCCTGTGTGGATCCTTTATTCTTCCCTACACATTTTCTTGGAGGGCATTGCCAGAAGTCCCCTGCCCTNCCAAGGCCAGGCTGGATGGGGCTGGGAGCAGCCTGGGACAGTGGAAGGTGTCCCTGCCATGGCAGGGGTGGCACTGGATGGGCTTTAAGATCCCTCCCAGCCCAAACCAGTCTGGGATTCTGTGATTTTATACCAGAAGTCAGTACATTATCACTTACGTGGTGACTTTGTCAGCAATATTTACTGGCAATTCAGTAATTACTTTATTCCAAAATGATTATAAATCCAGCCTGTCAAATTAACCACTTGGAGTATTTTTCAATTCTCTTTTACAAATCCGTGTTCCTTTATCTTTGAACACAGAAACGGCGGCCGATTTTCCTGTCCCTTGCTGCCAGGGATGGCTCGGGACAGCCCAATTTACCCAATTTGGGGCTCTCCCGTCCCCTCCCCAGCCCTGGGAATCCCCGAGTCCGCCGCGAGAGGGAGGACGTGCCATGTGCCACGCTCAGATTCCACCCGGGAGCTCCCCGCTTGCAGGAGAGTTACACCCGTTTACATTAAGATTCTATTTTAAATCAGGGTAGCCAAAATCGGTGCAAGATGTTGGCTGACATTTGTAGTCGAGTGTAAGAATAGCTTATTTTGGGTTGCCATAAACACATCCCAAGCTGACATAAACTAAACTAAGAGCCTTTGCAAAGTGTTTATACCAGTTTCACTGGGCTGGTTGAAACCTCCGGGGGAGATTAACCAGTGGGACCTTTGTGTTTGGATAAACACTGAGCCTGAAATACACCAATTTAGCTCAGAGTGGGAATGAAAAATTCTGGTGTATCTCCAGAAGTAAACGGTGCTCTGCGTTCACCGGCAGCTTCACAGAAAGTCCCTCTTGAAGGAGAGACTCCTCATCTGCACTTGATTGTTTCTGTTCGAATATTTCGCATTAATTTTTGTCGCTGGTTCTGCTTCCAGACGATCTCTTACCACTGGGGCATTCTGTGAATGCAGCCACACGTCTGAGGACGAGGGAGGAAAGATGTTCTAGCGCTTGGCTGCTTGACAACTTCGCATTTAAAGCAAAATTTGTAGCAGAAAAAGTGTCCTGAGGGTTTGTTTCAAGGATGGTGCTGGTTTGTTTGCTCGGATGCGGGGGGAAGCCACTGTTTGGAGCGGTTCAGGTTTGAAATGTCTGGGTCTGCACAATATCTTGTGAATATTTTTTCCGTCCCTCGCTTCTCTCAGTTAAGATCACCTCGTTCCTCCCTCTCATACGCTTCCTCCTCGGCTCTGTAATCTCCATTGCCCCAAGGAAATGCAGCTGTCATGATGGTTCACAGATCAAAATTCAGCCTTTAATGTAGCTGAGGCTTGATCCATTAACCACTTTGAAGATTATGACCAAAGCCTTAAACTGGCATCTGAAATATGAGACTTCAGCAGGAGCTAATGAGGCCCAGGAAAGCTGCACAGCAGCTCTGCTGTCCCATCCAGGGAAACTGGGGAGGGACAAAAGCAGCCAGCACTGCAGCAGGAGGGGGCAGCGGGGCGGGGGACAGCCCCGGACATCCCAAGCAAGGTTAAAAATCAGTAATTTTAGAAGTAAGGAGGGAATTTTTGGCTACAATGTTAAACAGACGTAGAAGGGAGCAAAGTCTGCAGACGAGAGCGACGTGGCCGTGCTCAGATTGCCAAGCCAGGCAGCAGCACCCAGCGATCAGGAGTTACTGGGAGCAGTGAAAACGCAGGGAGGGGCTGTCCTGGAAGCAGAAGGGATGCACGGTGGGATTCCCAGGATGCACAGGAGGAAGGCTCTGGTGGTGTCAATGGCAATAATCCAATTTCTATGCCCTGGGTCCTGTCAGCTGGGAGGGAATGGAGGGAAATAACCCAGCCTGAGCTGGGATCTAGCACTGACAGCCCCGTGCTCGGATCTGTGAGTTTCTTGAGTGGAGAAAGAGTTCCAGTACTTAAAACTCCTGTTAAAAATAAGCTGTACCCTCACATTGACCAGCACAGCCCTAGAGAGCTGAAGATGAACCGACAGTTTTCCTGAGCTGCAGGAGAAAATGAGTGAGAAGGAGCCCTCCACAGCATCAATCAAACAGGATTCCTTTCACATCAGCATGGAGGGAGCTGCTAAGATCAAGGATCGACCAGAAATAGTCCAATAAGTTTCCACTGAATCAAGATTTTCTGATGGAAAACTCGGAATATTTCGTGATTCTGTCCTGTCTGGGAAAGTTTCAGCATCTCAGATTGTTACACTGAAAGTAGCACTTACCATTTGTCCATCCCATGAATACCAAATGCTCACAATTGCTGCTTTTTCAAGTTTATCATCATTCGAAATATGATCCTGCTGTGACCCACTGGAGCAGAGCAAATGGCAGAAAATGTAAATTGACAAAACTTGGAGATTTAGGCATGAGAATTATTCCATTCAGTGTATACTTCAGGTCCCCATTACAAAAAATAATTTATTGTTTTGTTTTCCAATACTCACTTCTACTTGTGCAAAGGCAAAGTCAAGCCACTACAGCTTGGTTGTGCTCTTCTGTTCTACACAGCACCAGCTGAGTGAACGTATTTCCATCTGAATATTAAAGAAGACAGCCTAAAAAAAAAAGATAATTAGTCAAAGTTTTTTGTTTTCAGCAGGTAATGTATTCACGAACAAGCAAATTTTAGCAGCCAACACAGTGAAAATGGAGATGGCCTTGTTCATACAACTAATCCTAAATTATTCTTCAGCCTTTCCTGAGTCAGGCAGGATTCAAAAAACAACGTGTCTGAGGCGGCAGGTCCTCACCCAACTGATAATGAGCAATATTTTGGTGATAGGAGGAGCACTGGGCCTGAGTTTCAAGGAATTTCTTTCCAGTTCTGTGCCCTAATCTGGGCAACCCTCTAGATGAACTCTAGATTCCCCGGTCGTAGTGAACGAACTACTCCCAGCAGAGTCAGTTCCCAGCAGGTTGTCAGTGCCAGAACAATTACATCACATCCAGGCACTCTGCAGCCTCCTGTGCAGGGGACAGCTCCCACATCACTTCCAAGAAATGAGACTCCAGTTCGGAATTGGAAATTAACTGCTCGCTGCTGGCACCTTTGGTTTGAGCAGGTGTTTGTTTGGTTTCATTGTTTGGAGCTCACTGCTGGGTCAGGTTTGACTCCCGGTGCCTGGGAAGCAGAATGTGAAATGCAGCTCGATTTTGCATAGCGGCTTTCGGGTTTTTTTCACTTCCTTAGTGGCTGAGGTTCAGGTAAAAGGTGTAAATGTTTGTGTCCTTTCCCAGGGTCATCACAAAAACACATCCTTCGGGTCACGGACTCGACAGCCCAAGGTGCACAAATGCCTTTGAAAGACCAGCATCTGTGTCCCTGAAGCAGCACAGCCGTGGCACTGGATCCCTCCCACAGGCTCCAAAACCGTCCCAAAACGTGGAGTCCCCGTTCCATGGGCAGCTGTGCAAACTAATGAACCGCAGCGCTTCACATCCCCAGATGCGAGCCCAGATGCAGCCTGCGGTCGAAGGATTGCAAGCACTTGGCTGCAGGAGCTCCCACGTGTTCTCTGTGTCCTCGCAGTTGGAATTTTTCAGTCTAGAGCCATGCCACGCCAGCTCCAGCACTCCCTCACTAGCAGTGAACTCGGCAATGGGGAATGGGGCTGCTTTGCTCTTGTTTGCTCAAGAATTAACGAACCTTTGTGATCCGGGATTCGGATAAAGTAGAGAAAGAGCCGCTGAAAGAGTGACTGAGTGGCTTCAGGCACTGAACCCTTTAACCCCTCCATCCCACACTGCCACAGCCATTATCACCTTTACCCACAGAGGGTAGGGTAAAGGCCAGCAGAGGAATTTGCTGCTGCTTGTCTGCAGCTGCAGAGACCTTCTCGCATGCCCCCGTGCTCCTCCACCTCTGCAGGTATTTTTTTTTCCTAGCTGCCCGCAGATATTTTGCAGGAGAATTTCCTGCAGGGCAGCGGGGAAGTTGTTGTTAACTCTTTCCAGGCCAGTCTGTAATCTGGAAGCCGGCCAGAAACCTCGGACTAATACCAGCACGTCAGTGTTTTGTTCAGGAGCTGTGACCACCAAACCCTCTGCAGCATCAAACAAGGCCCTTGGCATCCCGGATGCTCTCTGGGAGAGTGTCGCAGCTGAGGCGGACACGTGACACACACTAATTCTAACATAAAGTGCAGGCAAAAAGCGTTTATTCCAAGAGCCAGTGCCATATATATACACTTTTGTATGTTTATCATTCGTGTCAGTTGTCCATTGGTTGCTCAACTACTACAGTAGATCCATTGGCTGTTTTAACTACACCATAGTATTATTAGTTATCTACAACACAGACATCCCAAGAATACAAACAAAATGCCAGCTGCAGCCTTGTTGCTGTTTACTCCCTCTATTGTTTTGAATTTCTTGCTTCTCTCGACTAGATTTCTCGCAGGTAGAAACGGACTGTGCTGAGACCAATGTCAGACTCAGACTCAGACAGGCTTGCTGACCTGCTGTTAATTCCCACAGGAGAACACTTGGGAAGCTGGCTGCTGCTTTGAGCCGTGAGGAGAGAGGGCAGGATTTACCCTCCCTGCTGCCCTGGCTGAGCTCAAGTCTGAAACTTTGCCATCTCTAATCACCTTCAGGCGTGTCTTCCAAAGCCTGTGCGGGCTGAGGGGAAGCGGCTCTCGGTGGCTCTCGGCTCACCAGGACTGGCTGGGGTTGCCTCGGGAGGCTTTGTCCCAGCTCTCTTGGGGTCGGTGCGGCCGTGGCACGAAGCCCTGGGGATCGGAGGGCACAATTTCCCAGCGCCAGCCCTGCTGCTCTGCTCGTCTGCACAGACCAGCCCCTGCCCCTGTGAACCAAAGAGCTCCTCCTTCCTCAAGGTGGTGCAGAAGCTCTCCCCTCCGGGTATCCCTGCAGGCGTGCGAGGAAGGGGCAGGGGAGAAACACGAATGACCCCGAAACGCACGGGCTGAGCGTGCGAAAATCAGTGGCTTCGTGAAGGTCACGTTGCTGTGCCTGGCTCTGGCTGTGAGCACTTCCCCCTGCAAGGTAAACCTCAGCCGTGGCTGGTGTTTGCTCTTTGCATGCACCGCAGAGCGCACGGGGTGCGGAGCGCGGAGCGCGCACGGATGCAGGAGCGCCTCTCACGGAAGGGCTTTCCTGGTTTGATGCTGCGCTAAGGTGAAAGCTTCGCTCTGCTGTGGTAGCTGAAAAGCCCCAGGCTCTGTGGCTTTGCGAGGGATTCTCTGGCTGTGAATCAGTGCGAGAAGCACCGTGCTGAGGTGTCACGGGTGGTTGTGGGGGTCTGAGGCGACTGCACAGTTAGAATATCCGACTCCCCCCCCAAAAATAGAGTTCTTATTGTTACTAAGTGGTTAAATTCTTGGAGCTGAAATTTAACCGCTGTTTTCATTTTGACCGGAGTTTCAAAGTCCTGCACAGAGCAAACGTCCTGAGCCTGTGGAGCCCTCTGCAGAGGTTGGAGCGAGCCCCGTGAGGAGCCGGGCTCCAGCAGCAGAAACTCGAGCACTTGCTGCCAGCTGATAACAGGAGACGGAGCCCAGGCACTCCTCCCACCCTGCCACATAAAACAAGCCCTGAACATCAAGGATCCAGTTTCAACCACAAAGCACCGAGTCCTTATCAGCACCAAGGAGTGTCTTTGTTCTCCTGCTGGCTCTTGACCTGCATCAGGAAGGCAAATAGGCTGGAGAGCTGCCTTTCCTGTGTCTGAGGCATGAATGAGCTGCTGGGGAAGTCTGAAGTCCTTGTTCCAGCACAAGGTTTTCAAAACCCCAGCTCTGTCTGTCTTTCCTGCTGCCCCGTGCACTTGGGGTGCCCAGTTTGCCGTGCTGATAAGGGGAACATCCAATTCTCTATTATTTGATAAATTAGGGCACCACGGAGAATTCATCCATGGGCACGGCCTGGTAGAGAGACCAAACCCCAGATTTCTGTCCCACAAATCCTCATTGTAACTCGGGTGTAACTACTGACTGGGAGCACGCTGGGATCCTCTGTCGCTGTTGCCTCTGCCGAGCTGCTCAATTGCTCTCAGAGCAGTTTGTGAAGCCTAACAGCTCAATGCTTCCTGCTGCACTCCTGAACTCCTGACAGCCCAGCTCACCCCAAACTCTCAGAATCATCAGAATTATTCCGGTCATCAGTTTTTTACGAGGTAAGGAAAAAAAAAAAAAAAGAAAGAGTTCTTCTCCTCCAAAATGATATTACTTCTGCATCGTTTTCAGGCTCAGCCCTGTCCCAGATGTACAAAAAAAAATCCAGTTTTCTATTTAGCAATGTGGTGTGATTGCTCTCTTCTAAAAAAGACAGAGGCTGGTGATAGTTCTCGGTGATGTAATGGCCATAGGGGAGTTCACTCCCCTGCTCAGATTTGGTTCCTGGTTTCCAGTGTCTCCTCTATAAAGCAATTTATGTTACATGGAGAATCCAAGGGCGTGGGCGCCTGTGTGAGAAAGGCAAACAAAATGTTAACTATTGCATCATCCTCGAGTATCCAAGTGGCCAGGTACAGCAATTGCTGTAAGAAATCCGGGATTTGGTTAAAGTTATTTTACTTTTAATTTTGTTGAGTATTAACCTACAAGAATGAGGGCAGAGGGTGTATTTTAGTCAATAGGGTTTGCAGTTTAGTCTGTCAGGAGATAAGAGATGTAAAAAGAGACCAGGTAGGGTGGCCTACTTCGATTCTGAAAAGGAATCACTTCTTTAAGCACTGTAATAAACCATCTAAAAGGAATTTATTTCCCCATTTTAGTAGTGACATCATTAACTGCAGGCAGGGTTCTGATTTGCTGCAGACATCCACACTGGTACCTGCACTTCTGAAAGCACTGGCCTTCTTCTGAGCTGCACAAACAACCAGAAATCAGACCCCAAAACAGAAAGAAACCAAGTAAAAACACTGGAACAACACTCGAGAAGCAAGCCCAAGTCAGTAGCAGAGTGGTGTTGGTAGGAACCTGAGCTCCTTGAAAATATTCTTTGTATAAATAGTGCTTTTTTCATTAGTGAACTCATTCAGGTAATTTCCCTGCACACAAAAAATTAGGTCAAAAGTAGTACAAAGTGCATTTATTAATGAAAGTTCAGTTTATGGATATGTCCAGACCGTGATGCACAAAAAATGAGGGGTACACTTCTCTCCCTGTTTAAGGAAACATTTAGGAAAGCAGATATTGAAGCATTTTGGCTGATGGCACCAGTGCCAGGCACATTGTCAGCTGTGATCTGGAGCTGCCTGTACAAAACTTGTCAGTGAAAACCATGGATTGAGCAGAACAGCTCAGAGAGCTGGAGCTGCTCAGCACTTGAGACATGAGCAATTTTTCTCTCCCAGTGAAACGAGAGAGAGGAGATCACAGCCTCCCCAGTCTAAAGTGAAATCCTCACACTGAAGGAATTAATGTAAAATGCTTTGGCTCTGCTGACCCTGGCACACTCTGTACTCATCAAAAAAGAGAGACAAGATCTGCCATAAAGCAACTTAAATAAAAATGAGAGTCCACTTCTTTCCTGAGAGACACCAAATGCAGATCCTGCAAATCAGACTGTGTGGGATAATTAAAATTGCTCCCTCTGAAGGTACAGGACTCAATAAAAGCCTTTGGATTTGGGCTTGAATTATCCATGCCTTCCACAATTATCTCAGTATCACTGGGTTTAAGCCCTGCCTTCTGCCCAGTGCAGATCCCCAGATGAGCAGTTTCTACCATGTCCAAACAATAAATAACAGATCAGCAGAGCAAAGAGCAAGGTGCCTGCAGGGACACATCAGGGCAGGCAGGAAACAATCTCTTTTTAGGTATTGGTTGTAAAGGAGCTGCTTATGGGGGGCAGCTACATAGATTAGGGTTGGAATAACATACCCTCGCACTGGAGAACGCAGCAGGGTTCCTGTTTACCCCCCTGCACAGGACTCTCTGTCTGCTTTACAAATATTTACATGGCAGGAGCTTAGGGCTTCTTGTGTGTCCTGCACTCAGGGACTCCCTCGTCCGTATTTCTCGCTGAGGGAAATGCGAAGAGTGGATGAATGATGACCAGAAGTGGTACCTCAGTCCTGACACCATCAGCACCCCCCTTGCTCCCCATAACTGCCTCAGGCTGCACATCCTGGAGCGCCCGGCTGCACTCCCTGCCCAGCACAAACCCTTCTGCACCACCCGCCCCTGGAGAAGCACTGCCCTGCACGTGCCGAGCTCCGTGTGGACACAGAGCACACTCACAACCACTTCTAGCAAGGAAATGTAGTAAATGGGTTGTAATATATCTCCCCCCTGCCCAAATCACACTTTGGGTCTCAGCGTTAAAAGGGATTGTATTGCGGCCATCCATGGAATTTCTCGTGGAAGATTCTCGTGGAATATTCTTCCCAAGCAGGGCAGAGCCCAGTGTGGTGTCCTGCATTTTCTGTTCCGCTGCTCAAATCTGCTTTGGAGCCAGTCCAGAGGAGGCCAAGCTGATCCAAGGGCTGGAGCAGCTCTGCTGTGGGGAAAGGCTGAGGGAGCTGGGATTGCTCAGCCTGGAGAAGAGAAGCTTTGGGGTGACCTCAGTGTGGTGTTCCAGTGCCTGAAGGGACGATGGGGCAAGACTTTACCAGGGCCTGGAGGGACAGGACGAAGGAGAACAGGTTTAAATTGAAAGGGAGGAGGTTGAGTTTGGATACTGGGGAGAAATCCTCCCTTCTGAGGGTGGGGAGGCCCTGGCACAGCGTGCCCAGAGAAGCTGTGGCTGCCCCTGGATCCCTGGCAGCATCCCAGGCCAGGCTGGACAGGTCTGTGCTCACCTCTTGGATCTCCTTAGTGCTGGGTAGTCCAGAGCTGCTCCCAGTTGCCCAGGGACCAGCCCCCTCTCTGCACTCACTGGACTTTCTGCCTCGAGCCCCTTCTCCAAGCCCTGTGGACCAAGCCAAGAGATTTCTGAGGCAGTTGTAATATTCCAGAGCTCTCTGCCAACTGCTGTGTCAGCTCTCACTGCCTGGCCAGAATCTGGGTGCACTCAGAGCGTCAGACACCAGAAAAATCAAAGAGCAGCTCAGAAATTCCCTTAACGAATCACCATTACTGTTCCACCACTTAAAAAAGAAAAAGGAGCAAGGCAACGGGACGTGGGCAAATTGCCAGTTTTTGACTCATCATTGAGCCTGAATCTGAAGCACTTTCAAGGAGGTGTCTCAGGCTGCCAGCCAGCAGCAGGGAGAGAAAGTGAAGGCTTTGGGTCACTTCAGGAAAAATCTGGATGAGAAGAACAATTCTATGGAAAATCTGCATCAACATGAAAGAATAGCAAGTTTTCCACTTGGGTTGTGCTTGATGTGATGAGACACTGCAGCATCACAGTGGCAACAGCAGCTCCTGAACTCTGATACTCAGCACTGAGGGTAGATAATGTCACTTTTCTTGTGGTTCCTTTTAGGAGTTTGCTAACTGGGACACAGAAAATGATGGGTTCATGAGGAATGAGCAGGGCCGAGGAGAACCAAGAGGAAATGTGATCCAAAGAGTACCTGAAAAGTGAGAGGATGAGGACACAGGAGGTGACACGAGGTGTGTTTTTACAGTCCCTTCCCAGTTTGTGCCGCAGCAGAGCACTGAAGGCAGAACCCTTCCTGCCTCTGTGTGAGGTGGCATCAGGGACAGCTGGCAGAACTGCTCCCAGTAAGGTGAGCAGATATGAAATACTCAATGCCATCCTTGCCAAAGAAACACGCTCAGGGTACTTAATTTGCCCACACTGGTTTTAAATATACCAGGACTAATAAAAAAAACCAACCCATAACCTTCCTTATGCAGTGGAGAAAGCTGACAGGTCACAGTTGCTCCGTTAAGATCCCTGCTTTCATTTGTTTTACTCTGCACTCGTTACTCGGGAAAGGACAGAGAAGCTGCCTTGTAAAAAATCTCATTTTCAGGCAGTGTCAGTGTCGCGCACACTCTGTGTGTGCGGTGCTCTGGCAGCCCAGCATTCCTCCCTCTCCAAGCTGTTCCCCGGCGAGCCCGGTGCTTTCTGTTTTCCTTGCTTTACCCTCTCTCCCGGCAGCAAACACCGCGCCCTGCTGAAGCCCAGCCAAACAGCGCAGCGCGGAGCGAGAGCAGGAGCGGAGCGCTCCCAGCTCTGGGGACTTTATTCCCTGGAGGCTGCAGCAGGAGCAGCGAGCTGCGCACGGCATGGGCAGGCTGAACACCCCTCTCCAGTCCGGGCCCTGCTGCTGACTCGCCGTGTCACCTTTGGGAAATAAAATTCCTCCCCACGCTCGTGGTTTGCAGCCTCGGAGCGCTCACGCTCTGCTGTAGACACTGCTGTTGCCGTGGTTACAGCTCCTGGAACGGGCGGGATGAGCAGTTTGTCCATCCGATAAACTGGCAATCCTTCGCTTCGTTCTCTGCCACAGAAAACTAGAGAGTAAGTTCAGGCAAGGTGATCCAGCAAGGTTTGTTCCAGCTGTGCGGTGAGGAAGGGGAGGGTGAGGACCTGGCAGCTGCTCGCCCAGGGCTGGGTGGGAGATGCGGCCCTGATTTCCCCGGGAGCTGCAGTTCTGTGTGCGTGTGTCAAACGAGCCCTCATCCCTTGGAAAAAGGGACCTGGGAGATGCCTATTCCCATTTACCCACCCAAGCCAACCTCGCCCACAGCAGCCCTTCCCGAAGGCAGCCCGCTTTGTGCGAGCCTGGCCTGTTCCCAGCTCTCCGCAGTGAAATACCTCGGGCTTTTCCATAAACTCCTGCTTTTGGGAGCCTGCTCACACACATCTGCTGCGGGACAGACCTCCGTGCATCTTCGATTTCTGTTTGCTCACCCCTAAGCTCTCCCAGCTCTCGGCTCCGCGCTGATGAGCTCCCCGCGCCTCCTTCCCCGATGGGGATGGATGCAGGATTCGGGCTCCCTGCTCCTGCCCGCTGCCAGGGTTTGCGCTCTCGCAGCGCGCTGATCGTGGCTGCAATTCCAGCCTCGCAGGGACTCGGCATCCAGTTACATTCGCTGGCGTCAAGCAGGCTCCGCGGACCGCTGCGAAATACTGCGGCTAAAAATAAAAGAATCGAAAAGTACAAACCCGACGGGAGCGGGATATTGAAATTCCAGGAAAACCGTAGGAAAGGGGGGAAGAGGCTCGCGAGCGGCCCCGGGGGAAAACACCAACATTACGGGGCGGTTTAAATTAAGCCTCTGGGTTTGCCTTTTTTTAGCCCTGTCGCCCATGTGACCCTGCAGGGCTCAGCCTGTGGGTCCAGGTATTTGTGCTCACACAAAGAATGCATTGGAGCCTTTGGGAAAGCAGAGCCATTCCCGGTGTCTCCGCTCTCCCCGAGAGCTGCTAACCCCAGGTGCAGCAGTCCCAGCCGGCTCCCTTTGGATTTTCGTCGGATCCAAACCTCCTGGGATGGTGCCCGTGGGCTGGCTGGGTGTGGGAACACGGTTCTGGTGAGTGCCAGGGGGGCCGGGTGGGGGCAGTGGGGTTTTCACAGCTTTGAATTGTCTGGAAGACTAATAATGGATCTGTGAATCCAGGCTAAAGGGTCAGGATTAAATACTTGCTGAACCTGCTTCCAAAGGTTAAATTAATTAGTTTGCAATCAGATGGAAAAGCCCCTGTGCTGTTCCGAAGGGGAGGTCTATGGATTTTGTAGGAACGATTTGGTGGAAATTTCCACATTTTCCCTAAGGAAAAATCATAATCCGGTAATCTTTGAAATTGTCATTTTCTATTTAAACACTAGAGCAGCACGGGGATTAATCTTCTCCGGGTACAAAGTTGCATTTTGAAGCGTGGCCGCCCTTTCCTGGAGCAGCACCGTTCCATCCCGGGCTTCCAGACTGCCTGCCTTTGACTCGTTTGCAAAAATCCCTTCTAGATTTAATCGAAGCCTCTTCGCAGGAGGCTTTATTTCTGCCTCTCTTTTTTTTTTTGATGCTTTGAAACGGAACCCGCGAGGAGCGTGAAAGTGAGGTTTAAAAGCAGCAGCGTGTTTGCATAGCAGTGAATTACATCCCCACCGTCGCGGGGCTCCGATAGTCCGTGCGCACCGGGAGCTCCTTGCATGTAGGTCAGGAGTTTCCAAGTGATGGCTGAGATTAATGTGCATTAAAGCCTGCGTTTTCCAAGTGTGCCACAGTTTAACCCCGGCCCTCCTTAGCGTTTTGTGAGCGCCGGGAAGTTCTGCTGCTCCACACGGAGCCGACAGCTCCGGGATTGCGAAGTCTCGCGTGCAGCTCAGGCTCCTGCAGGGGATGCAGCAGTGGGGCCCAGCGCCTTGCCCTGTCGTGCAATTTTGAGATTCGCTTTGGTTCTTCGCCTTAGCAACAGCAGCTCACGCTGTGCTTTCTGCAGGAGCCTGGAGGTGATCTCCTGCCCGCCTCAGGCCGGTGTTTAGGTCTGCACAGATGGTTTTCATGGAGTCACAGAACATCCCGAGCCAGGAGGGACCCACAGGAACATCAGCCCAACCCCTGTCCCTGCGCAGACACCCCAAATCCCACCCTGTGCATCCCCGGGAGCGCCGGGCGTGATCCCCTCTAGCACTTGGATGCACGGTGTAAAACGGGTGTCACGTTCTCAGGCAGCTTCCGAACCTGCCCCGCTGTCTCTGTGAGCTCCGTGCTGCTCCATCTGTTACTCAGGAGCTTCCCTTTTGGCCGAAGCTCTGTTTCACAGCAGTCAGCTCAGTTTCTGTTCGAAGAGTTGCCTGGTACAACCCCGGTGTCTCCACATTCGTTGTCCAGCAGCAGGTGCTGGGAACAGCTTCAGGGTGTGCCCAGGGTGCAGCCAGAGCCACCAACACCCTCTGGTTATTGCACAGAAAAACCCCACTCCTACCTGAAAATCTGCAGTGCTTACTGACCTCATACCAGCCCTGTGTTGATGTATTTTCAGCTCCCCTCACCTCTCCAGCAGAACTAGAATTAGCCCTCCAAAGACGTGGGCCAGACTCGCTTTTACTACTTCCTGAAGTCATTAATTAAGGTAGCAGCTAATTTTGTACAGGATCCTTTGTTTTTTGCTGTGGTTTACGGAATGGAGCAAGCTGGATGTGTTGCATCTTGAGTGTTACTGAGGCTGGAAAGCAGCCAGGACAACCAGGGAGCAAAACTTCCAGGCAGTTTTCCATATCTGCAGTAAAACTCGAGTCTGCAGCAAAGTTATCTGAGGAATTCAGGCTGCGAACAGCAAATGGAAAGGGAATGACACAGATGTAAGGAAAGAAAAAAAAAAAAAAAACCAAAGTGAGGCATTTTATGATTTTGGACAGTTTCCTGCAGTTATATCACTGCATTGCTATTATTCCTCAGCAAAATCAGAGTCAACAGATTGCACTTGGAGCTGCAGCTCCACTCCCCTTCTCATTCTCTGGCAGCCTGGGGAAATCCAAGGGGCTGAGAGAGGTGGATCAGAGGGGATTCCCCACCCTTGCCCGTTCACACTGTGGTGAAACAGCCAAGGACCAGAATGTAGTGGATATTTCCCAGGATTTTAATCACTTTGTGCCTCATCTTTGGCACAGTTTGTTGAGTATTCCGTGCTTTTTTTAAGAACAAGGAGGCTGAGCTTGCTGTGTTGCGAATGTCAGAGCACATTTCAAGGGGGAAAAACCCCCCCCTTGCTCCACGAGCAGCCAGACTAAAGCAGTTTCACCACAGATCTGTAGGGTCTCGTCCCTAAAGCACCTCAGCTCCCCACTGTGATAAATAAGGATGTCTGAGCTGTGGTTCTCATTCCAGAGGGCAAACCCCTCTCATCCCTAATTCAGCCTCAGGTGCGTGGGCACTGGGAGCCGGCTGCATGAACAGGATATTTGGTGCCTGAGCTCTGTCTTTCCTTCAGCTGAGGAATGAACATGGTTCCTTTTTCTGCCTTCAGTTGCTTGGCTTCCAAGAAACCTTAGAAAATTAATTATTTTTGAGGCCTTGACTCATGTGCCAAATATGTACGAAATTTGGAGCAAGAGATAGACTGAACCATTACATAAGCTTCCTCTCCTTAGGAAAGCAACCTAATCAAGCTCTTTCCATGAAAGCTCCCCACCCAAAGGACTGGGAATGGAGGGTTTTTTTACAAACACAGACCTGTGCCAAACAAGAGCCATCAGAACCCCCTCACCCTGTGTCCTTTTTCTTGGCAGAGACACCTGCTTGTGTTGGACAACGGAGCACACTTTGTCCTCTGTTTTGAAAGAGGAGTTTACAAGTTAAATGTCTTGTTGAGTTATATCCCCAACCCAAATCCTTAACAAACTACCCTCAGTCAGGCTGGGGGAGAAAGAATAACAAAATGGAAGCGTGCTAAGGTTTTGTTGCTGCTGTGTTTTCCCCTCTAAGCTCCACAGCCACCCTGTATTTCCCTTCCCTGACAGGTATCCCGTGCTGCCTCAAAACCTGAAGCAAAAAAGGTTGGGATGAGTATTTTGGGCATTGTATGTTGGATTGAGGTTGTTGGCTCCCTGCCCTGCATACCCTGGTGAAGTCAGCACTCCCTCAGCTCCTGCTGTACTTGATGTGGTCGCTGCCTCCTTCATTTCTGAAGCCCAAATGTGACATTTTTCCCGGGTTTTTTTTTTGCATGTTCCTCTGGTTTGGATCGTGCCACGTGCTGGGGTGCCCCGTGCTCCTTCCTCTGTCTGGGGGAACATGAGAATATTGGTGTTCCTTTCCTCCTAAGCACAGAGGTACCACACCCCTCCTGGGAAAGCCCAGTGGGGTGGTGGTGCTGGAGAAAGCCCCGGAGAGGAGCAGAGCTGCCAGCAAAGCCCAGGGATGGAGCAGCATTCACTCCAGAGTGAGCTGTGCTCCCTCTGCCACTGCTCTGATCCTTGCACAAAACCCCGTGTTGGTTACACAGTTCTCCCCCAAAAGATGTGCTGGGCTTATTGATTTTGAATCACAGCGCCCTGGATGTTTAATTAAATACTTCTTCATTTTGATACTCAGGATGATATTAACTTTCACAATCAATTGAACACTGGCAGATTCAGTTTGACACTCAGGTTTCACACTTGCTCACTTTGATCCCACAAGGTGTCCAGAAGTCCCTGCCTAAAGATCCTCATGCCTGAGGGTCCCAAGCTTCCCTCCTTTGAATATTTTCGACCAGGAATCACTCTTTCTCCTTGCCTCAAATATTTTGTTACCCTGGAGTGTATCAGCAGGAAGTGCATCAGGGGGCCAAGAGAGAAACCTTCTTTGGAGGCTGCAGAGAAAGGTGCCAGAATTCTGTCACAAGGTTTTACTCTATTCTGTCCTGTCCCCTTATTCACTTGCAGTGCAAGAAGAAAGTAAAATAGTCCCCTAAAGAATGTGGACTTTTACACAGCATACATCCCTCTGGTGCCCAAACGCTCTGGTATGTGAAAAGATTGTTTGCTTAAGAAAAGGAAAACAAAAAAAAATGCAAAGTTTTGGCAAGCCCTGGCTTCACATGCCCCAAACCCCGGGTAGGCACCTGCACAAATACTGTTTGCACACAAATAAAACTGTGTACACGGAGGTGGAGGAGGAAAAGAAAAAGTCTAAAAGCTGAACCACTCTGTGGGAGCCAAGCCCCTGCTCTCCACCCCTTACAGTGTGTAGCCACTGAAATAATCACTGAAGGGGCTGTGTTAAAGGAAAAAAGGGAATAAACGTTTTTGCTAAGTGCTCTCTTCCTATTTTCCACACCTGCCACACCTTTATATTATCAACTATCAATTTATATGAAAAATGTCCCTTGATGCTATTGCTCTGTGCCCCTTTGATTGTGATGATCTGCTCCAAGTGCCACCTTTCTGAATCCTGCACCTCCAAATGTGAGTGTTTGCACACTCAGCAGAGACATTCTGTCTTCAAAAGGCACTTTTTTATTCTCCTGGTTTCAATTACACACTAAATACTGAGATTATAAAAAGGTATGATCTCACTGCTGAAGTGTCTCCAACCACCAGTGGACTGAAAAAGTGAATTTCAGTGGACTGAAATTGTTCTTCTTATTCAACAAACAAAATGCAGCCTTTCAGAGCTCCTTTGAACATGGCTGTGGGACTCTTAATTCAATATTGGTAGCTTGTACACCCATCTTGTGCTGGATTTTAAAAAAGGCCACGAAATGAAATATATTGGCTGTGTTAGCAGAGGTGTGGTGGCCCCTCTTCTCTGCTCCAGCAACAAGACACAGGGTGTCCAGGTCAGGAGGGAAAATTATTGAGAAACTGGGAATTTCTGGTGCTTGTCCTGTCCACAGTCACTGCTGGGCAAATGGCGACAAGAGAGCATCCAAGAAAAATGTATTTCCCAAATCTTCGGGCCAGTACCTGTGGGCAGAGACTGAGTAAATTCCATTAGCAGGAATTCCTGAGCTGTTCCTACATCATCAGCATCAAACCTCTGCAGATGCTGCCCTGGAGTTGCACAGGGAGGGTGCACAAACACTCCCACAAAGCCTCCCTGCGTGGAAGCAGCTCTGCTTTAATATTGTTACATCCAGGGGTCAGTAAAACTCACTGGAGTCACGTCCAGCAGAAAAAACATGGAGAATTAGGGAATATGAATATATTATTTACATTAAAGCTGCTTTCTAGGTTGACATTCATAATCACTGTTGCTTCAACTTGATCTGCCCGTACAAAACCTGGCAGGGCCGTTTTGTGATCGCATCTTCTCCTGCAATGCAGCAGAAATTGTCAGCACTCAACTGCAAAAAGAATCCTCACGTATCTGGTTTGAAGCAGGCACAGGGATAATACAAAACATTCAGATTCCCCCGTGCTCCTGTAATTCCCCTGCTCAGAGTCCCATAAATTATCACTTGATGGGCCTTTAAGATTCTGCCTCGGTGGAATTTATTGGGCGATATCAAAAGCAAGCAAACAAGGCAAGAATGAAACCCAGCTTCCAGTCTGAGGGAAGTGTTCAATGCTGAATTGTCCCCAGAAGCTGCAACTGCTTTCTAGCAGGAAGCAAAAGATGCTAAATCTCTTTCAGAAGCAGGAATTAGTCATCCACAGATCAAACTCTATTCAGATGCAAAGACCTCTCATCAATAAATTGCAGCTGCCTGAAAATAACTGCAAACCAGTGGAGAACGCTTGGGTGTGTTTGTCAAGTTAATTACTCATGGAAAATTGCATCTGCTGGATGGCACTGATGGAGCTCCTGATTTTCAAAGGTTTCCTTGGCCTGCAGAGTGATTACTCGAAAAGTGCTTCTTCAGAAAGAGAACTCATCAAGGATCTTTTGACAAAACGCTTTTTCATCGGAAAATGAGATTCACGCCCAAAAGTTCCGCATGGAAACCAATTTATTTTGGTGAAGCTTTTGTCAGGGAAGGTCTCGGAGTTCGAATGCAAAGTTTCTGGTTCAGATGAGCCTTCCCTTCATTGCAAATTATCACATAGTCTGGGCCAAGAGCTTGGAACAAAGAAGCTCCAGGATTTTGCTCCTATTTTTGTGTGTTTATACAAAGTAAATCAGTTCCATCAGGAGAAAGACAGGGGAAAAAAAAAAAAAAGAAAAAGAGAGAAAAACCAGCCACCAGAGCTGGGTTTGGGTATCACACTTGGTTCTGGCAGAACCTGAGGGCTTGGCACGTACAAAAGAGACTTTACCCCTAACTTTTGTGGTGTTTTGTTGACAGGTTTCAGAAGTGGTCTTGGCTGTATCCTGTAAAACTGCTCAGCCTCTCCCAGCACTATCCCCTTTCGTATTGGGTAGAATCTAAAAGGCCATTTTCCTCCCTCTCTCATTGTCTTCCCCTCGTGGTCTCCTGGAGACATCACTGGAAAGCAGAGATTAAACCTTCTTTTGTAGTTTTGGCGGCTAGCATTGTGTGTAGGCCCTCAGTGATGAGCAGCTGGAGAACACCTTCAGCTATAAATCTGGTGCTGGGATTACAGAACTAACCTCAAAAAGCACAGGCTGCATCCCGAAATATCCTGAGGAAGAAAACTTCCACCACAGCAACAACAAACCCAAGCAAAACGTACAGAGTTGGGTGTGTATCTATTTATTGGATTATCTGGAGTCTCCTAAATTCATGGAATGCCATTTGCCTTGGGGAGCAGGCACTTCTAAAGGTGCCTGGTAAAGAAAAAAAGGCTGCCAGTGCCCCCTCAGCTGCAGTTCCACCACCTCTCCCCTGGTGACATCCCCCAGCAATCCTTGTGGGATCCAGCTCTCGTTTGCTGTCCTGATTTATGAATGGCATTCCTGTTCCCTGGGGAGAAGGAGATGAGGACTGGCCTGGACTCTGGGCTACTTCCTGCTTCTCTTTTGCTGTGAGGGCTGCATCCCTGATTCTGCTTCCCACTTAACCTCAGCTGAAAGAAAATCACACTGGGTGCTGAAGGAGAGGAAGAAAGGTCCAGCTGCCTTGTGAAGTCATGCCCTGGATGCTGCACCCCAGGAGATGGGAAGAGCAGATGGTCAAAGGGCTGGACATGATGAGAGAGCTGGAGCTGCTGGATTTCCAGGAGAATGGCTGGACCACAGGACAGAATCATCCTCTGCCTGGTAAAATCATGAGGAACAACCACACTGCTCTGTCAGAGTTCAAAGGGATTGGTCAGGGACCATCTGTTCCTCAAGGCAGGCCACGATGGTATCACGGATGAGCCACACTCCCGAGGATCCAGGGGAGAATTCCCCTGAGCAGGATCAAACACTGAGTTGTTGTTTATGACTGGCTTCGGGAGATCAGAGCTTGATGCAAACAAAAACTTGGATGTGGCCAGAGAATTCAAGGTAAATTCCATGTAACTTTTTATTTTCAGCTTGCCACTAGAAATCTCCATCCACGTTCAGAAACAGATTTGGAAGCAATACTGCTTGGAATTCTTCAGATCTCCTGGAATGTTGTACATCAACGGTGTTTAATTGTCCTTCCCATTAAGGATTAGAAGAGTCAAAGTAAAATAAAACTTTAGGACAGCTTGGAACTGAAGTGGCCATCACCTTTATTCTCTAGGAACTTGCTGCTGTGGGATGGCATTTTCAGACACTTACAATTTGGAACCAAACAGCCTCTCTCAAAAAATGTCAGGGGGGCAGCTGTAACTACTGCAACATCATTTCTTTTAGAGGCCATGGGGAAAACAGGGCTGCTAGCCAGGGCAGTGCAGTGTTCGTAACGTTTTAATGCCACTCAGTGTGCTGAGAAGTGAGTAACTCTCAGTTTGGGTTCTGTTTATGTTTTGGACAGCAAAAGCAGACTGTTTATGCTGCAAGCATGTTGGTGAAACTCTTCCTAGGCAGACGTGTGAGGTTTTACAGATACTTGGAACAAATGTACAAACGCTACAAGAGGTAAAAATTGAAAAAAAAAAAAAGAAAAATCAAACTTAAATCAGGAGCAGTTTTTCCTAGTGGAGAAGGACATGCAAGTAAAGGCTTTTGGAGAGCCTGCCCTTCTGTGAGGAGTTTCTCTACATGTTGCTGAGAGATTTTTCCCTCTTCATGCCCCACATCCCATGGAAAAGAGGGGATGCAGATGCCTCAGGTGAAGGAGCATGTTCTACAGGGTGGAGCTTCTCGTGCAGGGACACCTCCACCTGCCTGGCCCAGGGACACCAGTGAGGTTCACTCCTGCCTGACTTGCACGGCTCACTTTGCCTCTCATGCCCCAGAAGTGGGATAAACACTTCTCCAGCTGACTCTTGGCCGAAGGGAGAATTTTATGTAGCAAACAAAGGTGTGCAGTGAATATTCTACTGTGCTCTACAATGCTTCTCCCTGCTCCAAGTGCGCTTTTTGTTGTTTTCCAGTGCCTCCCTCTTCATGAACACAGTTCCCAGTGTTAGTAAGCACTGGAGATCTTTTCCTTGTCAATATTACAGTTCTGTCCAGTGCTAAATGATGAATTTGTCCCTCAGGTAACCACTGCTGATGCCTCATAAACAGTTGTGGAAGCGTTGAAAGACCAAGGGAAGCGTGCCTGTTTCCACTTCAGGGTGGGAAATTGGGGCATGGGGAGGCTGTGGACCCTTCCTGAACAAAGCCTCTTCCAAGTACATTCCAGAATGTCAGAACTGAGTCCTCGTTACAGCAATACCCAGGAGTCTTGTGATGTTCAGCTTATCTTTGCTTCCTCCTTTCTCACGGAGGGATGGAAGTGTAAAAAGCAAAGAGGAGGAGTGAAAAGTGGAGATTGAACTCCTCTAACATCTCACAAAACAGCTCTGAGATGGCCTTTGCAGCATGGTTGACCTCCCAGAGGCTCTGAACCTCTGGCTGCTGCTTTGGGCACAGCTGGAGCACGTCCTGGTGCCCATGGCGGGGTGAGGAGCCCACAGGAGCAGCAGGTCTGTGTGCTCAGGTGTGGGAGCTGCCCTGAGTGCCTCTTCCAGAGCCCCTCACACAAATCCCAGATCCAGGGACACGTGGAAAACTCGCAGCAGACCTGGCAGCTCCACCTCAGCCTTTCTGGTTCAGTGTCTCCAGGTCCTGTGACTTCCTTGGGTCATGCGAGGACGGGGATCGGTCTCGTGAGGATTCGAGAAGTTCCAGCTCCTCTGTGGATTTCAGCCCAGCTCAGGACAGGACAGGACCCCTGTGAAATGCAGATTTACCTCCAGCAGCAGCAGCAGCAAGGCTGGGACAGAACAGAATAACCCAGAGTGAAATGTGGGGCACCGAAAGAGCTCTGGAATTGAGAGCGGTGGCAATAATGTGAGACACCCCCTTGTCTTCTGGGGACAGAGGGAGAACAAGAAACAGGACTAAACAGGATTATCTCTTTATTTTCATGTGATCCCACAGTTTTGATCTGATGCTTTGGAAGCTCCAGGTGTACAACACAACAGATATTCCCTGTTGCTGCCCTGCTACTTCACACTTTCCCCCAGCTGATTCTCACTATCACCAGCAAAGCCATTTTGCCATTCTTGGAAAGATATTTATTACATCTAACTTAACTTAATCTCAGAGCCAGTAAAAAGTTTAAGATCTGCTGATTTCAATTGCTCCCTTGAGTGGCTTGACTAAGTAGTTTCTGGTAGAGCCACAATTTGAGCCCTTCCCTGCTTTAAGTCCAAAGCCTTTGTAGCTGTTGCTCATTATCATCTGGAATTTGCCACGATATTGTTGTACATATTTTTATTGTGCATTCTATCTTAAAACCACATTATTTCCTTATTAACACATAGCTCCATGAAGAGATTTAAGTGGCATAAAGCATCACACTTGAATATTCAGGTGCTCCAGAAAAGGAAGCTGGAATTAATGGAGCTGGATAGTGAGAGTAAGTTCAACAAGCAGGAGCTGTGACACAGCCAAATGAGGCTGTTGCTAAACTCCTCACTCTGTGTCATGGTATGGGAGAAATGCAGAATCAATTTTAGATTCAAGACCAGTTCTAAATGATGGACCTGGCCAGTCATGTGCAGCTCATGGCAGAGCCACTTTTTTTTTGTTTGGTTTTTTT